>JAQHUG010000448.1:431174-450837 GCA_028555095.1 Dicrostonyx torquatus | reverse complement strand
GATCTGGAGCAGTGGTGTTCATCAAGGACCAGCCGCAATCAAAGGGGTGGGCTTCTCTGCTGGAGCCCTGCAGGTTTATGCTGGATCCACCCTCGTCCAAGCTCCCAGCCCTGCCACTGGCCAATTCCCGTGGGGAACCAGGGTCCCGTCAAAGGGGAGCCTTGCCCATGGACCCTCTGTGATGTGGGACACAGAAAAGCTGGGGGAAGGGGAGAGGATGTCTCCTAATCGAGCAGAGCGCCTTGGGGCTAGAGTTGTTCTTACCCTCAGTTGAGCTGGTGGATCTGAGGCTGTTTCACTCACCAAGGACCCGCCGCCATCGTGATTAATCTTCTTTAACTACTGCATTATTATGAAGTGACTCTGGTTTCAAAGTGCCAGTGGTTATCCATTTGTTTTCACATCAATCTCTCCTCATCTGCCTGTGTTTAAGACCAAATATAATCTGATACCATATTACATGCCTACTTCTATCACCAATTAATCCTAAGCAAGCACACTCTGATGGGGTCAGTTCCCAAGGCTCCATTGTTACCACTGGCTCTAGACCTCACTCTAGACATAAATAATATATCCTCCTGTTGGAACTTTCTCCAGCTAATCAGAAATGCAGTGGTTATGGGATGTAGTCCTTCTATTCTGCAAGCAATAAAGTGTAAATCCAGAAAAGCAGTGATGACATCATTTTATAATTAATTAAAGCATGGCCTACTCAGATAAATTCAGTTTTTGAACCCATGGGTGCTGCTTACAGAATATCCAGTGATTAATTCAGATTATAAAGCTTGCTGGTTCTGATGTGTTTCTGGCAGCACCTGCCGTGTTTCACTGTGTGACTTCACTGAAGGCTTGGTTCTGAATACATACCATGTGCACTTAGGAGTGTGGAAGCTTCACAGCACGCATTAGCAAACACTACTTGAGACACCTCAGCTCAGACTTAGATGTTTGTGTCATGAGCGGCAGTGTTTCTGCTGGGTATACAAATTGCTCTCTGTTGTAGAATCATAACAGACACTACTTTTTAAATATTTTCTTACCATCGTTCCTCACCATCGTGTTAATTAATATAGTTTTGGATTCTGCTGCTACCAATTTTTATTTTAGAACTTTCTGCTTGAGTTGCTGACTTACTTTTAATTAAATTTATTTTACATCCTGACCAAAGTTTCCCCTCCCTCCTCTCCTTCCATTCCTTCTCCCCACTTCCTCTCTGTTCTACCCCCATTCACTCTTTCTGTTTCTGTTCAAAAAGGGGCAGTCCTCTCATGGGTGTCAACAAGGCATGGCACATCATGTTGCAGTAGGACTAAGCACTTTCCCATATATTTAGGCTGGGCAAGGCAACCCAGTATGAGGAATAGGTTCCCCAAAGCCAGCCAAAGTGTAAGGAACAGACCCTGCTCCCACTGGTAGAAGTCCCACAAGACTTAAGCTACAGAACCTTCACATGCAGAGTGCCTAGGTCATATGTGGAATGCCTAGGTCAGTCAGGCTCCCTAGTTGCTGGTTCAGACTGTGAGTTTCTATGAGCCAGGGTAGTTGTTTCTGTGGGTTCTCTTGTGATGTCCTTGACCCCTCTGTCTCCTAAAATCCTTCTTCCCTCTCTTTAGGGGATCTCCTCAAGCTCAGCCTAATGTTTGGCTGTGGGTCTCTGCATCTGTTTTCATCAGTTTATGGAAGAAACCTCTCTGATGACAATTAGGGTCTTCACCAATCTATGAGTTTAGTAGATTGTCATTAGGCATCATTACTCTTAAGTTTTTTTTTTCTCTAATTATGTTTGGTTCCGTCCTAGGTCTCTGGACCCTCCAGTCTCTGAGTGGCAGGCAGTGACTGGTGTGGGTTCACTATCATGGCAAAGGTCTGAGACTAGACCAGTCATTGGTCAGCCACTTTCATAATCTCTGTGCCACACTTACACCAGCACATTTCATAGACAGAACAGACTGTAGGTCAAAGGTTGTGTGGCTGGGTTGGTGTCCCAGTTCCTCTATTGAAAGTCTTGTCTGATCACAGGAAATGGCCAGTTCTGGCTATGTACCCACTAGGGGTTATAGGTCTATTTAAATTGCTGACTTTTGAGTTTCATAAAAGTAGTAAAATAGACTTTGGCTGCAGATTAGGACCCAATTATTAACATTTAGTTCTGCCATCTTGTACAATTTGAAGTGACATTCTCAGCATTGAGTTATAAAGTCAAAATGTTGATCAGCTCTTAAAAATACCTAAGGTGTTCTATATCCTACAGTATCAAATGTTTATTCAATATTTAATTCTTCATGTAAAATAAACACATCCATTTATTAGTATTCAATTTAGCTTTTTCCCTTAATAAATGGTAAAATTATATGTATATTAAACTACTAGAGAAAAACTTCCTTCTGATTTATTGTCAGTGTTTTCATTTGCATATTTTATATAGTTTAATACTCAAGGTTTTGCAAAGCTTTTTCAGGTAAAAGGGGTTATAAGTTGTACTAGCCTGGTATCTGATATTGTAAAAAAAAAAAAACTCCATGACAAAAACAACATGGGGAAGGGGAGCTTATTTGGATTACAAGTTACAGTTCACCAAGAAGGGAAGCGAGGCAGGAGCTCAAACAGGAACCTCAAGGCCAGAACTCAAGGAGAGACAAAGAAGGAATGTTACTAACAGGTTTGCCCCATAGCTTGCTCGGCTACCTGTCACTTTGCTTGGTTTTATTTGGCTTCTTAATTGTAAACTTGATTTTTCCCTCCCAGAACTCCTCGCAGATCCTCCTGATCCACTTATCTCGAAGACCCTTCTTTTTTGCTACAAAACAAACAACACAAAAAAAAAGAAAACAAGAAACACCAAAAAAAGAGAAAATCACCAAAACAGAAACCACAATATAGAAGCAAAAAATCAATCATACAAAATATGCCTAAATAAAGCAAAATGTGACAAAATGTCTACAAAAATACTCTTCAGTTCATTTTGTGTTGGCCAACTACTCCTGGGCATGCAGTTAAACCTGTAGTGTGGTTAATAGACCCAATGAGACTCCACAGAAGAAACTATTATTTTCTGCTACCTTTCTTAGGCAACCAAGGAGCACCTGCCCAAGGAGCACCTGCCCAAGAATGGCACTGCCTGTAGGAGGCTATGCCTTCCTGCTTCAGTTTGCAATTAAAAAAAAAAAAAAGGACTGCCAGGTAGACATGCCCACAGGTCAATCTGATGGAGGAAATTCTTAACTGAGAATTGAAGGTTCCTCTTCTCGAGTATGTCAAGTTGACTATCAAGACTTGTCATCACACAAGTAGAAGAAGTTTAAAAAGGCCAGCCTCGATATAAGAGCTTCTGCCTTCTCTTAGCATATCTTATTTTGTCCTGATTGGCTGTTGTTTCTTGAAGGGCTGCTCCCTTCCAAAGAGGAAACAGGAAAAGTGGATCTGGGTGATAGGTAAGTAGGAAAGCTGGGAGGAGTGGAAGATGGGAAACTGTGGTTAGGATGTATTGTATGAGAAAAAGAATCTATTTTCAATTAAAAATGAAATAATAAAAAATTTAAGAGAAGGCCTAAGATAACTCTGCCTTCAACCATTGGGATAAGTGAATAACTTATCCCAGTTATTTGAGTCACACATGTTCCTCACAATCAATTATAATCTTCTTTCATGAATGTATATGCTTCAAACTCAGCTGTTTTTGATAATCCTTTTCTGAATATTGTTATCACTTATAAGACTCAAAAACTTATAATTATACCTTCTAATTTCATTATATAAAAATTCAAACTCATATCACAAAGCTTGTCTTTAATATCTTTGTGCACATTATATGCAGTGTATCTGCATGGCACAGTGTACTTGAACGTACAAAACGCTCTAGCCTAGTGCTGTTGGATAGAAAAGGCCATGCAAAGTATCACTTGATTTGCTTGTTCAGTAGAGAAATGTGTACATTTTAGACCAGAAATTATATGCTAGATTCTAACTTTAAGTGAGTTTCTGAAAACTTCTAAGTTGTATCTTTCTAGATAATTATTTTTACAATTTAGAGGAGGAAATGTTGTCAAAATCTGTCAATTCAATTGCCACTCTTATATAGCAAAATGAGCATAAGTTTTGTGCTCAGCCAACATCTGCTCACTTTCAATAATGAATTTATATAATTTCATTATATAAATTTTATATAAACCCCTGTGTGCTTTATATTAAAAATAGGATGTGAAAAAAATTGTTAACCCCAATTACTTCAATAACCTGCAGCAACTATACTCTGTGAATAATTTGTTTACACTGATGCAACTGCTTCTTCCCACTGACAGACCCAAGTGAGCTATTTTATGTTTATATTCTTAGAATAGTTTTCATCTATTTAAAATGTATTAATTTTTAAGTCAAATATTATCAAAAGATATCAATTTTTCCAGAAAGACACCAAAATAATGAAGAATTATATGATATGAAAAAAATTAAGCCTTTGCCCAATAAGTACCAGCATTATAATGATTTTAGTTTTGAGATGAGAAAGATAATCATTCTTGTGAATTGCTAATAAGTTGCAACAGGCAATATAAGAAAAATAATAACTATATATTAATATCATATTAATATGGACAATGGAAATATGTATATCACCTAATATACATATTATATAATATATAAGCACAGAAGCTAATGTTATAGAGTACATAGATTTTATATTTAAAAGTTTTTTTTAGTGTCTAATAAATAACGAGAACATCATGTAATACTTCTATTGGCAGGAACCATGTGACTTCTTTGGGGGAAAAGGCCTGAATAGCACAAATGACTCTCCTTGCAGCAAGACCCTGGAGTCCCTGACCTACTTGGCAAAGATCTGTGGACAATTCACTGCATAATTCTGGGCATGACCATTGTAACATGTATGCTACGTGTTCTCCTTGCCTTCACCATGCTAGCCAAACTGCTGGCCTGAACAAGTCACAATAGATTATGAAGTTTAATATTACATATTTTCATGACTATTCTGGAAAGGATGATTTTAACCATATGAATTTTGAAGAGGTGTTATTAAATAGATAGTATTAAGAGTCAGTGGGAACACTCTAGAAGCAGGGAATGAAATAGAATCATAGAAACCCACACTTCCTTCATTTTTAACAGCTATACCAATACCCTAAGAAGTCAAGAGCGATAGACATAAAGACAAGAGAGAAACAGTGCCAACTATTAAGAGTAAGTTTTCAACTTGCCTATAGGATAAATGGAAAAACCTGGTATATGCCAAAAGGAGATAGAGTAGTATAAAATGTTGTGTGGATTGATCCAGCTTTAGCTGGTGAGTTGATCATGAGTACCTAGACCCTATCAGTTGTAAATATTAACGACAAGAGCCAAAATTGTTTCTCATCCTGCATGATGCTCTAACCACATATGCTGCCAACTGGGCACTCTGTTCTACCTGTAGGAATCCTTAGTTAGAAAAGTTTCTTTAGCTTGTAAACCTGCTTATGCTTCTAACAGTAGAGAGACAGATCAAAAAGGTAATGGTTACTGATGGGAACGTTGGGAGATTGAAGGGGAAAGAAGCAAGGAACAAACTGGCCCTTTTGTACCATTTTTAAAAATTTAGGAAGTAAAAACTGATTGTAAAACTGGTCATGCAAACCACTGAAACTATATGAATAAAGACAGCCCAGGCTATCTGTGGCCACTTGTTTGAATAACAGGTGGTCACAGCCTTTTCTTGGTGCCGACTTCACACATCCCTCCCAGGTCATCCAACCCATCTGGAGCAAGGTTTCCAACATTCATTCTATGTTTGTTATAGTAGTTAGCAGTTCAAGATGGAAAAAAATCTCTTTCCTTTGTCTCTCACAATGACAGACTCATTGTTACTGAATATTTTTTATTCCATTGAAAAACCAAGTGATGTAAATAGTACCTCAAAAGTTCATAAAAATTAAAGTTGAAAGCATATAAAAAGTTATCCAGACCAATCTTGATGATGTTTTAGACCCTCCAAACATTGTTATTAGCAAATAGGAAGAAAGAGCAGCCTCACCTGCTGCCAGGTCTTCAATCCCTGGAGCTTCTACTAAGGGATCCTGGGAGCCCAGCTGGGGGTAATCTAGCATAAATGCACGGAACTCTGGAGAGAAAGTGTAGGAGTGTTTCACAGACCCCACCCCCACATTCTCTTGTATCCAAAAGATACTGTTCATAATGATACTTATTGTTACACACATGTACACACATAAAGACACAGACATACACCCATAAACATTTAAATGCAACCTTCTCAGTCTGTTTAGTGTTACTTGTATGTATATGATTCCAGGGCTAATCTCTTGGTATCGAATAGCTAATTAGGGGGTTCATTCCTAGGGGAAATGATTTTTTTTTTAGTCCTGCTCTCAGTATTCCTTAATCATTTTTACCCTATCATTTTTCCAGCCTAAGAAACTTACCTAAAAGTAACAGCAAGTTTTAATTTGCAGAAGGAATTATCTGGCTACAGATTTTGTTTATAAATGCTCTTGAAAAAAAATTCTGCTCACACAAAGTGTCCGTGTGCAAAATAATCTCTTGTTAAAGTCTTCTATGGTTAAGTTTTGTGTTATTTGAAACTCGGAGAAGTTGCAGCGCACAGATTAAAAACAAGTTGGAAAGAAACAAAGCAGGTGCTCTCTGGAGAATATCAACCCCATCTGCAAGGCTGGCGTAGTTATCATCTAACCGCAAGCTTCCTGCCCTTCATTATCCCAGAGCTGGATCTAATTTGCTCAAATAGAGACTGACTGTAAAAGACTGGAAATAAGACATGGATTCAGAGAACTGCCACAGATTTTCAAAGAACACAGATTAAAAATGTACAGAAGAATAATGAATCTTTTTATATTAGAAGTTATTTTCTGTTTTTATTGGAAATGGATTCTTCTCTCATTTAATACATCTGGACCACAGTTTCTCCTCCTTCCAGAATCTTATCTTAGCAGATCAAAGAACTCAAGAAATAGTAATTGTAAATATGTTAGGTAGAAAAGAGATAAACCCATAATAAGAAAATGGATTGACTCTGCCTATATGAAAGAGCAAAATGGGAAAAAGCCATTAAGAGTTTCCTGTCTGAGACCAAACAATGTGACGAATAGGGAGAAAACCTCACCATGAGGCAGTCACAGATATTGTTCAGCTACTGCTCCCAATGGAAGGTTAAGAAGATCTAATATTAAAAAGATAGGGAAAACAATTCACATGGGGATGCAGCAGCAGAGAAGAAGAAATTGTGTTCTATTTGATTCAATACATGTATTTAAGTTTATTATTTGGAAGTTATAAACAAGAGTGTAGTATATTGAGTATGCCTGAGGACACTTGATGAGGAAAGAAAGAGCATAAA
The DNA here is from genome assembly GCA_028555095.1 of Dicrostonyx torquatus. NCBI lineage: Eukaryota > Metazoa > Chordata > Mammalia > Rodentia > Cricetidae > Dicrostonyx > Dicrostonyx torquatus. The sequence goes on along the minus strand of JAQHUG010000448.1, from coordinate 443,477 downwards.
AGAAGCAGGGCTACTGAGGTGGTTTGGCAAGCAAAGGCACTTGGCTTGTGAGTCCGATTGCCTTGAGTGTCAGTCCCAGAATCCACAGTGGAAGGAGAGAACTACTCCAAAATTTATCCGTTAATCTTCACATACTTATTGTGACATGTGTGTGCCCATTCTCACAGACATATATAATACACATCACACATGTGTGCTCACAAACATGCACATACTTGCACACACACACACACACACACACACACACACACACAATGAAAGAAAGAAAGAAGCAAAAAAAAAAAAGAACCAAAAAATCCTAAAAACGGGACTCCATTAAGCAACTTTTGATGACACAAATGTGAGTTTCAGAGATCTGCAACCAAACAGAAAATCTGAGTTTCTAAAATTCCTACCTATTATGGGAATATTAAAATTAGTAACTCGTAGTTGTGAACTTATTGAGCCTAAGCTTTGGGTACAGTGAGGATAACAGCTATTATCCCTTCAAGTTGAGTCCAAAACAACCAAACAAATGAACTACACAAGGAAATGGAGGACCTTAAGCTGTGCAAACCAGGCAAGGCACGTAGACCCTCTTCTAGAGGACCTAAACATGTTCACCAAAATTTCCTTGTAATGTTAAATTATCTGATCTGTAAGGGTTCTCGTCTACCAGTTTTGACTATGCAGTAGCTCTCAGCAAATCACATCTTATCAAAAAAATGAAACTATTCCACTTTCTACAAATTTTCACAATTATAATAGTTTTAGGATGATTTACTAGATATTTCATATATTTACATGGCAATTTGAATTAATCTGATCATCCTTCTATTTATCTACTAGGATGAAGGTCTTTGAGGTATAAATCACACCAATTAGCACTTGAAGAAGCCAGTGCTCATATTTTAAGGCATCATCCCATGTTGGTGTAGCTGAAGCTAAATAACAAAGGCTTGAAAATGACCTGGTTTTGTGCAATATGCATTCATTTGTTTATTAAGTTCTCTTTTGGTGTCTTTGGTTTTGTTTTTATTCCTCAAGGCTCAGTTTAAATATTGCAGGTCACACTTTACTTTTTTCCAAAGAAATACTATCTTCAAGTTTTCAATCTCGTGCCTGTGTATAACATGAAAACCCACGAAACTGTCTCACATATATCTCTCCTCATACATTGGAATCCTTGTTGTTCCTGCTCTGTGCCTACAAACTCAGCTACAGTTCTTATCAATGTAATTAATGGAATATAGCAGAGTTGGCACTCAACTTTGACACTCAAGACATCTTCAGATACTTGTAAATCGAATAACCATATTTCTATAACATATATAACAATTTACATCATTTTTCATATTCCATGTTTCTTGTTTTTCTTTTAATCTAACAGTACTGATAGTTAGCAAGAACTCACTTAGTAAATTAGGAAAACTGGAGCTCAGAGACATTCAGTACTTTAACAAAAGTCATACAGTTGTTGAATGGGAAGATAGGATTCGAATTTAATTTCCCTTGACTGCAATTCTAGTTCATGTCTCACTACGCCATGCTAGAAAGTTTCCTGGCACTTGGAGCCACAGTGCTCTTTGTTTTAGTGTCCAAACCCCACTGGCATGTAGGGCTTTAAATGTAACTGCTCAGATAGCATAAACCAAGGTCTTGAATATATCTAGTTTATGTCTTGGAAATGATGACCATTCTGTCCTGCCTGACACTTGAGATACTAATGCATGGTATAAGATTTCTTGACACTGTCTGCAGAAGAGTTTCCAAAACATTTAAGGAAGAAAAGGAAATAATTTTATCTTAGATGTGGGAAGGCATAGCCAGACTGGAAATTTTAAGAAGCAAAAGAGAAGTGAGCAAATAGCATACATCATTCTAAGCAGATTTGCACAAGTGGTGCCAAGAGCTCCTGTCATGGGAGAAAATAAACTGGCGGTACACAGAATCAGGAGAGGGAGCTGTCAAGATGGGATGATTTGAGGCACACTGAGAGCCTTCATTTGCCTAAAAATACTTTCCCTTCTGACCTCCCAACCACCAGTGCAACTTGCTTTTCTGAGTTAGAAAATCAAAAGTTTCTTTTAACAGCCATGTCTGTTATCCAGGAGGAATAGATCTTGAATTCTATAGGGGTACTGTGCAATACTATGATACAGTTAGCAAGGGTAAAATAACAAAATCTTTAAACAGTTCAAGTACATTTTTCCTTGGAGAAGAGGCATGCCGATAAAGGTTCTAGAGCTTCCTTTCTTTAATTCTGTGTTCCTGGTCCTTATTCATGAATACTGATATTTATAAGGATCATGATGAATATTCAGAATGTAAAGAATCATTTAAGGTGTGACAAACAGCAATCCACTGTGGACACACTGTCTGTCGAAGATGGTCACCTTGGGGGAGCTTCAGCAACTCATAACTCAGATTCTCCACTTTCAGACAGGCTGAAGCTAAGCTAGCCCTTCAGAGCTTATAAATTTACTAAAGGAAAGTGTTCAAAATTTCACAAGAATTGTTTTCTTTAAGGTTTTAATAGCTCAAATGGCACATTTAAACACAAAAGCTAACATGTAGCTGAGCGTGTATATTCCCAAAGTACCACTGTTTCAGAGGTTGAGACAAAAGAATTTGAAATTCCAAATCAGTCTGGCTATAGTTAGTTCCCACAGAAAAGAAAAACTAATTTTGTATTTATCTCACAAGTCCTACTGGCCAGATGTTATACAATATACTTTGTATTCTACTGAAACATAGACATCTGAATGATATTAGGAACAACCCTACAAAGAAATGATGAAACAACTGCAAAGAACAGAAAGGAGCTGGGAATGTTAAATAACATCTCTGGGATCATGCAGTTACTCAGTGGCAGCTGGAATCGTAACTAGGGGTAAATTTGTTCTATTTCACTTAGTTCTATTACATCAATTTATGAAAGACTGCACTATAATCTTACTTGTATTCAGAGTCTCAAGTTGTAATTATATATAATTTATCTGACAAGAAGTTTTGTAGGTGTTACCTGAATTGAAACTAAGAAAATAGTGTGTCAAATACTTTATTTCCTTTTCCTTCTCAAAGGACAGACAATCCTTAGAACTGAAGAGTATTATCCATTAACCCTAGAAGTTAACAGTGCCACTTGGTAATGTTAGGACTACTTAATTGTCTTAAACCAAGTAGCTAGCAATGCAGGATCAATACCTATAACCTGTCAATCATCAGAAGCATGAATTTTTCCACTCTTTGACAGTGAGAGGAAGAGGATTCAGCTGAGGACCTCTACCTGCTCCAGAGCCTCTGCTGTCTCCTGGTGCATCGGCTGTGTGTACTAAGTACACTATGGATTTCACTTCTGCATATCTTTTCCTTTTCTTCCTTTAACTTCAGCCAGGCTTTTCATTTACAGTTATAAATTACAGAATTATTCTTAAATTTCAGTTCACTTCCCTCACCTAACATTAAGTCTCTTAGTAAATCTTGTCCACTTAAATTTATCTCCAGAATCCATACATTTTTCTCAGTGGTAAAGGAATCATGGTGTGGGACCCATTGTTCTACTGATTTTATTACACTGGCCAACTTGCAACTCTACCTGCTTTGACCCTGGCTCGCCCAGGGATGCTTACACCCCAGCATTCAGACTGAGCATCTTCAGAATAATCCAGGTCAGAACTGGCTCCCAGCTGCTGGTCTGTTGGCTTTATACAGACCTCAAGCTACTCCTAAAATCCTACCTCTTATTACACCATCCCTTCTCACCAGGTGCCAGCAATGTTGGTCTTTTCTCTGTGTTTCAGATATACCAAATGAGCGCTTATTCTTCCTATTTCCTTTCTTCATAGATCTTATACAAGCTTACAGGTTATCAAATTTGGTTATTTATTTATGCTGTCTGTCTCAGTAAAATACAAACTTAAGGGCCGAGAAGGGATGGTACCTGTGAATTAGAGAGCTGGTGCTCAATCAGTAAGCAGCCACTTCTTATGTGAAAAGCAGACTGTCGTTTTTAAAAAGCAAATAAATACATTGACTATGTAAGGTAATAAAATATAATATCCTCTGCATGAAAATAGCTATCGACTGGTATCAAATAAATGCTAAAAGTGCTGCAAGTTCACATACAAGATATTTTATACATCACTGCCCCTTTACACCATTTTCTTATGGGAGGGAGATATAAATACAGATTTTTATGAGTTATTGTTTAATTTTAAGATTGAAAATGATTCAGTTTTCCTATATGTTTTTAATGATACTTTTAATTCTCTAAAAAAATTACATGGATTAGACAATTTTGAACTTTTTGAATTTTGAACTCTGCCCTGATTTTGGCACTTTGCCCTAGGCTTTAAGATGCTAAAAATCTTTATAGATAAAAGAGTTAAAATTCTTTCTAAAGGACCATATAGGATCATACTTATCTAGAAACGAATATGCAATTCATAGGAGACAGTGTTTACAATCACCCTTAGAAAAGGATGTGTCATTACCAGGTAGTCTGTCTAATTGTCATCTAGGTGATGAGGCAGTTAAGATATGTGATTTCCCACAAGATGGGGCCCCACAACAATGATTCGACCTGGTTGATATAATGTCATTATGCAGATAGCATCACTTTAAGATTGGTTTTGGGTTACAAACTGCTCCAGATGATTCCAACTTGGCTAGCTGAGATGGTGCACCTTCTTACAACATTCTGGCCAGAACTTCAAATAATAATTTCAAAAATCCCTACCATCTACCCAGAGACTATCTGCAATTATACCAGACAGTAATCTTGAAACTCAACCATCATTTTAGCTTTTACAGAATCCCATAAAAAAATAGCATTGCCCATATGACAGCTGTAAGTAATTCTACAAAATGACAACCCCTCTCCCAACAAAGTTTGTCCTCAGGGTTAGGGACATCTATTAGGGGTTAGGTATAAATAGTATAAGGTTGGGGATAGAAATGAAGTAGGCAGGGAAATCTTTTGAAAAAAAAAAAGAAAATGTGTGGAATGGGATAATAGGTAGATTATTACTTGTGAGATATTATTTATAGACTATTTACATTGGCATAGATTCTTGTATATTGATACAAATTCAAATTATATTTGTTATATTAAATATGCTCCTATTTCTGTTTACAATATTGGTGCACCTATGCAAAGTTATTTTGTCATATTATATGCATATATATTCCTACCTCTGCTTAAGATTTTTTTATACTGATGCAATTTTAGGATATATTTATAATATTGCACTATACATTTCTATATCTGATCAAGATATATATATATATATATGTATACATATACATATGTGTATATACATATTACATTTTGAGGTAATTGTCCTCATTTGCTGCACACTTGTTTAAAGATTGTTTAATTTTTAAATATAAAGCCTTAGTCTTTAAGTTATATAGGTATTAAAAATTACAACACAATAAGCATCCATGGTTTTCATACTTATAGTTAGACTAATCAAGTTCTCTAGATGGGTAGAGATTATATACCATATAGATAGGTAATCTTCAAATACTTCAAAGAATTGTAAAATATGGTATTTAAATAACTTAGGATTCTGTTGACATAAGACACAATTGCTCCTGACAACATTGATCTATTCCTGAGAGAATGTTAGGAACCAAATATACTCCACTTGGAGCTTGTTTTCATCTTGGCAAAACTGATCTTTGGGAAAAGTACTGCCCCTGCCCTGACTACTGACTAAATGCATGGTATCCAAACTGGACAAGCAGGATACAAGCAAAAAGACTGCCAAACCTTGCCAAAGCAGGGTAAAATAGTCTTTTCAAATCTTCCCTCTGAAAATGATATATCAGATACTCTAGGCCTTAGCCAAAGTTGGTTGCCCCAACATTGCAAATAAGTGTAGCAACAGGCTGCTCAGTGTTTCTTGGCCGCTTAGTCCTGATATAATCACACAGAAACTGTATTATTTAAGTCACTGCTTGTCCCATTAGCTCTAGCTTCTTATTGACTAAATCTTACATATTAATTTAACCCATTTTATTAATCTCTGTATCCTCACTTGGGCTGTGGCTTACCAGTAAGATTCCAACCAGCGTCTGTCTCTGGCAGCTTCATGGCTTCTCTCTGACTCTGCCCTGCTTCCTCCCAGCATTCAGCTTAGTTTTCCCCCACCTAGTTCTGTTCTACCCTATCAATTTTCTTTATTAATTAGCCAATCATATTCACAGCATACAAAGGAGAATCCCACAGTAAATAAGACTTTGGGTGATTGAACAGGTAGCCAGTTGTCTCTGTTATTTCTTGCACCTTTCGGAAGTTGCCTGATCACATTTTCTATTTACTCGGGTACTATTATTTCCCTTCTCAGGTCTTTGATGAAATTAAAGAATAGATAGTTATAGCGTTCCCTAGTTATAATAAAAGTTAAATTAGATACAAAACTTTATACTCATAAAGAAATATTGTAACTACAATTCTTCTTTAATACCTGTTTTGTTATATGTAATTTTACTATGTTAAAGTTAAAACCTTCCTTTTTAATTAGACATAAAAGGGGAGATGATGTGGGATTCCCTTCTGTAAGCTGTGAATATGTTTTATTACCATTAAATAATAAAGAAGCTGCTTTGGCCTATGGCAGTGCAGGAAATCAGAACAGATAAATAGAGAGAGAGTAGGAGTCAGAGAGACACCATGTAGCTGCCAAAGGAGACAGACACCAGAACTGTACTGGTAGGCTGCAGCCTCGTGGTGATACATAGATTTGGTGTAGGAGGGTTCTTCTGTATTTCTGTGTTTTCATTGGTTAATAAAGAAGCTGCCTTTGCTGTAGGATAGGTCAGCCCTTAGGTGGGTAGAGTAGACAGAACGGAAGGTGGTGAGAGAGAAGGAAGTGTGAGAGACGCCATGCTGCTCTGGCCCGAGATGGACACTGATTAGACTCATGCCGGTAAGCCGCAACACGTGGTGACACACAAAATATTAGAAATGGGTTAGTTTAAGATGTGAGAATTAGCCAAGAAGAGGCTAGAGATAATGGGCCAGGCAGAGTTTAAATGAATACAGTTTGTGTGTAATCATTTCGGGTATAAGCTAGCCATGTGGACACGGCCAAAAGCCAGGCGCTGGGAACAAATGGCCGCGCTCCTCTCAGGTGCTAGGAATACAGCCACACTTCTTACAACATAGATTAATAGAAATGGGTTAATTTAAGATGTTAGAGTTAGTTAATAAAAAGCCTGAGATAATAGACCAAACAGTGTTGTAATTAATATAGTTCCTGTGTGATTATTCGGGTCTGGACAGCTAGAAAACGAAAGCGCAGCCTCCATCTACACAGTTCCAATGACTAAAAAAGACTCAGTCAATAGGGTCTTTGTCTAACATGAGAAATTCCTTATATTCAGTTGCCAGAACCACATTAAACCAGGTATAGTGGTACACACCTCTAATCTCAGCACTCAGAAGGTAGAGGCAGAAAAATCTGAAGTTCAAGGTGATTATTAGCTAATAGTGAGTTCCAAATCAGTCTGTGAGAAATCAAAAAAAGAAATGCTCTCCCAAATTGAACATAGCAATAAAAAATAATTTTAAATGAATTTTTGAGTGTGAGAATTTCAGTGATCACTCTAACAAAAAATAAGCATTCCTTTCTGTTATAGACTATTCATATATAGAATAGAAAAGAATACCCATATATAGAATAGAATCTGATTATAGAATAACATTTCTCAATATTTCCCATGATTAATTACTAATTTAGGTGTCAGATTTCTTGTTAACTACTTATTTTTACTTAATTGTAATTCTGATAACTTAAGAACTTAAGCATTTTTTATGAGACATGTTAAAGGAGCATTTGTACCATTGACAATCCACCATTAAATTAAAATTCATTGATACTTTTTTCACACAAAGGGTAATACACTTTATAAACATGAGTAGTCAGGGATGGAGTTTGAGCTTGGCAATAAAGCACTTACCTTATAGATAGGGTTCCCTAGATTCAATGCCATAGAATGTCAAACCAATAACAGAGTATGAATGCCAAAAAGCTAATATTGCTTTAAAATTATTTGTCATAATTTTGAGATATTAGTTGCACTCATTTATGCATAGTTCTCATTCTATGGAAAGCCAAATTCTAAAATGACAAAGCTTCAGCCTTTAGAAGACTACAGGCTGGAAATGTTGCAGGTGTTTAGACACTGGTATTTTATGCATTGGGTGCAGGTTTTTGACCAAAGAAAGGTTAAGGAAACATTACAGGTTTATTACTGAGTATTTCACCACTACAAAAACATAAGGCAGTGATACGATTATCCATGGTTTGGTTACTGCTATGATTAGTTGGTGTAAATCTGCTCTTCTTTTTATACACATGAATATATTTTATTTACTCTCCACATTTATGTAATGATGCATGTTGTAACTGTCAAGGGTTGTATCTACAAAATATGCTAGCTACTCCTTGCAAATCTAAGAGTCAGATCAAACCAGTTTACCAAAAAGAGAACGAAAAAGAAAAGTGTTCAAAATAATACCTGGTGGAAACTACGGCTTGGAAAACTGTCTTCCTGTTAAAGGTTTAGTCACCACCAATTGATGCTACTTGGATGAAAACTGACCAGATGGGACATTGTAAATATGGTAGAAAGTAGTTAGACCAGTGGGAACAGGCCCTTGAAGGGGATATTGGGACCATGTCCTCCCCATACTCTTCCATTGCTTCATAGCTACCAGGAAGTAGGCTGTCCCCTCTGATACTCACACCCACCGTGGTGAATTGGCTCACCTCAGGCTCAAAAGCAACAGCAGCTCCTTAGCCATAACCTGAGACATCTGAAATCATTAACATACTTATAAGATGTTTAACTCAACTGTTTCATTCTAGTCACAGAACGCTGAGACCATAATGGTTCTAAAACTGCTCTACCATTTGAAGTGTTTGCACAAGACAAACTCAAAAAGGAACATTGGGAAATTTAGGTTGTTTCTAGACTAATAGGCATGGCACTGATTTGCTAATGCTTTTCGTTCTTTAATTTCTAGTTGTTTTAAAAATGTCAGGTAAAGGCAAATTTGAAATATTATGTATAGTTTTAATGCATTTTACACAAATGATTATTAATATTTTAAAAAGTAAAGATCCTCAAATATATATGTAATAATCTGAATATGATTTATAGACATGAAAAACTATTTAGTCAACTCAACAAAGGCTAAATGTTAAGATACTAAGGCATTGACACCAAAGGTACAGTTCTGCCATATTCCCAATGTAGATGAGAGGATTTGAAATATTTACACCAACCAGCCTCACCTGGAGGCCTCATTCACAATTTGTTAGACTCCAGAATTTTTGGTCATAATAGGTTCCTGGTTGACACTAATACAGTTCACTCAGAAAATTCACTTTGCTGACCACTCATGCAAATGTTTCTCCTCCTCCTCCTTCTCCTCCTTCTCCTCCTCTTCTTACTCTTTCTCTATCTCCTCCTTCCTCTTCTTCCTCCTCTTCTTCTTACTATTATTATTAATAATTATTATTTTCTGTAAACCCCCTTAAGATGGTGGTTTGGACTTGAACACACAAAAAAAAATATGAGTGTGCAGTAGAGAGGTCTGGAGAGATAGCTCAGCAGTTAAAAGCACTTGTTCTTGCAGAGGACCAGGGTTTGATTCCTAACAGCCACATAGTGACTTGCAACCATCCTTAACTCCAGTTCCAGGAGATTCAATAACCTCTTCTGACCTCCCTCCAAGGGCACCGGGAATACATGCATGATGTACAAATATATATTTGAGCTAAACATTCATAAATAAATAAATCCTTTTGAAAAAAAGAGTCCATAGAAGGTCAGAGAAGGCAAGGATGCTGGAAGCTGAGATGTGAAGGGGGAGAGTGGCTAATGGTTCCAGCTGGAATTTTTTTAGTGAGAACAGCTTGAATTCTGAATTCTATATCTTGAGAACAAGGCTCACAGCTGGGTTGATTAATCTTTTTGAGAAGCCCTGGCCAAATGGTGTATGCATGTTATGATAGGTGGTTATTTACAGTACAACGACTAAATATCTCATCGCCCATAGCTGAACACATAGAGAAAGTGGAATTGGGTCTCTTCTGTGTTGTTCTAGATTTCTTGTATTAACCTTTGTTACTTCCTGTACCCTTTCATAAAGCTTATTTTACATGTCATATTACATATCATATTGAAACCTTTTGTATTTATTGTTAAAGACTAAAGTGAAAAAAACTTTGAAACACAGAGAAACAAAGGTTATGGTATTGTTACTGTTTCAGGATAGGAATAAGAAATAGGCAAAGACACAAAGTGATCAAAATTGGGTTCAAAGTTTATGAAAAAATGACAGCCAAGAAGAGTGCAGAAAAGAAAACTGAAAGGAATAAAAATATTCAACATTCACAGAAACTGCATAAAGCATATTTAGGCACTATAAAAACTAAATGCATAGAGTTGCTACTATTACTTTGACCCTACATTGTGTCATACGTTATTTTTATCATATACCGTGTTCTGTGCCTGATTTGACCTGAATAACTCTTTGAAATGTGCATCATATATATGTGTATCTCTATGAATGAGATGTATTCTACTGACATAAACAAAGTTGGCAGAACTACTTATATAACAGTCTCCAACAGACTTATTTCTGTCTGCCTGTGATAGGCTGTACCTCCTACCATTCTAAATGTGGAAAATGTACATTTTAATTGGAATAAATTACATTTAATCTAATGCAAAGAATATTGAAACATGTGACAACTTTGAGCATAAAGAGGAATGTAAAATAAGAGATGGGAATAATTTTCTTAAAAAATACAATGTCTTTCTATGTTCAAACCCGCAAAGGTATTGACAAATTTACTGAGAATGCAGAGGTGATTTTTAGCTGAGGTTTGAGCTTGGTCTTTCTCAGGGAGCATTCTACAGTCTAGGAGCAGAGAGGAACAGGGTAGCAAGCTCTGAAGTCATGATGAAGAGTGTGTTCTTATGTTATCAGTCTAAGAATGAGCTGCCAGGTGGAAGAAGATGATCAGGTGGGAGCTGGAAGTCAGAGCACATGTACATAGTGTAAGCATGCATATTTCATAGTAAATTGGCATGACTGTGGTGTCGACATTGCAATCAAATAGTCCTGGGTTATACTTAATTATTCTTGGTTATTTGTAATCCTCTCTCTTGGAAAGGAATTATGCTTACCAATTATACCACCAAAACACTTGGTTTCCATGATTACATGATCATCTAATCAAAGGAAAATCAAGAGAAAAGGGCCTCAACTGGGGCATTGTTGTGTTGGCTCCAAAAAAGAAAAAAAAAAAAGAAAAGAAAAGAAAATGTCCAAAAGTCCAAGGAGGAAAGAACATATTAGTTGCAGGCTTCTTCTTGTAAGCCAAGCTGTTGCCATTGTTGATATTCCCTCCCCGACTTAACCTTAAGATGTAAATTAGGAATGTAAAGGAGACACCAAAAGAAGCCCAGGGAGCTTAGAACTCTCAACTCAAGTCTATTATTGTTAAACCTTTTTGCCTTTTCAACTCGCTTTTCAATTCTAGTCTCCCACATCTCTTCTCCCCACAGTACCTCAGCCAGGTGCACAGCTGGGGAGAAATTAAAACAGAGATTGCTGCAACTATGTTCACAACTAGGAACTAGAATTGGATGCCCCACTCAATAGACCAAAGTTTCCAAGCCAAAAATAACTGAAGCATAATGTCTTGTAGCAAAAGGTGTGTGGTGGAGTGTAGCAGCCGCTAAGACCTTTTGACTTGAAGGCGTTAGAATCTCTGGAGGAAGAACATTAAATGGCCTGAAGATGCACAAGGGCTTTGGACTCAACTGAAATATGCTTCCCTGGGATATGACAATTTAAATAATATATTTTGTTGAATAAGAAAGATAAAATCTTTCTGATTATCCAACACAATTGACTTACTCTATAATCTGTTCCTGAAAATAGAATTTGAGAGTTAGAAAAATGAACAATAAAGAACATATATCTGCTATTTACTTCCAGATAATGAAAATTTGGCCTTGCAAGAAAGAACATATATCTATTATTCACTTCCAGATGGTGAGAATTTGGATTTGGAAGTCTTATGTTTTTAGCTTCTTTTTTTAATATTAAAAATGGGTCATATGTAATATGTTAAAATTTAAGCAATAAAGACTATAAGAAAAAGCAATCACTTTCCCAACACTTTATCTTTTGCATAAAATTTTGGTCTATTATTTTATAGCTAACTAATAACCTTTACTTTTTAAAATATTTTATGACTTTCCTAATTTAATTTAATCATGTGTATTATC
>JAQHUG010000448.1:401450-421855 GCA_028555095.1 Dicrostonyx torquatus | reverse complement strand
TGTTTTTTCTTTTCTCAAAGTTTAGTAACGGCATGGCTAGAAACATGAAAATTGTTGCTAGAAGTCTGGGTTTGAAAATGACTGTTACCTCATGGTTAGTCTGCTTAATGTGAGACATACATAGTCAGATTCGATGAAGAGATAGAGCATGTCTGATAAGATTATAAACATGCTGAGAAAGCTGTCAAAGGCCATCACAGCCACTCTGCTGTGCTGCCTCTAAGACTGCCCCGTGCCTCCTGGTGATCACTTGCAATCATGGGCTTCTCTAATCTATATTATAGTGCAGGATCAAGACAGAAGCAGAAATGGTTCCTGAATCCAATGGGGGAAGCATCAGTGTGGTGACCTAACTACTGATCTACTGTGAGGACCTGAGACCATTAGGAGATCTGATTCTGAAGTTAATTTGTTAACATATTTCCCCGAAGATACCAGGTGATTACTAAGTACTCAGACTAGATGTCTTATGACCTTTCCAGAGTGTCCCACAGTACAAGTAATATATAGTGCACTGTATACATTTACCACCAGAATTACTAATATGGATCACTTAGCATGTTGACATTGCTTCAAAGAGAAGCCTACAAAGGTCTCCTATCCAAGGGGAGAGATGAGGTATATTTATACAGCACTGTTCTTATAACTCATGGAATTGTTTCAATCCCATCGACTTCTTGTTGTTTAATGAGAAGTAACCTTAAAAGCTCATTGTATTACTTTTTTCATTAAGGCCATCTCAACTATATCTTGTATATTTTTTCTCCACAACTCAGCATTGTTCCTATGATATTTCAAATGTGGTAATACAGGAGTGAGAACACAAGTATGTGTAAGAAGAGACTTCTATCTTTCCAACATATAAAACCTATCTGAAATAAAATTCAACTCTTCTACCTGGAAAGCACTTTGGGCTTTCTGAGAATAGAAGTTTGAGATCTGCAAAGCTGGGAATCTGCAAAGACAAGCAGTCGTACTTTGCATTCTCTCCTAAGTGGGGCTTTCCTGAATCACAAAAGAAAATTAAAAATACAAAAATAAGCAAGCCATAAATGGGACGGGAAATCGTCTTAAGTGATTTTAAAACTATTTTCCTTCTGGAAAGGACTCAGTTTATGCTTCCATTAAAATATTGCTGATATAAATGTTTCAATTTTCCATTAGATAGTTTATCTTCCGTTTGAAACATTTAGGATGAGAGAACAGTAGTCGAGATAATGAGCTAGAAGATTCTAGATAACTGCCAGAGCTACTCACAGCAGTAATATGTTCAGAAAATAGAAGCATATTTATCTTTAGAGTCTTTTAGAAGCAAACTGTTTGCTTCAGAGTGGAAGGCAAGGGACAGAGTTCAGACTCAGCTGCCTGAAAGGAGAGCAACTGGCATTAGATATCTTGGTAATATCAAATTTACTTATTAGCCTGGCAAGTGGGCTCCTTACTTAGTTTCAAGCTGCCACTTTAATGAGGTCCCTCTTTCATGAGAGTAGCCTTTATATGAAATATTCGTTATCATTTCTGTCTACATTCACCATTCAAAGGATTCTGGGACACAACTAAACTAGCACATCTCCAGAAGAGCCTCACACAGAGGCTCTTTGGTCCATTTGCTTCCAGTTTCCCACTAGTGTTAAAACCAGCACGCTACTTATTGGTAGCTGGTCCAACGAAATATCACAAACTTCTTGAACAATATTGCTTTAACACTCTTTTGACTAATTGAAGAATTGATCTCTAATGAAGCAATTTGGATTGCAAATGTTTGACTTCAAGTGCAAAGGGATGTTGAGGATTCCTAGCAGTAATAGCTTTAATAGAATATCAGTTTCTGGAAGGTTACCCTCACCACTAACTCCCCCCACCACACACCCACACAATCTTGGCCATAGTATTTTTTCTACCATCAACTGAACAACCACATAATTAGGAAATATCACAAAATATCTAACAAAAAGCAGACACAGACAGAAAAGAAGACATAATCTTTCTCTTAAAAATTAATTTTATAAAGAAAACCAGTGAACTTATTCAAATTTTAAAATGTTAGCTATAAGGTATGTGGGATGTTAATGTTTTTGCAAGACATATGTTTGAACTGATATTTCGCCCATGGCTCCTGCCCAGCAGACCAAGCCGAAATAACATTGCTTCTGTTTTTGCACCATAAAATTACACTGAATTCTGAAATAGACCAACTTTCAAAATCAAAAAACAAATACCAAACAAATTCACATTAGCCAATCAGAGGGGACAAAATTTACCTAAGATACTAAAAACTAGACCCTGCAAGAAGCGTAACTCTAAAATTACTAATCAAAGAATAAAATAAAATTCTAATAAACTTTGCATCTGTTACTTCTGTACTCCTTCACTTTATTTTGATTTGGGCTTTGTTTTTGGTTTTTCTGCTTTTAAAGTCAGGCTCTTCTGCTCAGTTCATTGGAAAAATGGTTCTATTCTTACAGAATGGGGGCATTCCTCAATTCAAAATTGCATATCAAACTTAAAAAATAAAATCTTTAAACTTGCTACAATTTTATCTCAAATTTTCAAGGACTGTGATATTTTCCTTGTGGGTTTTCGGCAGCATCCTTTCTCTGCAACATAAAGTGTATGTCATTCCAAACAAATTGATATCATTATTTCTGGGTTACCAACTACCATACATGGTGAGCCAATCTCTATTGCTTTGCTAAAGTACCTTAGATTCTCTGTTTAACTTTTAAAGAACATATTTGGCTCACAGCATTTGAGATCTAAGAATACAGCACTGACATTTAGTAGCTACATCACAGCAAAGAAGATGGTAGGTATCATGGTGGAAGTTGTATGAGCAGGAGACATGAAAGGATGAAACCATAAGCCAGAGGAAGGTCCATTCGTGACCAAGTCACATCAAGGATCCTTTCAGGAGAACTAAACATCCTATGAACATCCTCTAAGGTCATGGCCTCTCAAGGTTAAGGCTCCACCTTGTAAAGATCCCCACGTCTTTCCAAAGTTACCTCTCTCTTGATTAGACAAACTCCTACCCCCTGAAACTTTGGGGACTCCCACCATATTAGAACACAGAAACAGCCCTGATAACAGTGTAACATGCAGGAACATTGTCTAGAAAGGTTCACAAGCTTTTCCTTAATATCTTATTTCGGCTTAAAAATCCAGTGTTCTAGTTGCCTTCCTCTGAATCCTTCTTGACTCCTTGAAACCTCCCAGATATGTACAAAAGTCCAAACACACCCTGACTCTTTCTCATACTAGATTGCTCTAAAAATAAGGAATTTTTTACATAATACTGTTGCTATGCTGCTGGAGACATGAGAAGAGACCCTGATTCATCCTTCTTTGATAAACATTGTTTAAGAAAAAGAAAAGTTATTATTCTTAAAACATTATTGAAATCTTTATTTTTCATGTGTGTTAGGGGGGCTTTCTGAAATTGGTGTTGCTGCTGAATTCTAATTTTAAGCCATGGTGATCCAATAAGATACATGGGGTTATTCCAATTTTCTTTTATCTGTTGAGGTTTGCTTTGTTAGGTAGTATGTGGTCAATTTTTAAGAAGGTTCCATGAGATGCAGAGAAGAAGATACATTCTTTTATATTTTGATGGATTGTTTATTGAGAACTACCTTTACAATACAGGCAACATTTAATCCTAACTATCCAATAGACACCTTTCTGCTAAAATGTCAAAAAGTTCTTGAAGACCAGACACATTTTAAAACATATGCGTTTATAACAACTTTTAGAACTGTTTAGAGAACATAATCATTTCCCACTACAGAATATTTCTTTGCAGAAGTAATGCATAAACTAGTGTATTGAGAATGACAACATGATAGAACATAAAATGCATAAATAACACTCTCTCCGAGTAACACATTTCAGATGAGGCAAAAGTAATAAAAACAATAAATATTTTATGTAATACCATGGAACCTATTTCCACCAGACAGGAGAAGAAAACAAGCCATGTGAGCCATATGTGCCACTGAATTTCTCACTTACTCCTCACTATGCTGCTTCTGTATAAAATAATTGCTGAGGCTACACGTGTTACAGAATAAACCAATAGTTCTTGATAATTCAATCACTTATATAGATATCAAATAGAATATAGTTCATTTAGATAGTGCAATCACATTGCCAATTCATCAATGTGTAGACGATGCTTACCATGTTAGAACCAACTGAAAAAAAAATCCAAATGCCTAAACTCCTTTTTGCAAAATACAATAAAGTAACAAAAAAGAATGGAATGATGGTAAAAAAATACTACAACATTAACTTTTGAGATTTACTATTCTGCATGTGCAAGCCATTGTTCTCACAGTATTCTGTATTGGTTTCTAACTAAATATTTTCATGATAATATCACAGGTATTGAAAAAACAGAACATAAATTGGAGGACTTGCCACTTTCAGATAACCTGTTAGCATTCCTTTGGGGGGGAGACTGCTTTCAGGGAAGGCAAATAGATACATTCCCACAGAACTCCAGGTATATCTTATGAACAAAAAGTGAAATCTCCCAGCCCTGTCAGTTACCAGACACAAGGTCTCAATTAAGTCACTTCTGAGTTAAAATATGCTATATTTGTAAACTGAGAAGACTAAAATATGTGGTCTCTAAGGCATCTTCAGCATTCTAGTACGCACAGTTATAACCATTTACATGACTATTAACTCAGAAATGTTTCTCTGTTGCCTGAAGTGTTTGTGTAAGAGTCTCTTTCAATGGCAATTCTATGCACAGTGCCTGAACACTAACCACTAAATACAGTTTGGCATTGCCTCCATGGGAGAATACTGAAGTGATTGCTTCATGTTAGTAGCTACCTGGAGTCTGAGACATGAATTATGAGTGAATTATGAAAAATTTTAATTATCAGACATTTCTATTGAAAGTTTGAATGAAAGAGTTTCGACAAGGGCTGGGTACGTTGCTTGGTGAAGTGCTTGCTTAGTGTAAATGAGACCTTGAGTTCCATCCCCAGCACACACACAAATGAATTCAGTCATCATCCTATTTAAGAGTCTATGCAAACTACAAATCATGGTTTTTTTTTAATTTGCCTGGTTTGATGTTGAAAATTGTCAAATATCAGCTAAGACGCAAATGGTTAAATCTTTTTTTTTTTTTGGTTTTTTGAGACAGGGTTTCTCTGTAGATTTGGAGCCTGTCCTGGAACTAGCTCTTGTAGACCAGGCTGGCCTCGAACTCACAAAGATCCACCTGTCTCTGCCTCCCGCGTGCTGGGATTAAAGGCGTGCGCCACCACCGCCTGGCTCTAAGACGCAAATGGTAAATACATAAATATTAATGTTCTGCATATTACAAACCAAATAACTCATATTTAAATCAGGATTTCATAATGAAATTAAATATAAAAAAGATGATAGGATTAAAATATGCAATGAAATATTTTTTTCATTCAATTTTGTGTCTAATTCCTTAACATGCAAAAATAAAAGTGTAAGTCCTTCGAGGCCAAGAAATTCAGGGTTTTTTTTTTTACTTATTTTTAATCTCAGTATGCAAAAATCTAATGTTGCAAATATAGTGGAGCCCAAATAATCACATTAAGAAAACATACTGCTCACAAAAATCACAGTCATTTTTCAGATCTTTTATAATTATAAACATAAGTGATTTTATCCCTGGATAAAAAAAGTTTACTTTTAAAAAAACTTGTAAGTTTTAAAAAATTATATGTTTTTACCTCCTATAGCAGGTCATGTAAATTTTGACTATGTTTTTGAAAGTTCTTTTCTTTTAGGTTTTCATTATTGTTGTTGTTGTTGTTAACTAAATTTATTCACTTATTTTATGTCTCAACCATAGTTTCTCCACCTTCCTCTCCTCCACTCTGCCCCCTCATCCCTCAATCTGCTCCTCCTGTGTGTCTGTTCAGAAAGGGGCTGGCGTCCCATGAGTAGTAGTTCGAGGTAGGATTAGGCTTCTTCCTTTGTATTAAGGCTGGGCAAAGCTATTGCCAATGAGGAATAGATTCCTAAATCCCAGCCAAAATAACAAGGGGCAGTCCTTGCTCCCACTGCTAGGGATCCCACAAGTCACAAGCAGAAAAGCTACACTCCTGTCATACATATGTAGAGGGCCTATGCTGGTTCCATGCAGGCTCTCTGGCTGTCGCTTCAGACGCTATGAGCGCCTATGAGCCCAGGTTAGTTGTTACTATGGGTTCCCTTGTGATGGCCTTGTTTTTGTTATCTGTAAATTTTAGTATGGCACCTGACCAACTGTAGAAATACAAGCATTTAAAACATGTTGCCACACTCTTAAACAATTTTATATTTCTGGTTTTGTTTGCTTTGGCTTTTTTTTTCTAGTGTGGTTGGGATTTATCTCAGGATGTAAGAGATGATAAGCAAGAGCTCTACCACTGAGCCACATCCAAGCTTCTAATTTTGTTTTGGGAAGGGGTATTTAGTCTTATATATTTTCTTGTTCTAAACTTAAATTGTCAAACTATTTTATTTTAGAAACCCACTGCTGGAATATTGGTGGGGGGTCTAAGATTCCTAATTAACTGGAAAAGAATCAAGGAACCAGCACACCCCACGTGGCTTTGACAGCATCCACTCAGAGTGAAAACTACCACTGTCCTTGTTTGACAGAGTACTTAAATTCACAAAAGTCTACCTTCTTGAACTTTGTGTTTCTCGTGGAAAATTATATCGACTGACTGAGAGAACTACTCAGCAAGATGGTTTGAACTATTAACACACAGTAAGAGCCAACTGAAGGGGTAGGAATACCCGCCCTGACCTGAGGACATGACAAAGAGCTGTCTTAATTATCTAAGCAGGTATCATTGTCATCTCGGAACTTTATGTCTACTTTGGGGCACTTCTAGCTCAAATTCTATTTACCAATCTCGAAAGAATCCACAACATTTTGTAGAGTGAGATGATTCTCAGGGATAAGGCCATGCCTTAAATCCTCTCTGTGAGGATTGGCCACAAGTACATGAAGTTCAACGTTGGAACTGAACTGGTAATTAAAACTTTAATAGAGGAATTACGCACCAACCAAGCCAGTAGTAATTCAGAAAAGTACAGAGCTTGAAATCTGGACAGCACCTCAGAGATCAGTCTAGTTCTCTCGTTTCTCAGAGGGGCAAATTCACATTGGCTCGAGGCCCTCTTTGACTGCAGAGCTAGTGGGGGCAAACCAGATAAATCTGCATATCCCTTCGCTCTGCTCTGATAGAGCCCCTGCAGTAGCCAACTGTGTGGCCATTTCCATCTCTTGTTTCATTTACTAAATAGAATAGCATATTAATAGTTTCAGTTACTGGATATAACAGCATATTAATAAATGTTAAGGTATCAAGAGTACTAGAGAACTATTTTCATTATTTCTTATAAGAATGAACATGATTCAATAAATGTATAGTTAAATTAAATTTGATGTGCATGTTTAATTAGATGTCCTTTGAAGTCATGTGTACCTCTCCTGGTCTTGATCGAGGCATTGTAGATATCTCAGGAAGTCTATTAGCAAGCCTTGTATGAATCCACTCTAGTCTTTCTCACAATTGGCTACCTTTGTTGATGTGTCATCCTCACTGCTCCAAACCTCAGGGTGTTTGAGGAAAGACACCCCTTTTGTTACCTCCTGCATTTTTTGTTTATGAAGTTTTTGATATACACTATGGTATTTTATAAAAGAAGTAAAATGAGAGAATTTGTGTTCTTGCCTGAATCTGAAGTTGCCTTCAAATCAGTACACAACATTGACAAAGCATTTATCCTCCCTGAGCCTCAAACACTACATTTACAAAATACATAATATGTTTTTCAAGAGATGCACCTAGAGCCAGTATAAAGCTATAGACAAGAATGTTTCCATTTGCTGCTAGAGAACTCCTTCTAACCATTATAGTTGTGCATTGGCTAGCTACTTTTAGAAATATAATTCCTAAAAAGGAGAGAAGATTAATATATACTAATGAGCATTTATGGGAGAATTGAATATTGAAATACTAATTCAAGCCCTGGAGGAACAGGTTAACTTGCAATGTGGTGATACCCCCACTTTCCCCATAAAATTTCTACAGAGTTTACAGACTACCTGAACAGCTTGAAATGATGACTAGCACGACATCTTGGAAAATGCCAAAACTACAGAAATACGATAGTTTGCTTGATCTTCTCTTGTCGACTGTTTTACTAAAAAGCATTTTATTACACTTTCTTATTCATTTACTTGGGGGGACGGGTTACATGTGCTGTAGCACAGACTTTGGGAACACATGACTGTTTACAGGGATGAGCTTTCATTCCACCATGAGGGTTCTTCTGCACCTTTGCCTACTGAGTCATCTCATCAGCCCAGCCCACTACCACTTGAAGACCTATACATGACACATATCCTGCCTTACCACAGGAGGAAGAAATGGGACAGGAAGAGGCCAGAAGGAATATAAACAAGCAAGCCTAGTGACTTTGCCTCCATTTACGTTCTACCTTCTTTGCTCCCAGTCATTTTTATCACAGCTGTCCAGTTGTGAACAAATCTAAGCTTAAGAATTCAAGGTTTACCTGAAAATGCAGATACATCTTCATTCTGTGAAACTTTTATGTACATAAGATCTGGGTTAATTAAACACGTTAGACCTTTCTTGTAAGTCTGTGTGTTTTCTCATCATGTCCTCCATAAGACTTGTAGCAGATGGGAAAGGGATTATTCTATTTGTCCCCTGCAGACATGAACACAAACCAGGTTGGGTGTGGCTTTCAGTGTTGCCTCTAAGAGGGCAGCCACTTCACTTGCTTGTGTACCATGATCCTCAAATTCCAGGTGACAACATTAATCATTGTTTTTCTATCTCCCCTCCACGTTTATTGTACAATTAATAAATTTCCACCTATATGGAAATTAATGTTATCAAAATCAAGCAATGTATCATTATTAAAATACTTCAGTAGTGTTCTCACATGTCCCCTACAGAGATATAATTTCTGTTAAATCAGCTGCATAGACCACCTCCTGTGTGAGCAGGTTTAATAATAGTGTAAAAACTAACATATCACCATCTGCTTAGCATTATGTACTCCTGACTATGTTTGGCTACAGTTAATACCTGGCTTGACAAGTATGTAATGGCGCATAGATTTAACACCCTTTTCTAGTGTATACCCCCAGGCTTCTCAGTATCAGAGTCTCAGATTTATCTTTCATTGCTCACCACTTAGTCCACAGATTGTACTATTCTCTACCTCTATCTATACTGAACAATATACTCCATTAATATGTCATACTGATCAGCTGCATAATAGCAGCATATAACAAAGTGTGAAGCAATGATGCTATGATTTTCTAGTTCACAAATCTTTGGAGCAATGGGAACAGATCTGGGGGAAGCTGGATCTGATTGGCATTGCTCATGAGTTCAGGCCCACTCCCTGATTCCTTCTCTTTTGTAGACCAAAGGTTGTCTAAAACATGCTCTTCTCTTGGGGAAATAGCAGAACAGTGCTAGAAAGTCCATGGACAAACTGATCCTCCAATAAAACAGTATCAACTGTGATAACATGACCAAGCTTATGACCAGTGGAGAAGAGAACCAACCTTCTCATTCAACAAATGAAGGGATTCACATTCTATAAAACACATTTCTAATCAAAATTTTCAGTTATGCTGAGTTGACTTATCAAAATAACTATTTGGGTGGTTGAAGACATCTATAATTTGAAATTTCTTTGACTAGAATTTAGCCTACTCTGTTTTTCTCCAGTTAGGCTTCCAGTTCTGGAAATTAGTATACTTTGTCCTATATAAGAATGTACTTTTGAATAATTGAAGATAAATTTCCAGTTTAATGTCCCCAAAGTCTTTAGAAATTTCTCCATTAGTTCATTGTTCAAAGTCCCTAGATACAAATGAATTGGTTAACATACAATTCATAGTAAAGAAATTGATTGTCAATTCTAGTGTATTGCTCACCATCAGCACCCTGATTTCTTCAGTCATTCAGAAGCAGGTATACAAAGAGATGAAAATGTAAACCTTATTCATTTATTGGTGCTGGGATCAAACATACCTCTGTAAGTTGTACATGTAAGTTTTGAACCTTTAAACTCAAAAATAATGGAAAGAAAACAACTGTGTCCACAATGGAGTCTCAACCCTAATGACTTCTGTTGAAATCCAGAATTTTTATGATTTTATAATGTTCTCTTTAAATTTGGCTCACCATTTGGCCTTAATATTAAAATTAGAATTTTAAAGGTGTTTGCTTTTTTTACCCTACAAAATGTCACTTTTGCAGCTAAAATTGCTTTGAAATAAAATATCTATCCTCTGATAAGGCTAAAAGGTTTAGCTCATTTTCCCTTTTGTGTGCGGGGGGGCATGGGTCACTTCACTTGCACTCTAGACAAGTGGACTGCCGCCAAGTCCTGCTTCACTCCATACCTTCTCAATAAATATAGGTGGGACTGCCTTCTATTTAGTAAACCCCTGATGGCTGCCACCTGTTCCAGCACAAGATGTGTTTCCATTCACTGTCACTTCTGGTTTGCTTATATTCATAGGTACATATTATGCACATGGGTTTCTTACTTTATCTTTCAGCCCTTTTTCTTTTTGTGTGTTACATCGCATTAAAACCTTCTTATGTAGTCTTCCCTCATTTTCCTGCTTATTTTCAATTTTTATGGATTGTGCCTGGCACTTAATAATTATCTGTAATGTATGAAGTTAAATACAGCATTCACCCTCTTACATAGCAAGACATTTGACATGCATATCTGTAATGTATTTCTTCATATTTATTCTTATCATTATTCTAGAGTACTTTTATTCTGTTTATTTTGATCCTTTTTATTTCTTGAGAATTATACACATTATTGCACTATATTTACATCATTTACACTTCTCTCTTTCCTGCTTTCAAACAGAATTTCTACATTTGAGTACGAATAATAAGCTCATTTCTTAATCTTATAATTTCATTGGCAATGCAGTAATTGAATGTGCAATTATATACTTAGACTATCAAGGGGAGTTTTAAATGAGCTACCTTTTCAAATCAATTATTTTTCATCTTTAATCTTCTATGATACTGCAAATTTCTTCTTTTGTTTGAAGTGTTAAAGCCATCTATATTATAGTCAGTGTGCAAGAAGCTAAACACAAAATTATCTGAGACTGATCAGATTTATTAAACAAATCATCTAAACAAACAACAATTAAAGAAAAGGAATCTGAGAGAAAGTTGGGGAGGGTTTCTTGGGAGGTTCTGAAGAGAGGAAAGGGAAAGGGAAATAATGTAATTATATTATACTTTCAAAAATAAAACAAGTATTATTAAAAACAAAGCATCATCTACCTGACCGGCAGTGTCCAAGATGTCTAGGTAAGCAGGCTCGTTGTCAATCCTCACCTGGGTTTTGTAAGCATCTTCTGAAAAATATAAGACAAAGTTTCGCTTATGAGTTTTCCACAGAAAAACTGGGATTGAATTTGAAATTTGGTAAAAAGACACTCTAAGTTACTGATAAGTTGTTTAAATAATATATGAAGAAAGCAAATAATGTAATAGAGTTGATAGTGAAACCTATAAATTTCTTAGAATGCTAGCTATGGTGACACACACCTATCATCCCAACCCTGGAGAGACAGAGACAGTACTGATTTTGAGGCCTGTCTGATCTATGTCAGGAGTGATGAGCCAGCCAGGGCTAGAGAGGTAGTTTGATGTGGGATTTCCCTCTGTATGCTGTAAATAACATTGATTAATAAAGAAACTGTCTTGGGCATGCACAGAGAATACAGGTAGGTGGGAAAAACTAAACTGAATGCTGGGAGAAAGGAAGGCAGAGTTAGAGAGAAGCCATATAGTCCTGCCAGAGCTGGACAGAACTTTAACTGGTAAGCCACAGCCATGTGGCAATACACAGATTGATAGAGATGGATTAAATTAATATGTAAGAGTTAGCCAATAAGAAGCTAGAGCTAATGGGCCAATCAGTTATTTAAATAATACAGTTTCTGTGTGATTATTTCAGTTCTGAGCAGCGGGAACCAACAAGTGGCTCTTTCCTCCTACAGTAGTTTAGTGGTTAAGAACCTTTGTTCTTCCAGAAGACCCAAGTTTTCTAGCACTCACATAATGGAACACAACCAACTGTATGTAACTCCAGTTCCAGGAGATCTGATGCCCTCTTCTGACTTCTATAGACTTCAGGCACACACTTGGTACATATACAGACATGCAAGAAAACATTTACACATAAAAATAAAATAAATATGTCTAAATAAACAAACAAAAAGCAAAAGCTTACATAGAGAAACATCATGATACTGGATTTGGAAATTCATTCTTGCATAGGCCACAAAATTATAGAAACCTTTATATATCTTATATCACAGCTGAAGAGATGGCTTTGGTATTTCCTGAGAGAAGGAAGGCGGGAAAGTACTACATTTTCAGTACAGAAAATACTGAGTATGTATGTTTATGGATCATTGAATAAAGATAACTAACATGTTTGCCTGGGTCTGAAGCCCTGGACAAGCCTCTGAATGTCTTCCTTTATTTATATCCATGTATGCTTTTATTGCGCTTAGCCTACCACAACAGATTGCAGACTGTTTAAGTGTAACAGTGGGTTAAGGTCATCTGGCAATTCTTGAACCTTGAGCTCATAGATTCCCAAAGTTCTTATTTTTCCCTGTTCACTGTTTATATTGTAAAGAAGGAGCTGACAGATCCATTTCCAGAAAGTGTATAGAGCGTCACTTCAGAGGCATCAATAATTATCAGGCTGCTGTTTTTAAACCATGACTGGACAAATGAATTATTTTAAAATACTTTTATTCAAAAATAGTAATGATCAACCATAGGAGATTTTTTTCTGATGAGCAGTGCTCGAAACTTCCAACAAATTAAATGCTTGTTTGCTCAGAGAGATAGAAGACACACAGGCACATGTCCACACACGTATGTGATATGCATAGACAAAGAATCATACAGACAGAACCCAAAGAACACTTAATAGTGCAAAATCATAGAAATTATAAGGTTTTCTAAATCCCATTACTCTTTTTTTAGCCACGTTATAAAAAGAGTATCTGTGGGATAGCAGGGTTTTTTTCACTTGGTTTTTATTGTTATTATTTGTAGGGCACATAGGGTCAATTTTTACTTTCCTAACAGAGAAATAGTTACTCTACTCAAAGCGAGGATTACTAGTGAGCCTCAGGTTGCATGCTTGCTTATTTAAACGCAAAGGCCCAGGAAGCAGCCTGCAGAGGTTGGGGTGCTGAGTAATCAAGGCTGGGGACTGTGTGTGACCACCTGATGCTGTGACAAGCCAGCACCTGGGACTCGCATTAAACAGGAGCCTCTTTCAAGATCAGAAAACCTCTTCAAAAATAATAGATGTAAACCAGCTGGGAACTAAAATCGGGCCAGAGAGCCAAGACTTTTTTCTCTGTTTTTTTAGATATACCCATCCATGTATACATTCTAGTATAAGAAATCTGGGTCACCTTTCTGGCCTGAATAGAGGCTAATCCCTTTCATTTCCTCTCCATAAACAATCTTTCTTTCAGTTCCCATTCATCCACTCCCTTTGAGGCTACCCATGCAGAAACAGACTGTCAGAAACACTCCGTTGAATGCTTAGAAACACTTTCCTGAATTTCAACCATCTGCCTATAGTGCCTACCCTGAAGTGAGCTCATTTATCTTCCCAAGCAAAAGGCTAAATGTACACAAAGCTTCTTCAGGAAGAAACGATCACAGCTGCATGCTACATTCTTTAAACAGAAAAGCACAATAGGACTGCATTCATGAAGGCACCAACCACCTTAAAATTCATCTCGACGTGCTAGTATTTAACAGGAGACCAGAGTATCTGTTCTTCACTCTGCTCCTACAACAGATTTTTATAACCTAAAACAATAAAGGCTTATATTTAAGTTTTTAATCCATCACAGTATATGTATACTTTGTTGGTCAGCCATCTACCTTGTTTGTAAAGTGTAGATAACTGTACATAAAGAACAAGACTTCTTACATGGTTCAACAGAGGAGCACATGTCATGGCACATTGGAAACCAAAAGCACAATTCACATTCACGATACACTATGCTGTGAATTTTTAGCCAAACTATATGAAAAAAAATCTTGCCTGCTATTTCTGTTTGTACATATTTAAATGCATATTTACCAAGTAAAAAAATCACAGAGGATTAACAAGATGTATTTTCAACAATCATCAAATATATTTTTGGATATTTGGATATTTTAAAATGCATGAAGTATTCTGGAAAACCTTTTAATTCTTTCCCAGAGAAATTTGTATTTATATAAGTAACTTAAAAATATGCTAGTTGTAAATATTAAGGCCATTTAAAGCCATAAAATATGTAATTGAGAAGATGTTATTGCATTTTCACTACATGATTTTAACGTATTATAATACTTGAATACTTATTTCATGATTTAATTATATTGTTGAAAATATTTCACTGAAACTGTTTTTCTATAAATTTGAGATTGTGTATTTTTCCAAGATTGCAATTATTGACACAATATTTTTGATCCAGTATTTTAAAAAGGCAATAAATAATACAAAAGCTCAACTAAGGTATTTTAGGGCCTTTCTAGGAGGTCTTCTTACATAAATCTTGTCTGTTGTACATATGAGGGCATCTGTCTGTATACATATTTATTGTGCAATGCATGATACATATATATGTAGAGTAGAAGTCTTGGAAATGGACACTACTAACTCTTCTGTCTTGATGAAACACAGAAGATACAACGTCGGTACAACTCTGCATTTGAATCAATTTGTTTATCAACAGTGAATTCAGTGCACATCTGAGTGTGTAGTGTGCACTCCAGCTCTGATGGACACAGTGCCTACAGTGTTGAAAAGTCGTTAGCTGTGGCTACTCCGATGGAGTTTACAATTCGAGGGGAATGCATAAAAGAAGCAGGCAATCACACCATACCTTGATAAGTACTCTGTCTCAAACTTTTAGAAGTTAATTTATTTAAGCAGAAAGCAAAGAGCACTCATAAGATTGTTCATAACACTGTTGAGCTTGCTTAGTCCTCAGAAGCTTCACCAGAAAACAAAGAGGAAGACTGAGGTTTCAAGAGGAAAGAGATAAAATTATTTAAACTCTGATGTAACCCTCCTAATGATCATAACCATTCAGGGAAATATCCAGAATATTTAAGGTTATGGGCTGCAAAAAGTGTTTTGAAAGCAATCTCAGTTTCATTTATTGAATGAATCAGAATGAGAAAGGAAACCCTTCTCCATACTGACCAGGCTGAGACGGTGCTGTCATGAAGGTCTGAACCCTGGGCTCGCACAGGAACTAGGGGGCACTATAGATTGTTTTCCCAGGTTCCAACAATGAGAATGGAATCTAGTTTATTTATATCTGTAACAATTATATTTGATGTGAACACCAGCTAAAATGTTTTCATAAACCTGAAGATGATTTCTTGTGAGGAAGTTGGCAACATCCAGCTCTACCTGCTGCTAGGGTACTGATGCCCTACTGATGAAAAGCCTGATGCCAAAACAGTAGATTAACACATACCCTAGGGTCTGCCAACAGTCTTTGGCAGATTGACATCGTGCCTCCATCTGTGAACTATATTTGACACTAACATCAGGAGCAATGTACTAGCACCATCCACATAGATTTAAGTACTCTGCCACGAAATAGGAATGTACAGAAGTCTACTAGTGTGTAATACCATTCTAAGTCAAGTCTTCTCTCACTGAAGCCAAGATGAAACTATTAATCTTTGCAGAAGCTGCCTTTCAGAGGTTCTGTAGCAGAGTTGACTTAAAAAAAGCTTACATCTTTATAATTCTTACATAGAAATGAAGACCAATTTTATAGTCAATCTCAAAGGTCTGCAGACTCTTCACCATGGTCTGAAGGACATGGATGGTTACAAAGTTCCTGTGAAGGCTATAGGTAAAATCTGAGAACGAAGTTGCAAGCCGTGTTGTGGTATAAGTTCTGCAGAGCAGCAAAGGTATGCATTCAGAAAAGCATTTAGACAAGACACTAAAAGGATGAAAACTTCTTGCATGCAGGAAATATAGGCAAGGTATTCAGTGAAGTTAGGTTGGGAATAGTTATATTTGTGGACATTTGTATATGTGGTTTTTTCAATTATGATTCATATTATAATAATGTAGACATCATAACATTTCTTTTTCATTAGTTATCTTATTTAACTCTTTTTTGCATCATGACAAAGCAATATTTCCTCCCTTATTCAAAGAAATGAGTTCTAGAACTTGACCAATTAAAAAATTTTAAATATATTATTTGTATATGACATAAAATTTACATAAGTGATATGTGTTTATATACATATATTATGTATTTATATACATATGTACATATAGATTTTGAATTAAAAATTTGTATTTAAGAATTTACAAGATATAGATATATCATGCTATATAAAGAAATTTGTTATTTACTCATCGTATTTTTGTCCAGTTTCTCTGCCAATTCAATTTCACATCCCAGTAGCTTTCTGACTTTTCTGACAGTGCTAATGAATATGGTCTGTGGGGATGGAATATGGAGTGATTTCAAAGATCCTTTATATTCGCAAATATTCTTCTTCTGGTATAGCATGATCTCCCAAAGTCCATCCTAGTGCTTAATTCCTTCTAAGATGAACAATTTAGTTTCCAGTAAAAATTAAAAGTGAGGTAAAATAGTAATACATTATGAACTATAAACACCTTATGCTAAGATTACACTTGCTCAAGCTTAGCTGTCAGGAGAGAAAGTAGAATGTGGCCTTAAGGGAATGATTGTCAGGGATAATAGAAGAGAAAAGGTCAAAATATACTGCAAACAGCCTTGGATGCAGAAACAGCAGAGTAGGCAGTGAATAAAAACAGTGCAGAAGGCACATGATCACCAAGACCTGAGAGGATTCAGGGTGGGAGCAGCATCTTGAAGAGCTGTGTTCATGGAGAGGAGGCTTTCATTTCCTTCTAGTTTCTTTCTCAAACTTATGAGAAAGATGAAGCAATTTTATGTACCAATGCCAAGCAGAGTTAAAGCAACTGAACACCATGTATATACACCACAAATAAATTTAGCACAGAGGAACACTACATAAGTGATTTTATTTTATTTTTTTCATAAGTGATTTTATACTTGCCTTCTGTGAAACTTGACAATTCTTAAACTCTTAGACCCTTTAAGTGATGCAAAAATGGAATTTCCAAAGAGAGAATAGTTTATTTTATTGGTTTTGTGTTTGTGGCTTGAATAATAAGATAAATCAATGTTGAAAACATTTCCAGAAAAGTAGATTTTTTGAAGATCTTGTTGAAATGTAAATGTTAGTTTAGTCCAGAGCTGGATTAGTAATCCACATTTTAATAAACTGCCGGGCTGTGGAAATTGGTCCAGAAACATTCTATAATAGACACTGAGATGTTCAACATATGTAAATGAGCCAAAAAGCACAGAGGAATAAGTGGTACAGGTATAAGCTGAAACCAGAGACCCAAGAACTTGGGTTTTTATGCAAAACCAGCTATGAAGGTAGAGAAAGTAAGAATCTATAAAAGCAAGAGTGCTCCACCTTCAGTAGCAAGGAGGCACTCAGAATCCACTTGCAAACAAGGCAAACAAAATCTTAAGAGGGATAAAGAAAATAATTTACAGGTCTTTCTGTTTATGAACAAAGTATTTTACTGTTGCTTCTTATTGGGAGCTGAACTAGTGCCGAGTATTTTCTAAGAAAATGTACTACTGAGATATATCAATGGACTCTCTTTAAACATGTTTTGAGACAGGGGTAGTATACTAATACTAATAATTTTTAGTATTAAAAATACTAAAATCACTCTTTAGATTAGGCAGAAATTTAAATTTGCCATTCTCCTGCTTCTTCATCCTGAGTAGGTAATATAGGCATGGACCAACATTTCTGATGCTAAACGTCCTAACAGAAATAGAAAACTGTTCTGAAGGGGGTGCTAGTTATGTCACTGTGGAAAATGGCTGATATAAACAACTTAAAATGAGGCAACCTTTATTTTAATTATGGTTTCAGAGGGTGGACACCTGGAGACACATGTTTGGACAGAATGTTGCAACACTGAAAATGATGGTCAGAGAATGGAACCAGGCACTAAGAAAGCAATTAACAGGGACTAAGTATAACCTTCAAAGTCAGAGCCTACTTCCTTCAGCTAGTCCCCACCCTGTTAAGCTTCTAGAGCCTCCAAGATTTGTACCAATTACTGGGAATCAAGCATTCGATATGTGAGCCAGTGAATAGCACTTCTTATTCTCACCATAAGAATAAAATTTACAAAGTTGAATGAGTGATGACTATGTCACTATGAATCTAGGATTTTTGGACAAGCTCTATAGATGAAAAGCTTTTTATAACTGGAGAAGATAAACATATCATTTTCCTTTCACAACTTATTTTCAACTATCAAGAAAAGATAATTTATAATTTTCTATATAGAAAACTTTACTGTTTGCTAGATTCAGGATATTCTTCACTTTTAAATTCTGTTTCTTAAATCTAACACAGTATTAGTTATGTATTTTTGTAGGTACTAAGTAATAGAAAATCAATGTCCTTTGCTACTTCAATCAATTCATATTAATTTGATATTCAAAATTTAGGCATATATTTTTTAAATGTCAATACTCATAACAACATAAGTTGTTTTAGATTTTGAAGGCAGAAGTTTCTTTTACCTTAATCTTCATTTTACACTTATACCCATCCACATACATACTACCCATCAGTGAGAAGAATCAGAGGATGTGGATTTTAGAAAAGGAAAGAACTAATTTGTTATTTATTAGTGTGTATGACTTATACACTGGCAGTTAAAAGATGTTTCCATGATCATAGAGCAGAAGAGTGTTTATATTGGAAATTTTTGTCAATTGTCCAAGTTGGTAAGTTAAGTGAGTTCTAAAACCAGTTACACTTCCAGCCATTATGAAGTGATCTGAGAACAGAAACAGAGCAGGAAACAGTATTGGATCAAAGTGTATTAAAGATTTACCACATTATTAGATGCTTTTAGCTTTATATCTATTATTCTTCAGAGAAGATTCACAGAAGACACAAAGGCAATGCATCTAAGAAAAGAAAATGATAAACAAAAAAGGCAAGGTGGACTTCTGACAACTGCTAGAAATACTATATTTTCCAACTTCTTATTTTCTCTTTTTGTAGGAGAATCCTATTGAGAACCAGAAGATAGAACTAACATTTGTAAAGAGAAACTGATACCCCATTAATGGTGTTAGACTTGAGGTCTCCTTCAATGGACTGAAAAACTATTTTGTATGATTAATGGTGTCTCATGAATCCAAAAAATGTGTGATGGCATTTGAATCACAACCATGCTTGAAAAAGGACATCAGATAGGTATTTGACTTGTAATCCCAGATGACAAATGGAGAAATACAACATGACAGCAAAGATGATTGATAGGATTAGTAAGTGTTTAAATGGCTTTCTCCACCATGATAAATCACAGATTGTTGTCAAAATGATGAAAGTCTTCTAGATTATTCTTCCATTTGCCATACTGTGTTTACCATTTTATTAATGATTAAAAGGTTTAAAAGAATACATACTCATATAGAAAGATGTGTAAGACTTGAGGATGATAATGACAGCCTAGGCATTGTTATAATTGGAATTGTAAGGGTTCCTGACAATATTGGCAAAGGGTAGTTTGTAACACAACACTCAGTGGAGACTAATACAATTTTCTATCTTTGTTTTATCTTTAATGCCTGAGGACATCAGAATGATATTTGAGTTAAAAGTAGAAGTTTTAATAAAAACATATGGGGGATAAGATTTTTCTGCTTGAGTCAATAAAGTACAGCATTTAAAGAGCCTTTGGGGTTGGATTAGAAAGATGTCAAACTCATCTCCATTTATAGGGGATTGGAGAGACAGCCTCTCCTACTCAGTCTGCAGATGAAATGCTCTGATGGAGGGGAAGAAACTCTGAGTCTTACAGAGATAAAGGGTGATGAACTCAAGGGATAAGTGTTGAGAATGGGTTTGAGGGAGAGAATAAGAGAGCTCATGCGAGCAAACTCCATAGGGGAAGGACTGAGCCAGCAACCTGGGCCAGAGCAGGCCTGAGGCAGCAAACACCACAAAAGCAGAACTGAGCCAGTGACCTGGGACAGAGTGGGCCTGGAATGATGAACTACGTGATAGCAGGAGCAGATCCAGACCAGGAACATTTGCTGAGCCAGGATTGAGCCAGCAACCTGGGCCAGAGCAGGCCTGAGACAGAGAACTCCACAGAAGCAGATACAGGCGAGCAACCACTGAGCAAGTGTGCCAGACAGA
>JAQHUG010000448.1:322417-340672 GCA_028555095.1 Dicrostonyx torquatus | reverse complement strand
GACTAGATCTATGTAAGTTTCTCTTAGTGTCCTCATTGCTGTCTAAGTTCTCTGGGATTGTGGTTTGTAGGCTGGCTTTCTTTGCTTTATGTTTAAAAACCACCTATGAGTGAGTACATGTGATAATTGTTTTTCTATGTACTCCAAATTCTCTTCTCTTAATGAAAAATATGTGTTTGCTCAAAGATGTCTTCTAATACATGACTATACATTGAGTCACTACTTTATGAATAACAAGAGAAAGCATCTAAAATCATGTCCTATCTCAATGTCAACCTCAGTTAAAATGATGTTACCTATTTTTTGTCAGCAGTTAATTTAAATGTATTGTGTTATAACAACATCAAAAGCATACACTATTTCCCAAAGGTAGCACACCTGAAAGATGGATCATACTGAGATGCCCAGGAGGCATCTGCTGAGTACCTTCAACGAGGGTGAGAAAGTCTCTGACCTAAACTGTCATATGAAGCCTTCTAAGGTCAATGCAATGCAAGAATCAAAGTTTATTTAAAGAATTGTCTAAATATTTTTTAATTCTCACCATAATTTTAGCACATTAACTGTTTGGTAGACTATAAAGAAAGCTGAATTTAAAATTGAGTGATGTTTATCCTAACTGAGCACTAGTACCTCCCTTTCTTTTCTCTAGCTGATGTACTTTTAACATGTCCCTTCCTCTCTTTTCTATGGGGCACCATTTGTTCTTAACATCTATGAAACTTACATTCAGAAAGAGGTATTATTCTGCACTGGTGTTATGGTGACTTCTGAATGCAAAACGCACCTCAGTAAATTTACATCCAAAAACATGAAATGCAGTAACAAAATCAAATGTAAAAACAATAAAGGGTCCCATTTTCTGACCCAAATATGACAAATATTTAACTCATCTATGAATAAAATCATCATGTGTCAAAGAAAGACAGAATATCTAATAATGCAATTTACTTGTTCATTAACAGTGAGACATTTACTAAGATAAAGCTGTTTCTGCATTCTCCCATATGTATGTAGACAGGGTGGAGAGTGGGTGGGGAGGGAAAGAGCTTAGATTTGAAGGACAATGGACAGATGCACCATTTGGTGAGGGATGATGTTAAACTGGAGTTGGAGAGGAAAGCTGACTCTTCAGTTCCCCATTTTCTGAATATTTCCCTTGCACAGAATTCCTTCTGTTACTTCGATATTTTTCTATAAACTACTGCTAATAGAAAGAAATTGTGCTTTCCAGTCTTTAGAACATCTATTTATCTTCACTGACAGATATTAGCAAATGACTGATGAGACCCAGAATCGCAGTGGGTATTGAAACTCAATATTACCAGTCATTGCTTATTTGCTCTATGCCGACAATTTTGTACTTAGTGAAACAAAAAGGAAAAATAGACATTTCTAAGCAATCTTTTCTGAAGTCTTTGTCATTTATGAAAGGCCCAAATTCTTAGGTAATAATTTACTATTGACAATAGAAAGCCTGTCCTGACATCTGTGTGTATATGCCATTTCTTCAGCTGCATTCTTAAAGAATAATTAATGGAAACAATTATTGGAACTTCTTTTACATAAATGTGTGATGGAACTGCAGACAGTTCTCAGAGTTTAAGACGTGTGCAATTTATCATAGGAGTTACCAAAGACCACCTTATATATACTATATGAGAATGCTATTTCTTATTATTTTCCATAATACAGATGCATTCTGTCTTGAGACGGCAATCTTTTAATAAAATCATTTCAGCATTTTAGAGAATTGTTAGTGAGGAATAGATGCTAGCATACACTTGAAGCTGAAGGCTTCTTTTGTGTAGGTTTTAAAAGAATATTATGTAACATACCTGTGATTTAAAGAGTTCTGTCATAGTTCAAATGTCTAAGCATTCTTCTTGATTTGAGGATTCTCCATTTTACATCCAATAACTCTGTAATAACTGTAAATTGGCAATAGGCTAGCCAGCTGCTTTGTGAGTTTCCTGGCTGAGAGTTATGGATGTCCTAGACAGCCTTCCTTATTACATTGTTCTTCCGCCCTGAAATTACCCATCTGATGCCATGAATGATCCAAGGTCTGTGCTCTATTTCTAAAACTGTTTTCTCCTTTCAGCTCACACAGTCTTTTAATAAGCAGCAGAAGCTTCACAGAAGAAAACTGACAGCAAGCTGTGTAACATTTTATATTCTTACCCACATTAGATCTGTTTATATCAATAAGGGCATTAGGTTATAATGATGCTATATGTTCTACAGGGATTTTCTTATTTCAACATTATTTTCAATTATGCATCTATCTTCATCAAATTTTTTTATTGATTTATATTTAGCTCTACATTTTTCTCTGCTCCCCTCCTTGCCTCTTTCCTTCCCTTCAACCCTCTCTCAAGGTCCCCATGCTCCCAATTTACTCAGGAGATCTTGTCTTTTCCTACTTCTCATGTAGATTAGATCTATGTATGTGTCTTTTAGGGTCCTCATTGTTGTCTAGGTTCTCTGGGATTGTGATTTATGGGCTGGTTTTCTTTGCTTTATGCTTAAAAACCACTTATAAGTGAGTACATGTGATAATTATCTTTCTATGTCTGTGTTACCTCACTCAAAATGATGTTTTCTAGATCCATCCATTTTCCTGCAAAATTCAAGATGTCATTTTTTTCCTGCTGTATAGTACTCCATTGTGTAAATGTCCCACATTTTCCTTATCCATTCTTTGGTCAAGGGCCATTTAGATTGTTTCCAGGTTCTGACTATGACAAAGGAAGCTGCTATGAACATAGTTGAGCACATGTTCTTGTGGCACGATTGAGCATCCTTTGGATATATACCCAAAAGTGGTATTATTGAATCTTGAGAAAGGTTGTTTCATAATTTT
Organism: Dicrostonyx torquatus; assembly: GCA_028555095.1. Classification (NCBI taxonomy): domain Eukaryota; kingdom Metazoa; phylum Chordata; class Mammalia; order Rodentia; family Cricetidae; genus Dicrostonyx; species Dicrostonyx torquatus. The sequence continues at coordinate 337,806 of JAQHUG010000448.1, read as the reverse complement.
CTGAGAAATCACCACACTGACATCCAAAGGGGCTTGCATTCCCACCAGCAATGCAAGAGAATGTTCCCTTTATCCCACAACCTCTCCAGCATAAGTTGTCATCAGTGTTTCTGATCTTGGCCATTCTTACAGGTGTAAGATGGAATCTCAGAGTTGGTTTGATTTGCAACCTCATCGAATTTTTGAGGTGACAAAATCTAAGAGACTGGTTAGCATGTCTGATGTCATACATAAGATGAGGGTAATTAGGATAATTCTGACACACTGGAATGATAGGATAAAACAAAAAAAAGTGATGGATTGGTGTAGAAATCTTCAATTGTAGTTAATATAATAGTGTTGCAATTATAAAAGCATAGAATGAGTTGACTATGGTGTAGTATCTATTCAGTTAGGAAAACAGATGTGAATACTGGATTCAGATGAACACCTTTGTATGACACAACTAAATTAGCCATGTGGAGTAGATTGTGACAACATCCTGGCTATTATATCTAAAGCTGTTGTTCTTAAACCCTAGGCGAACTACTCCAGACCATCAGAGAGATCTGTTCAGAGGGAAGAGGCATCCTCCTTTCTGGAACGTCTTCCTTTATAAAACCCTATTTTTCCAGATATCCCAAACAACATTCTACTTCTAAAACTACACGTTTTTAGAAACAAAATAAAATTATGTCATTATTTTCATTTGAGGTTTTATTTTTATTTTGAGAAACACATTTTAAGAGTTATTTCCCACAGAAATACTTTACTGCAGTGTATTTCCTGTCTATAAAATTTCAGTTTTAGTCCATGCCCACTGCACTTATGCATTTCCCTTTTGCTTTAACTAATATTGCATTATGTTGATTGGTTTGTTTCATTGTTTACAAGATTCAAAGTGAAGTACTGGGCTGTTTATAATATGTCTAGACAGGCTTAGTGAGTGGTGTAAGCCTGTAGCCAGAACTGAAAACTGGAGCTCAAGATCATCATCTGATACATAACATGTTCAAAATCAGCCTAAGCTACATGAGACATGTAATCAAAACTAATTATAACAATAATAAGTGGAGTAATATACATAAGATTGTGAGACTACTCATCAATTCTAAGGCTCTGGTGAACACTACCCAAACTTGCTGTTAGTCACTTCTCTTTAGGATGTCTCAAGTGATTTCTCTTTGCCAATACTGCACTTTGATCTCAGGGCCAAATTAGCTAGTTTTTTTTAACCAAAACTCATATATGCTTATCTGATATCACCCATCTTTCTATCCATTGGCGTTTTTGCTTTCATCAAAATTCCTTGCTTAATAGTCTTTGTATCACTGTGGGAATAACAGTCATATAGTTGCTAAATTAATGAGTTCAATAGGAAAATAAATATAATCAATGTGCTGCTTTATAAGACTGTTTTAAACACATGTTAAACTGATTTGAAAAATAGTTTGAATCTAAGCTATAAACCCAGATTACTTGCCTAAAATTTTCTTCTGTTTTTGCTCTTTCTGCTTGTAGCACTACTACAATACCATTCTAGATCTCTAGATCTGAGGGAATAAGAAACAAATAACTGGTAAACCAGACATGGTAGTAGTGAGCGTCGGCTCATTAAATCTTCAGGACTGCCATAGTTCTCCTTCATAAACAATGACACAAGAAGAACTAGCTGGAAGTTGTGTTTGAAGCCAGGGCTGCCTGTGAGAGACTCTCCCCATATTATAGCTATGGTGCAAAGGGTTCTACAGATAGGGCTCTGGTATTTAAATTACAATGAAGCTCAAGGAAGTCCTGTGAACTAAGTTGTTAAACACTCCATGAACTGTTTGTTTATCTTATTACAAGGTTATTTGCAAGGCTCATATCTTCACAATGTAAAGAAATGCAGGGGTGGGGTAGGATATTTGCCTAAGACCTTATAAGAAGAAACATATTCTGTACATTAGCATCAGGTATTTACCCTGATCTTAGAATAATAGCTCTAATCATAGTGCCTTTGGAGGTACTTATGCAACAATAGTGTCTTTGTGAATACTTTATTGTTCAGATCTTGTTTATGCAGTCAGTTCTAGGAGACACTTACAACAGACTTCTAGGCATTCTGGCTCTTACAACCTTTCTGCCCCTCTTTTGAGACGTTCCCTAAGCCATAGATACAGGAGTGGTGCTGCAGACGTAGCCAGGGAGGATCTGTTGATCTCTGAGTTGTGTTCAGTTGTGATTTTCCTTTGCAGTAAATAGAAGCTTCTTTATGAGGGGTTGCAGGGGGGACATCTCACAGGATCCTTCCCTGAGACAACGAAATGCAGGTAACTAATGACTGAGGAGAGAATTAACCTCCCCCAGGAATGAGTTCCTTTTACTGATCCAATTCAAAATGATCACCCTTGAAACCATATACACACAAACAACAAAACAGATTCAGCAGTTTGTATTCATATTCTCTTTTAGGGCCTCTATTGTAGTGATAAAACACAACTTGGGGAGTGAAGGTTGTATTTTACAGCTCCACGCATCATCAATGTTTGTGTTCTGTTGAACACAAACAGGGCAGGAACCTAAAGGCAGGAACTGTTGCAAAAACCACGAAGGAATGCTGCTTACTGACTTGTTCTTTATAGATTTGCTAAAACCTTATACTGTCTAGGACACAGGGATGACTCCACCAATAGTGGGCCTCCCACATGGATCAATAATCAAGATAATGCACCAAAGGCATGCACAGGCCACTCTGGTGGGGTCATTTTCACAGCTGAGATTCCCTCTTCCTAACTGACTCTAGCTTGTGTCGTGTTGACACAAAACTACCTAGGACATATCTGTAACAATAATAATCAAAGTCAAAGAGGCTAACAGTTTGAGAGTTGGAGGGGTTTGAAAGGGACTAGGGGGATGGAGAAAGGCTGGAGGGGATAAAAGTGGGAAAATGACTTACTTAGACTTTAATTAAATGTTTTTTCAAATAAATGCTTAAAAATAAAATTCAGCTATGGAAAAATACCTTCCTTTCATATAAACTAGGTATATATGGATTGGGAAATTAAATGGATGATAAGATATAAACTTAAAGACTTGCACACCATAGTCACTAAACGCATAACATTTCTTGCTGTTTTTAGTGACTTGCTGATGTGTGACAGTCAAAGGCAATGATTCAATAAATAGTTTTATATTGCCAAAATGCAGTTCTTTGCAATAGCACCTACCTCTTGAATATTTACTGATAAAATTATTTAACAAATTAGATTTTGAATGTGGGAAGATAAAAACAGGAGTTACCAAATGACAAACACCCAAAAAGTTTTTATTTATATTTTAAACACTAAAGGATAGGTTTTTGTTTCATAGTACCACACAAAATTGAGCTCCTCATAAGAAAATCTTTTCACTGGATCTGGCATCCACTAGCCATTAATATGTCTACTGCAGGATCTGCGTGGTTGATTTAATCAAATTTGCTTGTACTACATTAGTCTACGTTTACTTTGACTCCATTCCATCATTTTCTGTCATCCTCTTTATGATATTCTATTATCTCAGTGTGCTCCAGACAGAATATCAAGCAGGATTTTGACACCACAGAACTCTGCAATTGCATGTAAAGAGAAGAAACATGTGGAGTTGTCTCTTTGTTCAATGTTAACTTTACTTGGTACCCTGTTCCAAATCCCATTGAGCCTTTGTAAATGCACCTATGGATGCAGGCTCTGACATGTCCTCTGGAGATGTGTGGGACCTGAAGATAGGCAGAATGAACTGACCACAGCACCCACTTGGGACTTCAAGACTACCAGGATGAGGTCAAAGTGTCCTTATAGATAGTTTCTAAAAATAAGCTCAGTTTCAGAAAGGGACTTATTTAAAACCCCTCAGAGATAAATTGGGTGATTTTGGGTAACTCACTTCGTAAAAGAAACTAAGTATCTGGCACATTAAGAACAGTGGTCCATATGAACTCAGGAAAATTAGTTGAAGAGGAATCATTGTCAGGGTCCCTTGCATAATGACTGAAGGAGAGATAAAACATGAGAAAAATATTGAGATATATATAAAAGAGTTTTAGGCACAAAAAAAATGTTCATCTTTGTGTTCATGAATTTACTTGAGGTGTTTACTAATGTATCATACAGCCCCCTTCCATGGATGATTAATCTTTTCTATTGAACAATTTCCATGTGTTTTGGATAATGTGAAGGATATTCCATGTACCCCTTCATATATAGCAGTAGATATACTTTGCTGGATAAATAGCCCTAATTGATTTGCCTCTATTGACTCTTGGACACACAGATATCAGGCACCTATGCTCATGCTCCATGGCACCAGGTGTCCTGCTAACCTCTTCATTAGGAGACATCTGTAGAGGGCTCCCAAGCAATGTGGTTCCAGATGAGACCTCACAGCAAGGGCAGCAAAGAGTTTGAGAAATGCTCCCCCAGATTTTACAGCTCTCTGTACTGCAGTCCTAAAAGCTCTCTTGTTGCTTCGGCTATCTGCCTGATGCTTTGATAATGGAAATGTTTCCTAGGATTGTAGAAGAGAAGCTTCTGATAATTTAAAACAAATTACTGTTATTGTAAATTGGTCATTCTAATTCTTAAAGTATGCTTCACTTTTTCCTGGTATGGATAAGCTTCACATTTTATTATTCCTATGGGACAGTCAAAAATTGTTTCTGAAACTAAGCATGAATCTAAAATATACTGTATCTGAGAGATGCCACTGTGGTTGTGGCTGTGGCTCACTATCTGCTAATCATACTCATTTTCTTCTACATTGAGTTGTCAATCATGCTGTGTATGGAATTCACTTCGGTTTCTGTTACTTGAATAAACTCATGGGTAGCCTTCCAGATACATGAAAGTAATGTTGATCTAATGCATATTACTCATAAGCTCTTGGGTAGATTTTGAGAGTCATTTACTCTGCCTTAGGAGCAATCCAACATTCATATTCATGGGAACAGAACACCCTAGAAAATCAGTTATTGCTTCTCAAAAATTTTATATGGATAATCTCAGTTTTTAAAAACAAAAGTCATGATTTTCTTACACAGAAGTCAAGGAGGTAAAGTGATAAATCAGACAAAAGTATAATGCCACATTTGTATGACTACAACATGATGAAACCCATCACTTTGTACGATAAATTTAACATCAAAAGAAGAAAGAAAAAACTATGTAGTGAGTATAGTTCTCTGTCTTCGTTGTGAGGTCTCATCGGGAACCACATTGCTTGGGAGTCTAGGGATGTCTGGTAATGAAGAGGATGACAGTACACCAGGCATGACCGAGCCTGAGCATGGGTGCTTGATAGCTGTGCATCTGAGAGTGGACTCAAGCAAATCAGTTAGGGCCAACCCATTAGTTTCTCCAGTAAAGTATATCTACAACTGTATATGAAAGGGTACATGGAATATTCTTCAAATTCTCCAGGAAAGATGGAATTAGACAATAGAGGAAATTAATCATTATCCATGGAAGGGGGCTGTGTGGTGCATTAGTAAACACCTCAAGTAACTTTATGAACTCAAAAACACAAGATTTTGTCAGAGCACTGATAAAACATAAGCCACAGCACAAAGACAGAATGAGCATGTCCTACATTAAATAAATAGCTTCATTAATGTCCAGAAGAAATAGTTAACAGGGCACTTGCTGTTTGTCTAGGAGAGGAAGATTTAGATACAGTGGAAAATAAATTCCACAGGCAGTTTATAGGTCACATGAGCAAGGAAGTGAGTACAGAGAAGTCAGCTGTGTGTCTGGGTTCATGGTCAGGCAGACACATTGCTGAAGGCTAACAGCACTTTATGGTTAGAGAACTACCTTCCATAGCAATAGCAGCCTCAAAATGAGAATTCTGTAAAGGTAAATTGTGTTGGAAGTCCTGTGTTCTCCTTAGAAGTTATTTTGCTGCTATTGTTTATCTTAGTGACCTACTTGTGGATGTTTATTCGTGGCCTATCTTTGACTTTAAAAGTGGGAATTAAATGAAGTCAGCTAAAAAACCTACCATATCTACAAATAGTGGACAAGCAAAAGCTATCTAGCTGGTATTATTACATAATCAATAAGCTTACCCACAACAGTATATGTGATGGTGTCTTAGTCAGTGTTCTATTGCTGTGAATAGACACTATAACCAAGACAAGTCTTATAAAAGAAGGTATTTAATTCGGGGCTGGCTTATAGTTTCAGAGGCTTGGTCCATTATGATCACAGCAGGAAGTATGGCAGCATGCACTGCAGCACTGCATCAGTAACTGAGAACTGACTCTTAGAAAGAGACAGAGAGTGCCATGCTGGGCTTGGTGTGAGTTTGCTTTCTGAAATTTCCAAGCCCACCCTCAGTGACATACTTCCTCCAGAAAGGTCATACCTCCTAATCCTTCTCGAATAGTGACACTATCTGTTGACTAAGAAGTCAAATATATGAGCCAATGGGGACCATTCTTATTCATCACAACAGATGGTACAAGGAAGTTCCTTTACACCTTAATATTTTACAGATAAAGAGAACGTCCAAGGTATTAAAAATGTTCTGAGTTATCTGAAAAGCTAAGCCACCCTTCAAAATCCATAGACACCACAACATATTGAATTTGAAAACCAAGAAAAGCAATATTGTTCTCAATATCGAGCGGACATGGCATCAAAACTAATAAACATTTATTGCAAAAAGATTATTGGAATCTTTCTAGAAGGGTTTTCTTCTAGGGAAATATATACTTACAGGAGCCATGATTTAAAGAAAACGATGATACCCATCATATTTTAGGCTGAGAAATGACCAATGTGGGACCAGGTAAGTTGTGGCACTTGTGGAACAAGCAGTTGACACTTGACAGCCATCTTATTACACCTTGGAGATATTGAAGAAATAAATCATCAAGGCTATAAAGAACTGGATTTTGAAATTTCAAGACTGAGAACAAAAGGCAAACCCAACAGTGACTCAGAGGGTGAATTTAATGTACTGGACACATTTGAATAGGCAACAACCAGAGAGAGGGCCTTGCAATGATTGATCCCTTGGGTTTTGACATAGCCATGACCATAGCAGTAGCTTTTGACTAGACATGATTGTTACAACCCTTGAATCCCAATCTACAAAGAAAGAAACCCATGTCTCATTACTGCCCTAATCAGTAACATTTAAAATGTCCTAAAAATGCATTTTTTTATGTTCATAAATTTTTCTTTTTCATGGTCTGAATTCTGAAAAAGCTTTCCTTTAGTCTAGCTCCTATGAGGAAGGTTACACAGGCAAATCTACCCTTTCAAGGGGTTATATAAATTCAGTGCCCGCAGAGACATTGTGTGGATAAACTACATGAGTTAGCTATTTATTAAGGAAGGAAAATAGCTAATAAAAAGATTTATTCATATTTATTATAGGCACTCCCCAACATGTTTTATCTTGTTTCCTAATATTTTATAATCAACAGACCAATTTGGGGCCCTCTTTGATATTACAATCTCCTTTATTGTTAGAGTTAAATCACAAAGGCCTCTCGCCCTTGGCTTTCCTAATGTGAAGCACTATATATAAAATGAGTTACTGCAAATAAGACAAGGGCTGTTGCCATAAAGCTGTCAACCTCATCTCTGGGATTTTCTTTCCAAATAGCCCTACACACTTTCAAACAATTACTTTGCATTGAAAAGAGGCAAGCCTCTATTAAGCTTAGGCATTTATGAATCTCATGTTTCAAAACATTCACAATAATGTAAAGGAATTAGGAATACAAAGCATGGAGCTTCTGGAACTGTTTCAGGGTGAAGGGCTACTGTGTGTACATGCATTAAACTGGAATTCAATGTGTAGTTAGCACAAGAGAAACACACTTAGCATTGGTTGAAATTTTGCTTATAGTTTTCTTCACTTGGCCAGGCACACCAAATGACCCTGGGGAAGCAGGTGCTGATCTAGTAATGGTGTCAACCACCAAAGGATTGCCCTTTCTTTGTTTATATTAATCTAAAGCACGGGAAGATGCAGCAATTGTCTTGGCCCAAGAAATTAGAAACAACTCAAAAGCCAACAGCACTAGGAGGATTTTGGTCTATTTTGCCCAAGGAACATAAAATACTATGCTAATCTCTCTTGATATGTTAAAGCAAGGCAGCATAAAATAAAGATATAGAACAAATCCAAACTATTTCTGGAACATTTATTTTAGTTATAACATCTGTTATTTTTATTATTCTTTCATTTAAAGTAGTAATTAAAATAAGAAAAATGTTCTTTGGCTTTCAAACATGTGCTTCAGCAACACTCACACGCACACCCCACACGCACACACCACTATTAGTAATAATAATAAATAATAATAATAAACATTGTTAATAACAATAGGAACAAAGGGCTGGAGAGACAGCTTAGTGGGTAAAGGTGCTTACTGCCAAGCCAGATGATCTGAGTTCAAGGCACCAGGTTGCTCATGGTGGTACAAGAGAGTCAACTCCAAACTGTCCTCTGATCTCCACCTGTACACCCCTGCAATCACGCCCCCCACACAAACAAATCAATAAACATGAGACTGTTTTAAAATGAGAAAAAATGAGATGACTAGTAGCTTAGGAGACAGCGTTTCTTTGCCATCCAACATATCACAGCCTGATCATATTTTTCACTGATAATAACATGAGATTTTGTTTTGTTTTATTTATATTAAACAAAAATAATCACTTGAATAAACACTGGTGCAAACACTACCTGGGTATGGACAGAATGAATAATTGATTGGCACAAGAAAGAGTCCATGTGTGATTTATTATTTCACAAATAAATAGTCTATATTAACTTCCTATTCAAAGAACATGTACTCTGGCTTCAGCTGACAGTTTGCTAGAAGTGAAATACTAAGGATTCCAACAAGGCAGAATATATCAGAAAGGAAATTTTATCAGCAAGTTTCAGCAGTGTTGGAGTTTGAGCTATCCTGCTGTATCAAACACAGATCTGGAATGGTCTGAGACTGGAGAAAACCCATAATTTTCAGAAAGTCAGAATGTCACCAGAAATCAGTGTACATGGAATAACTGCATCATTTTTTCAGAGTACTTCAAGCTAAACCAGTAAGGTTTCTCTCTCGTGTTCCTCAGAACCAGTGGACCAAAGATTCCCCCTATCTGACACGAATGCTCATCTCTTAAGCCATAGACTGTGCACAAGGTTGCACATAGGTGAGAGACCACAACAAAGGGGGAATGAAATGTTTATTCCAAAAGGGGTGCCATGACAATTTTCATATGATAGTAAGAGTAATTGCTAATGTTTATTAAATATATAATATAGATATATTATATAAAAATAATGTCAAAACTATTCCTAGAGAGGTTTTATATGCCTCAACTCATTAACCATAAACATCTGTAACATGTGCTTGTCTTTTGTTTTACAGTTGTCAGTGGAATGTTCCAGAAACTTTAAGATTATTGCCTAAGGTCACACAGCTTTCATTGTTTTATACAAGAAATCCAACTCAGTAACATTAAAAGTCACTTGCATGCATAAGTTATTTTCTTTTACTTTCAATATCACTTTATTTCTAAATATTATGACAAGATTATTTAGCACTTGAGTGATAGTGTGTAAGAGTAACAAATAATAAAGACTAAATCACCTTTGTTCAAAATTATGTCTTAAAAGCTTCTTTCATTGTGCTACTAACCATCAAATCAGGCATGTTAAGTCAAAAAGTCATACATTCCAACTAACATGAAGAAATGTATGCTAGATACCCACAGAGATAGGACTTGGTATTAGTGAGAATCACAAGCTGCCAACTGATTATTATAGAATTATAAACTCCTATGATGAAAAGTATGTTCTGATGGCAACACCTTATTTTGCAGATGTCCAAAGACTTTGATAGAAGAAAATACCATTACAACCTTTGTGGTGACAGCACTGGAAGCAGAAACAAGATTTCATAGCTTCCCTGTCAATAAACAAAGTCTAAAAAATGGAGAAATAACCTCAGCAAGTGATTACAAACTCAGAATAGAAACAGAAAATATAATCAGGTTTGTGGAGTGCGGGCATCTAGGCAAAGGTAATGCGGTAGCCTCCTAATTTCAGAAATCTCAGTTCACCATGGAACTATCACTGAATACGTGATAACCTAATGAAGTATTTTAAGCATCAGCTTTCAGTTAGAATGATGCTAGGCTTTGTCAGAGGGGTAAGTGCATTTGTTATTGGTGACTAGATTAATCCCATGATCCACTAGCTCTAAGTAATGTGCATTTTAGAAGTGACAAGTATTACTTTACATCCCATTACTGAGCAGTGCTTTTCCATGAGAATAAAATGGGAATTAAATAAAGAAATGAGGTATGAGACACAGTACAACAAATGGATGAGAAGGCAGCAGGAAGACCCATAAAACACAGGTGCATTATGAATTTCTGAGCAATTTTCATCTCTGTTCATGTATTACATCTTAATACAGAGATGACTTTCATAACTAAGTTCTGAAAAACAATGGATATTCTAGAGACAATTTCAAAATTCATAATCTGAGCTAAATTTTCATTTTCACTAAGCAAGACATTTGGCCAGAGCCACATTACAATTTCAGCAAAATTCCATTTTCTACCATTTACATGATAATTTAAATAGGTAATTTTTATGACATATTGTGGGGTTTTTTTTGGAATTTCCTGTAATCAACTTTGTTCTGTCTCTCCTTGGTCATACTCAAACATGCAAATAACAAGATGAGAACTATTCCATGTTAGCTGGAGTGTTTCATTATTTCATGTCTATGCTCTTTGGTGGGTAAACACTAGGTGGAATTTTCTACTTTAGCCATAATACAAGTACTGTTATTTTATTTAGTCACTTATTTTATTGTGTCATGAACAACAGAAGCCAGAGACTCACACATTTTGAGTAAGTGTTCTACATTGAGCTAGTCCAACCACAAATACCTTAACAAATAAGAGGTTTATCTACTTCATTCTTTCCCGTTAACTCACCCACTCCAAACTTTTGAGATCATGGAGTACACAATGGTTTTCAGACCCGCTTGTGTGTTGTTAGGAATAAACTGATGAATAATATAAAGGGGAAAAAAACAGAAAGAGGTGGCTTCCATGCACTGTAATTGTGAAAAACGTTTACAAAGAGAGACCATCAGAGACCGGGCGGGGGGGTGTTATTTTTTATTTTACATATATAGGTATTTTGCCTGCATGTATATCTGTGCACCACATGCTTACATTGTCTAACAAAAGTCAGAATAGAGTGTGGGTCTCCTGGGACTGGAGTTACAGATACTTACTAGCTGCCATATAGGTGCTAGAAACTGAACCTGTGGCCTTTGGAAGATCAGTCAGTGCTCCTAACCCCTGAATCATCTCTCTAGTCCCAGAGAACATAGTTTCTGAGTGAAGACAAGGAAAAGAACATTTGGAACAGCAGGGCTTTCATGTGGAAAATCTTAGACCTGCAAATAAAGACTAAACTCAAAACTACAGCTGATGTAGAATAAAATAATGGTAAAGACCCGTTTAGAGAGTAGTCTTTTCACCAAGGCTGTGAAATTATGTCAGAATAATAGAATGCTTTAATTGTATGACAGAGGGTGTTAGCTTCCATCAGGTTCTCATACTTGATGTTTTGCGAATCTCCAAAAGAATAAATAATGAGTTTCTGGGAAAATAGCTGTGAAGTGAGTTCCAGATCCCCAGAATCCACATGAAAGTGGATTCAACTGCATGACTGCTATAAAGAATAAGATAGACAGATCTCAAATGCTCATTCGCCAGCCATCTAATGAGCATTAGGGTCCCGTTCCGTGAGAGGCTGTGCCTTTAAAAGCGAGCCAGAGAACTACTGAGGAAGACATCCAGCAGCAAATCTGGCCTCCATATAAGCAAAGGCTTATAAGTTTTGTTAAAAAATGTTGTCTCATAGATAATCCAGAACCCTTAGAGTTTAGGGATAGTATAGAACTATTACTATCCCAGAAGAACTAGCCTAGAAAATTCCATCCTAAGGGAAATACTGGAAGTGGAAAGGTTCAATTTACAGATGAGAAAAAATATGTAGAGGAGATAAATGAGTTAAAACAGTGGCTCTCAACCTTCCAAATGCTGCTACCCTTTAATATAGTTCCTCATGTTGTGGTGACCCCCAACCATAAAATTATTTCTGTTGCTAAGTATAACTGTAATTTTCAAACTGTCATCAATCATAATGTGAATATCCGTCTTTTCTGGTGGTCTTAGGTAACCACTGTGAAAGGGTCATTTGACCCCTCCTCCAAAGAGGTCGAGACCCACAGGTTGAAAACCACTAGATTAAAGGAGAAACCAAAACTGTGTATGAAAATGGTATAAAGAAACCTGTTACTGGACTATACAGCAAAAAACTGTCTCAAAAAAAGCAAAAAGGAAAAAGAAAAGAAAAAGAAAACTTGGATATTAGCACCACACTCTAACCAACTGAGTTAACCTACTAAACTGCATTAACATTAAAATATTACAAGATTAAAAGAGACCTTGGGAAACCTTTGAAATAGTTTAATCATTAGGTCATTCTATCACTTAGCAAAGTTCCATGACTGTGTTTAACTAACTCCCAGAAGCTAAGCAAAGCAAAAGAAAAGACATGGTTCTTCTATAAAGACGTTCATAGTCTAACTAGAGAAAACCCTCTTGACAAACAAGAATAACAAACATAAAGATACAGTGGCAGAGAAAATGGGCAAAGCAAAGTTATGCCATTTCATACAACTTAAGGCAGAAGAAAAGAAGGCTGAGTCCCTAGGCTGTCTCAAGGAACACAAACAATGGGTAAGCACATGTGATGCTGTGGAGTGAAGGAGTGGTCCTTTAAAGGAGAAAGGGTAGCACAAACAAATGCTGCTTTGGTATTACTAAAGGGAAAGTTTAAACTTGCATTGTTTGGAACAAAGACTAGAAATGGACCATAACTGGATCCCTGTGGGGAAAAAAAATCAATCAAGCTGTTAAGCAGCCCAGTGCGGCTTTAATCCTGACAAACTCTTGAGCACCAGGAGACAGGAATGACATAGTTTACTTAACATTTTAAGAACACAACTCTGAGAAAAGAAATAACTATATTAGAAGATAAAGGGATTTAGGTATATTTCTCAAAGTGTTGATGAGTCTCTGGAATAGGACACAGAAAATAATGATAAACCATGGAATAATAAAAAATTATATTCAAGAGGTAAAATGGTCACCAACAAGACAAGGAAGTTACTAAAAAGAAATGAATTATAAACTACTTCCAGTTTCTGAAATACATGTCCATTAAGAAAGAGAACACACCAAGAAGAGGAAACACTGAAGAGAAAATAGTGCATTAGGTTTTAGCATGTGTGTATCGTTTTTTAACAAGTATGAAATCATACTTAGTTGCAGCCTGTCTTGGCAGACAAAATACACACCTAACAGCTGGGTTGATGCTGTGACCTATAAAGGCAGTTCTATTATCTAATAACCCAGGAACTGAATAATTCAGATTGTATCTAAGATGAAGTTTGCCAACTAGTTTAGTCACTGGGCCTCCCAAGAGTTCCTGAAGTAAATTATGTCTACAAGACTCGTAGAGAATCTCTGGAGTACAGATGGGTAAATGGAGCACTGATGTGTAAATGGAGCACTGATGTAAGAGATTAATTGCTTATGGTCCTACAGCTAATTGGGGTAATATCACAGAGGGAAGCTTCAGGGAAGCACATTGCATCTCTCAGAGAGTAGCTGTCTTTGTTACCTTTCTATTGCTGTGACAAAACACCAGAGCCAAGACAACTTGTAAAGAAAGCTTTTAATTAGAGCTCACAATTGTAGAGATTAGTAGGGTCTAGGAGCCTCATGGCAGGGAGGAGGAGAGCAGGCAGGCAGATGTGGGGCGAGAGCAGTAGATGAGAGCTTTCCAAACATTTCCACTGAATAAAAACCAAGCTTTCAAGCATATGAGCCTATGGGAGCCATTTTAAAACCACCACATTCCACTCCCTGGCTCCCTCAGGCTTGTTGCCATGTCATAATGCCAAATGAATTTAGTACCCATAATCTTTTAGTCTCAAGACTGTTTCAAAGTCCGAAGTCTAAAGTCTCTTCTGAGACTCAAGACAGTTTCCTACACCTCTGTAAAATCAAAAGCAAATTTGAAGCTTTTAACACATAATCACAAACTATACATTATAATTCCAAAAAGACAAATGGGGGCATAATGAGGAAACACAGGACCACACAAATACTAAAACCCAGCAGGGCAAACTGTGAATTATGTAGTTCCATATCCAGCATCAAAGGGCTTAGATTGCTCTGCCCTTTTAACTTTGTTGACGGCCACATGCTTCTCTCTCCTTGGGCTGGTTCCACTTGCTTTGTGCAACATTTTCTGGCATATTGCATGGTTCTGTCACCTCCAACATCTTAGAGTCTGCAATACAACCCAAGCTTCACCTTTGTAGCTTTACATGAAGCACAATTAATAATAACTCAGAGACAGATACTGGGGTCTGAAGGCCAGAAAAACAAAGCAGCCAGTCACTAGCTATTACTTCAACATCAGTATGAAAATGGTGATCCTGCCTCCTAGAAACCTCAGAATGAGACTGAGAGTATGAACTGCCTCCACCCGTCTTATTTTCCTCTCTGGGGCTGGGATTAAAGATGAGCATCACTAGGATTAAAGGCAAGCTCCACCCAGTTCCTATGGCAAATGAGTGTAGCTATTGGGATTAAAGGTGTGTTACCGCTGCCTGGTCTATAAGGCTGACCAGTGGGACTATTTTACTCCCTGATCTTCAGGAAAGCTTTCTTTATTAAAATACAAATAAAGTATCACTAAATTTACATATTGGTCTCTGGGACTCCCTTGACATGTGCTTAGCATGAATAGGTTTCCTTAACCTCAGAGGAAGATTCCACAACCCCTTTATTCCTGTATCCTTTATGACTCTAAGGTCAGAACCACATGACCAATGTTACCAAGTTCTGCTTCCCGCTTGGGATGGATGTGAACTTCTACGTGAATACATTTATATAAACTTTGATTTATTGTTGTTGTTGATGAATAAACTTCCCTCTGCTTTAAGAATGCAATGGTTTATTGTGAGGCTATGCATGGGAAACCAACTTTGTTCTAGATGTTGAGAAAGCCTTTGTAAAGCACTAGCAGTTGAAAGACCACATGAGCCTTTTCATGGCGGCTGGTCCTTGGTGAGTGCCACAGCTCCAGATCCACCCGCCCAACTGGCACTATTAAGACCAAACTCTTGCCCCCAGGCGCTCTGCTCGATTGGGAGGTCCCTTCTCTCCTTCCCCAGGCTTTTCTGTGTCCCATACCCCAGAGTGTCCCTGGGCAAAGCTCCCCTTTGACGGGGCCCCGGTTCCCCGCGGGAATTGGCCTGC
>JAQHUG010000448.1:294822-314574 GCA_028555095.1 Dicrostonyx torquatus | reverse complement strand
CAAAGGAGCAAAGTGAGTTTTTCTTTGTTTATTTGTTTTGTTTTCAATTAATATTTTTTTAACATTTTTTGGGGGGAGTGTGCTATGAAGGTGAAGTGTGGAAGTGTAGGGGCTGGAAAATAAGTGGGATTGGGATGCATGATGTGAAATCTTCCAAGAATCAATAAAAATTTTTGTTAAAAGATACTTGATGTGGGATTCCCCTCTGTGTGATGTGATTAGCATTAATGAATAAAGGAACTGCCTTGGCCTGTTAATAGGACACAACTTAGGTAGGTGGGGAAGATGGAACTGAATGCTGGGAGGAAGAAAGGTAGAGTCACCAGATGCCATAAAGCCACTGCCAGAGACAGATGTGCTGAGACTTTACTGGTAGGCCACGACCTCGTGGTGATGCACAGATAACTTGAAATGGGTTAAACTCAGATGTAAGAGTTAGCCAATAAGAAGTTAGAATAGGCCAAGCAGTGTTTTAATGAATACAGTTTCTATGTGGTTATTTCAGGGCTAAACTAGCTGAGTGGCTGGAACAAACAAGCGGGCCCTCTTCCTACAAATACTAGCAGTTGATTATCATATAGAAGTATTTTTGCAACTGGTGTAACTGGAATTGTTGACATGACTGTAAATTATCTTTTGAGAGTTCATAAAAAGAACAGAGATTCTAAGAGGAATATTACAGACTTTGATTTATATTGGTAACAGGCTGCATGGTTATAGATGGTCCCTAAACTCAACATCTTCTAAATAATTCTCAGGGTAATAATTTGGAAATTTAATGATTTAGCATTATATCTTTAATTCCAGTGGAACTCACTAGTCTCCACAGTGAACCAACCCTCTTTGCCATTGCCTTAAACTATCTGCAGGCTATCTATGCAATCACGCTTCCTTGTTATGAAAAATTCTCCAAGGGTTTCCTCTGACATGTCATATAAAATTCAAATGGCAGCAGGCAGTGGTGGCACACACCTTCAATCCCAGCACTAAGAAAACAGAAGTAGGTGGATCTCTGTGAGTCTGAAGCCAGCCTGGTCTACAGAACAAAATCATAGACAAGCAGGGTGGTTACACAGAAAAACCCTATCTTGAAAAAAGGAAATAACAACAACAAAAAAAGATTAAATTGTCATGACAAAGATCATGTCATCTCTCATCTGGTCAATGCTGTACCAGTGGCATAATACCTTAATGATACTCCTTTCTGGAGGAGCCTTCTCCAGATATTCACAGGTCTTTCCCTTACTTTCTTCTGGCCTCCTTTCAGAAAGCATCTTTGTGAGGTTAAAAAAAAAAGTAACTTCCCATCACTTCCTTGTTCTATTTTCATCACAGTACTTATATACTATATGTTATATAACATAACTCATTTATATATTTATACTAAAATACAAATTCTGTCTATTGTAAAAGATAACAATGTCCTTTACAGATATTCAAATATATAAGATGAGTGAGTGGACAAAGGGTAAAACACACCTACAGTTAAGTTCCTTTTCCTGAAATAACTACAGAAGACAACCTGCTTTGATCGTACAGTTTACTCCACCTGGATTAATACAGGATGTAACCAAAAAGTGGTAATTTTTACTTCATCCCACCAAACATTGAGTCTCTGAATACTGAGGACAGCACCAAACGCCAAAAATAAAGTGCTATTTGATGAATGAAAATGACAAAGGAAACTCATACTTGATCTCAGGCCACACCGAGTGCATTTTAACCAGAATGAATGCTGCCGGGAGCAGAAAAGCAGTTTTACTGATCTTGTTATATGTACAAAAACATATTTTGACTCTTTACCATAGGATTCATTGACCGCATCGGGCATTATGTAGAGAATTCTCCAACACAATTCAGCTGAAAAGTATCAGAGCAACATTTTTACAGAAGGATAATAGCATGAGAAACACCCAAACCCAATCAGCTAAACGTCTATTGTAGATCTGGGTGGTGTGCTAACAGCCACATGTTTTTCAGAAATCCAGGCAAGCTCCATAGTTTTCAGCTCATTTTCTTCCTAAACTGGTACAGAACATGACCCAGAAACAAAACAGCCCAGACACAAAAAATATTAGTTTGGGGCTGCTTGTGTTTCCCAGTTCTCTAGGGAGAGCTTTCTAACCTGAAAAGCTGGTTTTAGTGGATTGATTTCTCTGGAACTAAAAGTAAATACTAAATGGTCCTACAGAACAATACCCACAAGATCTCCAAGACTCATGGCAACCACACAATATCCCAGAAGAGTGCTGATGAGGATCCAGTGATGGTAGTATACCAGAAACCAAAGTCTTTGAACCAGAGACTCATTGCCAATGAACATTTGCCAGTAAAACTGATGGAACAAAGAGTTACTCTATATGGCACACCAAAGCCTTCCTTGCCACCAGGACAAATGAAGAGGTGTTGGAGAAAGTGGCAGGAAAAAAAGGAGAAGCTAAGAGATTTTTCTGTTGTTGTAAGTTTTGCTTTGTTTTGGTTTGGGTTTTTGTTTGTTTGCTTTTGCTTTTGTTTGCTTGCATGCTAACTCTAATTTGTTTCCTTATACTGGAGGGCCTTGGCAGCGATAAGGGGAGGAGAAGGGGAGAGGGATGAGCAGAACTGAGGCGAAATTCCCAAAGAGTCACTGAAGTAGTTAAACAGTAGTAAAAAAGAAAATTTCACTAACCACTGTGGGTTTATTTCTAATATCTGCTTTTTTTCAAGGTTTCTCCTCTAACCTTTGGTTTTATCTATGCATCTAACGAAGTAGATACAGCTAGATCATAGGTTCTCAGTTCAGAGGTCTTGGGTTTAAATGGGACAAAACACTTTAATTTGTATTGAAATAATTTCTACTGGGCAGTGGTGACCCACACCTTTGATCCCAGCACTCCCAAGTATGTCTGTGAGTTCAAGTCCAGCCTGGTCTACAGAATGAGTTCCAGAGCAGCCAGGACTACACAGAAAAGGCCTATCTCAAAAAAAAAGAAAGAAAGAAAGAAAGAAAAACAAAGAAGCAAAGAAGGAAAGAAAGAAGGAAGGAAGAAAAGAAAGAAAGAAAGAAAGAAGGAAGGAAGGAAGGAAAGAAAGAGAAAGAAAGAAAGAAAGAAAGAAAGAAAGAAAGAAAGAAAGAAAGAAAGAAAGAAAGAAAGAAAGAAAGGATTTCCTTCCATTATTAATACACTTTGCCAACTATGGTCTGTTAACACTAACCTGTTGGTTTTTTCACCAGTAGAAATGGCAACTGCTCCTCCATTACTTGTGAGAGAACATTACCTCAGGCGTTGTTGATAATATCAAAGCCACATTCCTTTCTGATAGATCATATGTATGTTTTCTTAAGGTTTTATGTCACATTAATTAATAGTTCACTAATTGTTTCCAGATCATTGCGTGTGTGTATAATTTTTAGTTACAATCTTAATTTTTCTCTTAATTGGACTATTAATAAATATATGGTCAATTTTCAAAATATTCCTTTACATATCTCATAATTTGGAGGATTTTAATTTCAGAATTTTGATTATTTTTTGCATTTTTTTCATACTGGTTTATTTCAAGGCTACACAAAATTAACAGTCTAGTTCATCAGTTTAAACTCACAGTTCTTTTTTGGTTTCTATAAGGATATAGAGCTGAAAGGGAACCATCATTCTTGTAGATAAATAAATCCTCAAGTATATAGCAAATCAAAGTCATAATTCTTCAGTTTGGGGGTGGATCAGTTAGTGAGACAGCATCAACTCTAGCTCAGTAGTGAGGATGGATTGCTGACCCAGCTATGGATTACCACAGACCTTTCTGCTAGTGCAATCTCTACAATGGATGCTGTTTGCTTATTTGAATCTCATTTCCTCAGGATTTTCACGACCTCCCATACCTTGCAAGGTGACTAAGTAACTGATTTTGCTTTGGAAGCGAGACTACTAGGGAGATAGAGGAAGAAACTTCCCACCCATTCTTATTCTTTCATTCTCACCTAGCGAAGACCCACAGGCACGAGGAGAATGGGGAGACACGAGTTCAGAACCTTTCCCCTTCTACTTCTAAACCCCTGAGACCACGAGGATCTGAAATTTAAAGATGACTTTGGTCTAAACATCTTTTCTAATGAAAAAAATGTGACAAAACTGCTCAAAAGCAGAGTGTGAGACCACATGGGGGCAACATTCCGGCTACCTGACCAAAGAGGGGTGTCTTAGCTGGACAATTGAATGTCCTGTATGTCCCACTCAGTTGACAGCTCATTATTTCATTATTTTGTGTCAAATAAAACTTCCTAGGTCAACTGAAGAGCACTTGTATTTGCTTAGTTCTGTTGCGCTTTACTGGCAGCTTTTAGAGCCCATTATATAACTATTTGGAAAGAAACGACCACAGCCTGACATTCACTGCCTTAGGTGAATTTATTAAAAGCAACAGCATTAATGTGAAGGAAATTCAAAGTTTCTGATACTTTTGTTCTTCTAGATGCATCTAGAGCAGAATTTAGGATCACTGCATCATCATCATCCTGCTACACAAGACAGCTTTCAAATTCAGATGGAACCTGTGGACCATCCATCCCTGGTCCTATAGCACATTTCCATAACTCAGCCACTTCACTTCAGCCTAAGTTAAAACTTCTAAAGGATGTCTGAACTTGAGTAAACCTTTTGATATCTGAACTGAGCTTGAAATAGAGGTAGAAACTAAGATGAAGGAAAACGAATATAGTTTCTAAGCCAGGTCTAATAGTCTACAACTGTAACCCAGCATTCAGGAGACTGAACCTCAAAGATCATGAGTTTGGGGCCAGCCTGGTCTACATAGCTGGGATATAAAGTCAACCTTCATAATTAAATATTACCTATCTGTCTCAAAAACTAAATTAAACTAAAAACCCAGCTCTGATATAACCTAGCAACAACAAAACAACCTTTCCCTACTCCAACAAGGCTCATGGAACATGAACTGTCCTCAAACAACTTGCTATTTCATTTTGTGTCTGGTCAGTCTTCACAGGCAAAGAGAAAGTCACTTTAATTTATTTTGTTTTGCTGTACTGGCAGCGTTTTGAACTCATCACGCAACTATTAGAATAGAGACCATCATGTGCTAACAAACCATAAAAGATAAAAGAATCCCAGTGGTGTTCGAAAACTATTAATGCACCCTTGAAAACTCAGAAATAACTTGTGGGTTGCCAAGACACCTCATAGAAGAGGCGGAAATAAAATGAGTGTGGAAACATAAATGGGCGCTTGACAGCCATGAAGGAGAGACAGGAAAAAGCTGCACGTCTCTGCCATGGAGGGTGGGACATGTAGGCCAATGAATCTTGTGTGGCTGGAGCGAACTCTGGATCACAGGAAGAAAATTATGGCAATCCCACAAAACTTCAGATGGCATCGAGGCCTGGTTTCTGTTTAGTTTTAACTAAATGATCACTACTAGTAATAGTCCCTATCTATTTATGTACTACTTAGAAGTGGCAGTAACTACAAAATATATATAAACTAAGTTATTTGATATTTGAGTACAATATCACAAGCCACCTATATATTTTTAAGTGCATAATACATTTATGAATTGTGATTGTCATAACTGAACACTTTTCACAAACACATTTAAGTAAATACAGTTTTAAAACATGCACACTGAGTTATAACTATTTTTAGCTAATAGTTCCCATCTTTCCACCTTAATAAAACCTTTATTTAAAATTCAGACTATATTCATATTTTCCCCAAAAGCCTTTGTATCTCATTTGCTCAGCCAGGATCTTCCTGTATCTAACTTGCTACATATTTGATTCCTTGTTTTGTTTTTGCTTTTGTAGCACTGGTATAGCTTGAATTTGTTATCAATCTTAGTTTTGTTTTCATTGCTGCTAAATTTAAAATGTAAGAATCCTTAGAGTCAAACTTGGCAGTGGTGAGGCACGCCTTTAATTCCAGCACTTGGGAGGCAGAAGCTGGTGGGTATCTGTGAGTTCAAGGCCAGCCTGGTCTACAAGAGCTAGTTCCAGGACAGACTCCAAAACTAGACAGAAACCTTGCTTCAAAATAAAAAAATCTCATAGTCTCCCAATTTCTTTAATTATTAAAATACAAGTCCTGCCTCCTTTATTTCTAAAATAGCCATTTGCAGCAATCTATAACTGATACTAGAAGAATCATGACAGCTTGCTATTTCATGATAGTCTGTGAAGTGTGGTTTTAGTGAAGAAAAATTTGTTCTCAGTTCATTCTTTGTATCCACAAATGAATTCCTTGACAAAAAAAAAATCTATTCCTTTGTGAATGTTAATGTTTAATTTGTTCAGAATCTAAGACTTGTATACAGATGGTCTTGAACATATCAAATACATGCATGTCATGTTTTTTGAAAGCCAGACTTTCAATAAAAATTTTAATTGAATTTTGTCTTAGGAGACGCAATCTAAAACAAAGTTTCTGTGGACTTGGCTTATGCATGTTATTTGGCTTTCAGCATAAATAGGCATGCATATTATCTTTAGAATAATTTAATCACATCAAATTAGTTACAGTTCATTCAAAGTCACTCTTGTTTTGCCACTGTTTTAAAAGTTCCATACTGACTCCCCTATGTCTGAGAACTCTGTCAGCCTCAACAAATAAGTCAAAAATGCACTGCACTAGAAGAAAGAACAGAGAAAATGCATTTTTTGAAGGTGATTGAATTTTGTATCAATCTAAAGCTCATTTCCTTTCTGCCTTTAGTGAATAAAAAGACATTTGCAAATTCCTGCAATTCCATATGCCATTTTTTGTCATGTTAACATGGGACCCAGTTCATCCGGTACAAACCAAGGCTGAGGACATGCCTGGCTTGAACTCTTGTTGGATCCCTGGACAGTTTTGTTTTGGTTTTTGTTTGTTTGTTGTCTTTATCATTGCTACAGTCTATTTAATTTTCTCTGGTCCCCACTGTGGTTTTGATACCTTCATATGCTTCTTGAGTGTCAGAATCCATCGTTTTCTTTTCTTCATAAAAACTTAAAATAAGACTTAGAGTTGAAAGTAGAGGATGGTGGCAGAAACAAGAGTCCCCAAAGTGTGTAAACCCTGAGGTCTGCAACTCTGCAAAGGTTCATTCATTCATCAGGTATTATGCTTATCCAACAGAAGGGAGCACGAAGTCTGCCTCCACATAGTTAGCATTCTAACTAGAAAACTGATGCAGGCTGACAAGAAAGAGACAAAAGGGGGAGAAAAAGTGGAAATCTCACAATCGGATTAGGAGTGATAAAGCTAGACTGAGACACCACAATAAAGCAGGAAAGAGCAGGCTTTGGTATCAAATACCTCTGAATAAACAAACATTCATTCTGCAGCTGACCTCAGCCTGTAGTTTATGTGTTCAGAATGGTAGTTTCCTTTTCAGATTCAGTAGGTTAATTTCGGAGTTTCTTCCTTTACTAAAAATTCGCTTTTCCTCTTCTATTTCTTCCTTCTCTTCCTGAGAATTGTTATAAAATGTTCTTTAAGTTACCCAAGTTCTTTACTACAAAACAGTGTATTCCTACATCAACAGTCAATCTGTCCTTTGAACAGCTGATAAGATCTGCCTCCCTATAGTGGTCCTAGTCTAGATATCTGATGTACAGCGTTTCCTCTGAGATTGAAATGTTCTGTTTTGCAGGGAAAGCTCCTTAAGACAGAAAGGAAACAACTCAAGAAAGCTTCAGGAAGTCCCTAAAACTGACAAGATTCATTAGGTCTCTCTCCCCAGGAGTAAACAGTAGGACTGCAGAGAGCCACTTTCAGACAAGTCAAGCTACAAGACTTCCAGGCTAGATAAGCTGCCTGAGAGAAAAAGGCACCAGTTGAACAGCCTGGGAGGGCTGAGGCCAACTGAGGCACCTGGAAAGAAACCCTTCAACTTGTTGAGCTGCTTAGAGGCTGTGTAGTGTGTTCCTTGGTCTCAGCTTTTATGAGCTGTCAGCCTTGCTGACGTGGACTCTTTTTGCCATAGCTGTCTTTGAGATATTTCTGATTCTGTGAGTAAGCCCTCACCCATATTTCTGTAAGTAATAAAATTCATGCTGTGCTCAAAGGCCAGCAGAGGGGCTTGAATAACCTGGAACTAGAGATACAGGCCTGATGTATCTCTATACATGGATGCTGGAAACCAGTTCTCAGAGAAGAAAAAAGAAAATCCTTTTGACACTTACATATTTTTAAATGGTGATGTATAAAATAAAGATGCCCAACCACAAAATTTCCCACTACTTAAATATCTCAAAGTATTTGAATTTACTTACAGGAAATGCTGTGATATTAACATTAATATGTGGCAGGAAGAGACTATTAAGAAGCAGTGTATTCTGGACAGGACAAGGCAGTTGCATTCACAAACTCATAGTGACTATGACTGCCTACACAAGACCTACACTAGATCAAGCCAGTCCTAATTCTAGCATGGTTAAAGAAAGGGGTCAGGAAACCCCTCTGCCGAGGAGCTTTGGCAGTTGAAGGCTGCTGGAATAGGTTCAGGTAAGCGTGTTTCCCATGCTCCAATGAATGGTCCTTGCCTGTACACTTACAGACAGCACTGATTAGATTCAATGAGTCATGAAGAAAGGATCTGATCTGAAGGGACATGGTGCCAACGGGTCTGGAAGGAGTTGGAGGGAGAGTTCAGAGCGATATTATCAAAATATATTTTATACACATATAAAATTCTAGAAGAAAAATTGATTCTTTTTTATTTAAAAGAATACTAATACAAGACGAACATCTTCCTGGGCTCTGTTCTAAACAGAGGAGCCTAGCTATAGCACGCCTATATAATACAATAGGCTTCTCATTAAAAAGGGATTGACAGAATTTAGAATAGACACAAGATAGCAAAATATACAATTTGCTACAAATTATGGTAACATCAATTGCTTCATGGTTTTCACTAAAAGCTAATAGGAAAACTCAAAATGAATTATTCATGAAATTGTCCACAAATGTTTTCTTGAACTTGAGCTGAACTTTGATGAGCACAGAGTAATTCAAATGCACTTATCATCCCTTTATTCCTTCTCAGTCTCACCATTCTGCTTGCCTGGGTCATTACCCAACAGCCACCCTGTGCTAGCTGAGTTCTGAGTTTCCTGAGATGACTGAAGCTCCTCCATGTTCAGTATATTCCTTCCTATAGTGTTTGTCTCTGACAGAGGCTGTCTAAGTGGGTATACGTGCAAGTGTTAGCAGTGGGGAAACAGAAGGCAAGGACATTTGAGGAAAGCACAGAATGAGGGGGTCACTGAAAATGTAATTAATCAAGAGTCAATCTATGTGATTTCATTTTGTGAATTTTTGTGATCTTTCTTTTAGTTCCCAAATCTGTCCTCATGAATTCAAAACTAGATAAATAGAATTCATCTCTACTCATTCTTTCAATGGAAGGAGGCATCCGCCTTTGTACTGTGACAGGATACAGTCATTTTCCTGAAGTGTTTCTATACTCATCCATGTGCGTGCAACACCAATGTGTTAAATACTCAGTCACCTCCAGCCCACAGGACCACTCAGTGTCACTAAGTCACTCATTAGTCATCGGGGTGCTCATATCATGGGTTCGCTCTGAATGCTGTAAAACATGAGAATGCTGATGCCATACTAGAAAGTGTCAGTTCTTCCACACCTCCATCAGAAACTGCTTGTTCCTGGCAAATAATGTCATCAGCAGAAGGTCATGGCTGTCTTCATTTAAACATTTCCTCTGATGGGGCTTCAGAACCTGATTTCCTGGGAGCAATGTGTGCCTGGGAGCCCTTCACCTTAAACTGAATTGTTCTCTGGAAATTAAAGCAGAGTCTGCTATTCAGTTATCCAGCAGAGAAAATGTTCTGCTGAAGAAATTGGATTTTATGCTTCAAAAACAAAGATGACCTTTGGATTATTTGTTATTTGGATTCTGAATGTTCACAGTGCCATCTCAGCCAATAGTAATTGGGGGAAGATTCCATCTGTTTTATTTAACCTTTTATTTCTTAGCAATATTCAACAAATGCCCAATAGTTTATTTTTCCGTGGATTTTTGCTCTACTTAGACTTTTAAGTATGTGATACATTTACCTAAGATAGATATTTCCAAGTGCAGACTTGCCAATTCATTTGTCATTCCACATACGTTACTGAATAGATAATTTTAATGATGTCCATGATCTAATAAGAGAACACTAATATTGACAGGATCAAATACAGATGCAATATTCAGTACACTTTTACTCTTGAAGCTACTAGGATCTCTATTACCTGAGTAAAATGTTTTAAGAAACATAAAAAGTCTTTTGCCTTGAAGATGCCTATGTAGTTACCCATTTCCCCAAAGAAGTGCTTTTTAGAACAAGTTTTATAGGAAACCCACACTTGAATGCACACATAGACCTTCTTGGAGTTATAATACTTACTATTCAATTTCCCCACATGTACTCAAATTAAAAATAAATTCTTCATCTTGATGTAATATCTTCACAAAAGAAGAATATTTGAATGAGATTCCTCAGGGCATATTTTATAAAAATCTCCTTATTCCCTGAAATCTGCCTAACTGACTTCAAGTTTCTTATCTTACCCTAAAGCAATGCCAGAATTCATAGTCATTGAATACAGATGGGGTGTTTCAGTTTGTGAGACCTACGAATAGTCTCAAAAATTAACTGAGGAAAGTCTTGAAAGGCTGTTATATCTGTGAACCACAAAAGTGACCAGCACAGTAGGAAATCTAGTAATGAGAAACACACATCTCAGTGGTAATTAAGAGTCATATGATTTCAATAAAAGGTAACGTGCATCTGATATTATAAACCTAACTGCCATCCAAGGCTAGTTAGTCCATTGGCCCTAGAGGAGAGCCTACTACTGCCACTTTCCTAAACCAGTATTGTTTCCAACCACATTTGAAATACTTGCTTTTATATCCTCAGGTAAGTGTATCTTAGCCCCCATCAAAGCAGCCTCTTTTTTCAGCAGAGAGCTTTCTGGAAAGTCGCAGCTGGTCCAAATGCAGAGCACAACTGACTGTGGGATGCCCAGCCCCAGTTGATGGATCTATAGCACAACCCCCACACAAATGGCTCAAGGATCATCCCAGAAGAGGGATCAGAAAGATTTTAGGGGTCAGAGGGCCGGAAATCTAATGCAATATAGTGTCTTCTGTATATGGCAAGGAAACTACACCCATGAAGTCTCAACAACATGATCATCTAGACAAAGCCTGAACAATGACATCAATTGACACACCAACATGGATGGGAGAAATCTCACAAGGCCCCATCTCTATATGAAGAGCTACAGGAAATTAATGACTACTAAGCAAAAAATATTCTATCTTCTCCTGGGTGAGTACCCTGAGAGGAGATCCAATCCTAAGCACTCAGTCCTAAACACATGTATGTGAGTAACACCAAATAAACTCAGCAGATTGTGTTTATAAATTTGTGTATGTGTGTGTCAATAATATTAAAGAATAAGAGTCAGTGAATTTGAGAAAGAAATAAGGGAACATGAGAAGAGATTGTGGGAGAAGGAAAGTAGAAATTATGAAAATATAGTACAAAATTCTCAAATATGTTGTATTATTAAAAACAAAGAAAGGTCTTTTTCCATTCTGTAGGCTGCCTTTTTGTCCTATTGATGGTATTTTTGCCTTAGAGAAGCCTTTGTTTCATGATGCTCCATTCATTAATTATTGATAGTAGTGCCTGTGCTATTATGTTCCGTTCAAGAAGCTGTCTACTGTGTCAATGAATTCAAAGATATTCCCCACTTTCTCTTCTATCAGGTTCAGCATATCTGGTTTTATGTTGAGGTTTTTAATTCACTTGGACTTGATTTTTATGTAGGGTGTTAGATATGGATTTGTTTCCATTCTTCTACATACCAACATCAGTTAAACTAGCTGTAGGTGCTTTCTTTTCTCATTGTACATTTCTGACTTCTTCATCAGAAAGCTAGTGTCGATATATGTGTGGATTTAAATCTGGGTCTTTGATTTAGTTCCATTGATCAACATGTCTGATTTTATTTCAATGCTATTTAATTTTTATTAATACAGCTCTATTGCACATCTTAAAATTAGAGATGGTAATACTTCCAGAAGTTCTTTTGTTACATAGGATTATTTTAGTTATCCTGTGTTTCTTGTTTTTCCATATAAAATTGAGTATTGTTCTTTCAAGATCTGTAAATGATAGCCAAAATATATAAAGAACTCAAGAAACTAGATATTAACAAACCAAATAATCCAATTAAAAATGGGTTGCAGATCTAAACCAAGAATTCTCAACAGAGGAAACTCAAATGAACAAGAAACACTTTAAAGAAATGTTCAATATCCTTAGATACCAGGGAAATGCAAATCAAAACGACTTTGAAATTCCATTTTATACCTGTCAGAATGGCTAAGATCAAAAACACAAGTGACAGCTAGAGAGGATATGGAGCAAGGGGTACATTCCTCCATTGCTTGTGGGAGTAAAAACTTGTACAGCCACTGTCGAAATCAGTATGGCAATTTCTCAGTAGGAATCAATCTACCTCAAGACCCAGCAACACCACTTTTAGGCATATACCCAAAAGAGGCCCCCTCACACCACACGGACATTTTCTAAGCAATGTTCATAGGAGCATTATTTGTAATAGCCAGAACCTAGAAACAACTTAGATGCCCCTCAACTAAAAAATAGATAAAGAATGTGGTACATTTACATAATGGAGTACTATTCAGCAGTAAAAAACAATGACATCTTTAAATTTGCAGGCAAATGGACAGAACTAGAAGAAAACATCCTGAGTGAGGTAACCCAGACCTAGAAAAACAAATATAATATGTATTCACACATAAGTGGATATTAGACATAAAGGAAATAATAATCAGCCTGCAATCCTCAACCCCAGAGAATCTAGAACCCTTTTCCAGAAACAGATGGAAGCAGATACAGAGATCCAGAACTAACTACTGGGTCGAACTCCCGGAGTACGATTGAAGAGAGGGAGGAGTGAGAATATGAACAAAGGGATCAAGGCCATAATGGGGAGACCCACAGAATCAGCTGAGTTGAGCTAGTGGGAGATCACTGACTCTGTACTGACAACTGGGGAATCTGCATAGACCAAACTAGTCCCCCTGAATACAAGCGTCAATGGTATGGCTTGGGCAGTATGTGGAGTCACTGGCAGTGGGACCAGGATCTAATGCTAATGCATGAACCAAATTTGTGGAGCCCATTCTCTATAGAGAGATACCTTGCTCAGCCTAGGCACTGGGGAGAAAGGGAAGATCTTGGTCCTGCCTCAGTGAGGTGATGGGACAGACTTAGTTGACTTTTGAGGGAAGGCCTTACTTACCCTTTCTGATGAGCAGATAGGGGATGGGGGAAGGTGAGGAGAGTGGGAGGTGAAGAGGGAGGGGGAAGTGGGATTGATATGTAAAAATAAATAAATATAAATAAAATAAGAACTACAAGAAAATAGACTTCTCCAGGAAAGAACACACCAATTGGTTACCTAATACCAAATGATCAGCACGGAAAATATATATACAAATTACACTACACAGACTGAGCAAGGTATATTTATATATTTAAGAATGAATGCATGAACATAACAATATTTAAGGAAACAATGATGCCATGAATTTTGAAAGATAGCCAGGAGGGGCCTATAGGAGAAATTTTTGAGGGAGGAAAAGGTAGGGGGAAATGTTGTAATTATTATAATCTCAAAAGGTAATTTTTAAAAATAATGGAAAAATGGTGGGTTTTTTCTTTTTCTTTTTTCTTCCACACCTCCCCAAACTCTGATATAACTCAACAAGGTTCTAATGGAAGAGCAAATATATCCAGCAGAAAGATGAATACATGTCCATGACATCAAATATCAGAGAAGTGAATTACAGACAAGAATTAGTTCAAGAATGTAAAATATCTGCATGCAGATGAAGTTCAAATTCTCCTACTTCTTGCTTGCATTATTTAGTACTGTGGAACAGTAATCATCCAACATACAATATATTTTATAATTATCTGACTCTTGGTAATATCAAAGATTTTTAATTCCTTTGAATTAATTGACATTGAAGAGCTAAAATGAATTGAGAAAAATATGAATTTAATGTCTAAGTTTTATAAAAAGGTATATTTTGAGAAATTACGTTACACTATGTTATATATACTTTCCTGCCTATATAAAAGTTTCACAATTAATTAATTAGTATAGATATTATGCCAAGACATGTGGAGAGATAAATCCAATGATTTAGAGTTAAAAACAAATCAAAAACAAGAGTCAAGATATCAAATACAAATTAGTAAGCTGCTGTTCTCTGTCAATTAGAAAAATGAAGGTGGCAAAGTCAGTTTAAATAGCTAGACAAATATACAAATAAACGTAAAACTTACTCTTCAGCATCAAATTTATTTAAATTACAATTCATATGTAAAACGGTAAACTTTATTTGAAATTCAGTGTAATCATTTTATCTAAATCAAGATCATATAAGAAAGATTATATTCATCTATTTATCTGTAGCATAGCTTCATGCACTGGCTGATTTGATAAATGGTGTAATATTTCAGAGATGCAGATTCTAAGCATTTAACTCAATTGCCTAGATAATTTGATTGGACTAGCTGGGTAACATTATTATTTCTGGAAAATATACGGAAATGTGTGTTATGTGATTCCTGCTTGCCTGATGATGCTAGGTAGGGCAGGGGACGTTTGGCCACTCAGCTCTCTGCTTCTTAGAGGAAGAAAACATGAGAATACAGCAGTGGTCACATCTAGAATGAACAAGGCTTCACACAGGTGTCCCTAATCAGAAACCTTAGCTTTAAAATAGGTGGATCCTGATTTTTTCTGTGTGGAGTTTTGTTTGCTTAGTTGTTTTCTTTATTTTGGGTGCCTGTTTTTCTCTTTCTTATGAATATTTTAAATAATTTTTTGAGAATTTCAAATGTGAGTGTTGTATTTACATTATTTCCAACCTTCCCTGATCAGCCCTAAATGCATGTACATAAACGAAAAACCAAATGGACTCGGTAGGTTTTATAGAAAAAGAAAGTATCTCTTATTTTTCAAGTGTTTTAAGAGACAGAGCAACAAAGCAGTGAAATGATTTTGAAGAGAAAGATGGAAGGAAGAAAATAGGTACTGGGGAAGCAAATATAATTTGCCAACAATTGTTCACTCAAATCTGAAATAAACTCTAAAAGAATATTTTCTACTGCATACATTCAGCATCAGCACCAGCAAAACACGCATGCATTGAATGAGACTTAAAAATCTGGAAATATTTGAATGCCCAAGGGCTATATGTTAATTATCCATTGACCTGGGTTAGGGACCTTCTTAGGATATTAGCTCTATCTTGAGATTTACAGTGGACCCAAGCCTCCTAAATCTGAAAATAGTTTCACAAATTCAAGAATATTGAATATTCATTACTGTCATACAAGGATTGTAATAGTATTTCAAATATCATTGAAATATATTTGATACCAGATACATGAAAATAAGTCGTGTGTATATATTTTAAGGACTACATAAAGACACCATTATTTTATGGTTCTCTTTTATTAAGAAGTAATAACATTTATACTGACTTCAAAATCATGTTTGGATTTTGGTGATCAAAAATATTTTAGGGTATGCTAGTAGATTGAGTGGTAAGGTCTGAAGTATTTATTTTATTCTTATTCATAATACCTAGACTATATATTATTTAAGCTTATTTTTCATTAACGTGTGTGTTTGTGAATGATGTGTGTGAGGGCATGTCTGCCACAGTGCATACATGGAGACCAGAGGACAATTTTGTATGCTGATTCTGATCTTTCACCAATGCATGGGTTTCATGGATCAAACCCAGGCTTCAGATTTCCCAGCAAGTGCATTCTCTCATACAAAATAAAAATATAAATAAAAAACACCTTTTTTGGAAAATTAAATTCCATGTAAATTACTATAATTTTAGGGTTAGAAACTACTCAAATAATGTCAATAGAAAAAGCTAGATATATTGACAATAGAGCTTGCTTTATGTAAGCTGGGAAATTTCATTCTTACTTCTTGAAGGAGAAGTAGGATCTAAAACTAAGTACAGAGAGAATGTTCTAGAGGGCTACTAAAAGCAAGCATAGTGCTTTATGAGGCAGGTAGATAAGAGCACAGAAAGCTTGTTTGGGAGACAAGGAAACGACCCTACTGACTGAAGTAGCCAATTTGCACAAGGACAATAGTTTCCACTGGGAAATGAAATTGGAAGTTGATGCTAGAGCTTGTCCAAGGAACTGCAAATCAAGTAAATAAAAAACAAGGCTTATTCAAACAGTAGGGAAGCTTTAAGGACACAGAAATTATTTCAAGGCTCTTTATTACAATGATCTCCAAGGGTAGAGTGTCAGTGAACTCACTACTACATAAATCAAACTTGAAGTCCTGTCTCTTACAAGACCATTCATCACTTTTAGGATTAAGGCATTTATAATGCCAGCAAATGAAACACAAATGGATATTAAAAACTCCACCAGATGATTAATCAGTAGAGGTGGAAGTAGAGGACCTTATTAGTTAGATAGGGATTAGCTAGTGCGGTCACATGCTAGCTATAAAGACCGAAAATTAAACACGACCGATCAGCCTTTCAGAGACCTTTGCAATGTGTGACCTTCCATGAGCAGATCATTGAAACTGAACAAAAGAATGGAGCTATGCTGGCCTCCCTGATTCTTGTTTGAATTTACATGACTCTAAAATCCCATCTTACAAGGAGATTCCCACAGAAGCTGGTGTTGCCTTAAGATGCATTAGAGACCTTTTTCTAGGGTTCAAACTGAATCCAGACAGTGACTCTCTACAGTCAAACCATTTCCAAAATTTTCACAAATTTGTTTCTTCCTTTTGGGAAAGAAGTAGAAGTTAGCAATCAGATATCACCCCCATTCTCTGAAAGAGCCCTACTAGCAGTGGGTTCTGTTGCCTTCTTTCTTGTCCCCTTCTTCGGGATGCCATTTTATCCTCCATACAAAGGTCACATAGATACGGAAGCAGGCAAAAAAATAGTTTTCTGTAAATAAGCAAAAATAAAGCCACTTCGGCCTTGAACAAAATGGACAAAACACAATCTCGAGCTTGAGGAGAACTGAACAGTGAGTGACGTTTTTGGCTTTTGTTCTCTGTTTTGAAAGGCGTAATAATAACATGACGCACTCTTAGTTGAATTGAAGTGCCAGGTGCTGGTCCCATCCCTTCTGGCACTTTATTTGTGAGTGCCTCGGAAGGCCATTGCTTTAGTCACAAGACGACTCAGTGAACAAACCAGGACTGGGATGTGGGTCACAGATTTCTAAAGCCTCCGTTCTGCAAACTGGATTTAACTTTGGAAGGGTAAACGGTTGTAAGCATTCAGGACGATATGGAGAAGCAGAAAGTCCACATCTGGGCTGTGCTCATGAGTAACCCTCCTAAGTTACTAGCAGAGGATCATAATAGGGACACTCAGATAGTGACAGATTCGGGGATTGTTGTCATTCGATGCTGTCTCTAATTAAATCATCTAAGGAAGACTTCCTTAGGAAGGGTAACCAGGGACATTAGCACCAACAAGACCAACTGAGTAGCATAGGTTATTCCTATCCCTTGATAGGGCTTTTCTTGGCCTTTACCATAGGTTTTTGTTTTTGTTTGTTTTGGTTTGGGGTTTAGGGGTCATTTTCAGTTCTAGAACAGGTTGGACTGCTGCAGCTAAGATTTCTAAAATCACTTTGAATTATATGTATATATGCCTTGCTCTCTTTTCATTTGTGATGCAAACATGTACATGTGGTTTACTTGTGCATATTGGTGAACACAGAACTTACTTTAATTTGAGGCCATTATGAGTAATGCTGCTGTAAATACCTGGCCAATCCTCATTATCCACACACATTTCTGCTGAGCAAACACAGGTAGAAGTGGGGTTGCTAGATCTTAGGCTCAATTCACACGCTTTCATCTTGTAACATAGCCGTCAATCCTTTTTCAGCGTGACAGTATTAGTTGATATAAGCATCATGTCCTGGACCACATAACAGTGCTAATGCTTTAAATATTTGTCTATTTTAGTTATGACTTATGGTTATAATAGATTTAAATTTGGTTGAATATTAAGATGCATGGAGCTGAATAGAATAGTCCATGAAATGAAAGAGAGGAGATCAGAGGAGAGAGCTCTGGCTCATCCGCTGAAGAAATCTGGAGGAAGAATTGCTGCCAAGTGCCTATTAGTGACAGAAGAATTCAATCTCAGCACACATCTATCCATCTTCAGAGCCCAAGCTGTTCCAAACATGCTGGGCTGTCTCAAAATTACACTCAAGAAAATGCAAATCAGCCTAGTGAGGCAGACAACATGTGTGCTTGTCACTGAACAGGATTCCATGCAAGAAAAACAAAATTAATTTGCTTTCTGTGATGAAGAAATGGAAACAGCTTTATTTTTTATCTTTTTAAATATATTTTTGTTAATAGTCTCATGCATATATGTAATGAATATTAGTCTTTTCAACCCCTATTACCTGTTACTTATTATGTCATTCCCTCTACTTGTCCCACTGAACTCTTCTTTCTAACAAGTCCCTCTCCTACTTTCAACCATGTACGTGTGTCTGTGGGTATCTATGTGTGTCTGTGTATGCATGTGTGTGTTTGTGCATATCTGTATATCTGTATGTCTGTGTATAAATATGTGTGTATCTGCATTTGTCTTTGTGTGTGTGTCTGTGTATTTGTCTGTGTGTGCATGCCTCATGGGGTTGCTTTCAAGAGTATGGGTAGGATATTATTTACTGGAACATGAGCAACTTATCAGTGGCCATGCCACAAAAGAAAGTGATACTCTTCCCCCAGTAATATTAACTATTAGCTGCCCTTGAGGGAAGGATGGCGCCCCATGAGCCACAGCCCTTTCATGATGAAATTTTAAGGGGCCCCCAATCCTGCACAAGTCTTGTGTTGTATTCACAACAGCAACGAGCTGATAAGAATAATGTTTGTGTTATATCCAAAAGAAGTCTTTTGCAACATACCTTTTCATCCTCCAGCTCTAACCTTCCTTGTCTTCCCTTTCCCACAAGCTTCCTGAGCCTTAGGGCTAGGGTCAGATACTGATGACTGCATTAGAGATATGTACATACTAGATATGAATTTTCAAGGTAGGGTGTTGAACTTGGAGCACGTGCAGTGTACAAAAAGATAGAAAGGTACCATTTAAGGAGGTGGGTGTAAATGAAGGCCTTAAGGAAGCACGGAGAGTGAAGCACAGGTGATATTAAGATAGAAAAGAGAAAAATAAAGGTAGAATATATTGAGGGGCCGGGAGTACATGACATAGGAGGGGATGGGGAGGGAATGAACCATACTAAGGATTATGGAAAATTCATATGGAAACTGACTCTTCTTTAAACATGTTAAAACATATAACTGAAAAGTTTAAGCTGCAGTACCCTGTATGGAGGGGAAGGATAACGTACTTCCACAAAGTCATGGATTATTAAGCAAATCCACCCCCTGTCCCCCTCACGTCAGGTTATCAGGAAGGCCCTCTAATCTACAGAACAAGACTGTTGGCATTGTTCTTCATTAGTCACCAGGAGTAGATGGTAAGACCCTATTGTCGAAAACACTTTGGTCATAGGACTGATGGGATTAATAGATTGGTATTTGTGAGCTATTGTTTATAGATAATTACATTGGCATAGATTTTTGTATATGGATACAAAGTTAAATT
>JAQHUG010000448.1:265547-294190 GCA_028555095.1 Dicrostonyx torquatus | reverse complement strand
ACAGAGAAACCTTGTTTAGCAATCAGCATGGAAGCCAGAAGCAAGTTAGCTTGGAGAGCAGCTGTGGCTTTTTTTTAAAATGAAAACCACGCCCCACATTGGGCGGGTATCTTAGAAGCCATTGGCTGAAAGCAAGAGGGCTTAATCTCCTGCAGCATAGGATTTAGGGAAATAAGCAAGAATTGAGCTGGGGGACAGATTGTAAGGTCAGAGAAATAAAAAAGATTTTGTGGGGTATGAATGAGTAGATAAAAAAGCTGACACTAGATCAGATATGCGCTCATTAACATCAAACCAGAGGGAAGGAAAAAGCAGCTGAAAGAAGAGGCAGGGCAAAAGAAGGCAAACTCCCCAATCCAGGGAGGAATGTTGGTTGTGGGTTTTACCATTTCTTAGTTTGTTTCTTAAAAGCTTTTAATAGAAGTAACTATTGTGCCTGCAAAATAAATCTTGCCCTCTTAATTTTAGAGTTTTTTCTGATCTGGGTGAAATGATGCCTTGCTGTAATCTCTGTCCGCTAGTCTCAGATCTCCCCCATCCCATGCTCTGTCATGAAACTTATAAATAGTACAGAGGTTCTGTTCTTTACAGGACTGAGTTGTTTGTTTGTTTTGATTTTGATTTTGTTTTTTGAGGCAAAGTTTCTCTTTGTATCCCTGGATGTACTAGATGTTCATTCTGTAGATCAGCGAGTCCTCGAACTCACAGAGATCCACCGGCCTCTGCCTTCCAAGTGCTGGGATTAAAGGCTTATGCCATCAATACCTGGTCCTACCTCAGTTATGTTCCATGTGGAACAAAAAAATAAATAAATAACTTATTCATATAAATTATTATAAATTTATAAATAATATTAATAATCCCTTTGAAATCAAAACAGTCAAAATTGACAGTATTCTATAGGCTTATTCCCTAAGGTCCACCAAAGATCTTTTCCCCCATACCACACCCCCAACTTGGGAACTAGTTTGGGAAATAAAATGTGAGTGGTTTCCAGTTTCATACGCATTTGTATGTCAGATCTTCCTCCCTCTGGTTTAAAAGAAATATGCGCAATATGCCTCTACATTATCTGCTGACTTGGGATCATTTGTCATAGCAGAGCTCCTTCGCATTGCTAACAGATTTTGTCCACAAGCTTACCCTGGCCTCTATAAGCCCCTGAACATAGGTGCCCCTTATACATCCAAACTGTCACCCAGAATCTTTCATGCTTGCTTGAGATAGTTGCACACAATCGATGGTCTAAGTTATGTTTATACACCACTGTTATGGTGTCAGTTTTCTTCTCTGTGACTCTTTGTATGCTTGAATTCTGGAGTATCATTTAGTTTCATTTTAATACTTACCTCTGGTGTCTTATGCTTTAAATTACTTCAAAGACAGAAAAAAGAAATTAAACTTATAAATATTTTTGAGGATTTATTGCCATAAATATCATAAAAGAAGGAAGATCCTATAAAATTTATTTCCTACACTCTAAGAATTTATAATCAATAGGGAAATATACAGTCTAAAGAAACAGCAAGTTAAATAAAAACTCAGAATTTAAATAACACTTTAAGATCATATATCAGATTCCGGAAGAACCTGTGCAACGATAAATACTGTTGAAAACAATAATAAATCATAAAGAACGAGTTTAAAAGAGAGAATAGATTAAACCAGAAAAGAAAGAGAATCTGGGCAAATGGATGGGAGTGAACAGCCGGAAAGAAGATGAAGGGGACTTTCCCAAGGGCCACCTCAGGAAACACGGTCACAGGACAATGTCTGAGCCTCGGTTCTGAGGCTTCCCATCACTGTCTTTCTTCAGTCTCCCTTTCCATTCCCTCCTGATCACTGCTGACTCCTGGCAGGTATCTCAATCCAGCTCCCACCTGCTGCTCTCTCTGACAGGGCAGATCTCCCCCATCTGACTGGCTCCCAGGATGCCTGTTTGACAACTGACAAGAAGCTACTTTTGACTCAGTTGCCAGAAGTCCTGCAGGCTTTGGGTATCAACTTATTGACAGTGTAGAGTGGGCACAGTGTAGGGTGGGCACAGTGTGGGTGTGGATACAGTGTGGGGGGGTGTGCTGAAATGCAGACAGAGGGAAGAGGCCAAGTCGTATGCCGGGGAAACACGCTAGTCTTGTGTGGGGTGCAGGGAGCCAGTAAACGCTGGATGTAAGGGAAGGGTTAAAATATGGTGGGTGGAGACAAATTTACTAAAGTCATAATTCCAAATGAAAATGTACACAGTGTTTCTAAATAATCTAATTTTCCAACTAGGGGAAAACAAACAAAAAGAACTCCGTGTGCCTGTAATTTACTAGTTTTCTTGCAAGAACAAGGGAACATTTTATTATTTAAAATGTATGAAAACAGCAAACAGACTGGAAAGAATAGTTTCTGTCCATGTTCATGCACAGGTACACTTTACTAAAAATCAGGGCTTCTCCAAGCCTTTTTTGCTGGTATTAAAGTGGTTGTTATTAAATCCTTCTTCTATAAGTAGTGGTGTGTGTGTGTGTGTGTGTGTGTATGTGTGTGTTTGTGTGTGTGTGTGTTCCAAGTAAATTGCTGTAAAGGAAGGGTTGCTTCCTAGTAACTAGCAAGCCACAATTGTTATTGTCACTACAATTACCACTCACAGAATGAAGCTGAAGGATAACAATATAAGGTTATAGAGAGCAAGGGAATAGAAGAGCTCAAAACACAATGGCAGATCCATAACATCCAACCCAAACTGTTTTCGTAGAACCCACATGAAAGATATCACTACCTGCCCCATGCTACAGAGATAAACACATCTAAGGTATAGGAGGGGAGGAAAACACGAGGGAGGATGGGGAGGGCAGGGAAGAAAGGAAACAAAAGAAGGAAGAAATGGAGAAGGGAGAGAGGGAAGACTGAGAAGAAGGAAGGCAGAAGTTTTAATGAAGGTTTAGTATTCTGATGATGGCACACCGCTTATAATTAATATTTTCCTGTGTAATCTACACCAACAACTCTGAGATAATTTTAAATAAGCCATTTCAAGGAAAATGGAGGCTTAAAGGGTCTAAATGGCCTATGTAAAATTAATTCCTGTTGAGAGTAAATAATTAAAAATGCATTTACCCATTTGTGTTAAAATTATAACACACCCAGGTGGTAGTGGCTCACATCTTTAATCCCAGCACTTTGGAGGCAGAGCAGGGCATATCTCTGAGTTTGAGGCCAGCCTGATCTGCAGAACCAGTTCTAGGACAGCCAAGGCTTCACAGAGAAATCCTGTCTTGAAAAAAAAAATAATTACAACTCTACACTTAACTATGTCCTTAATTTTTCTCTTAATAATCTATGAGAGACAGTCACTGTGATAGCCGTTGTTGCTCTCATTACAAGTTAGAAAGCATAAATGTGAATTTCCTAGGATACCAAATCCCCAATTCACATTGTTTTCATTTCTGTTTTGGGACCTTGTCCTGAACTTTAAGGGGAGATGAGAACATGGATTGACAAGGGATATGGACTGTGGTTGAGTCCTCAGCTCAGATAGATGTCTTCATCTTTCTCCTGTCATCATCAACTAAGATAAGTGCTATGTCTTCGATCCAAAGTCTTCCAACAAGCCATGAGGTTTTATGCTTACTGCACATGAACAGAGAAGATGTGTGCAGTACTTTTAAAAGTCTAGCTTTGTTGGTGCTACTCAGGGACAAAATTGAAAGAATACTAATACAAAATGAAAGTTAGTCTTTATGACTATGAAGAGATGCGCGCGCGTGCACACACACACACACACGTGTGCATGCACACACACACACTTTTATTGCTTGGTTTAAAGTGGATTACACTGAACCACAGGCTGGAAAACTAAGAATCCTTGTCCATTTAATAGGTAACTCTTCAAATATAAACCTTCCTTTGCAGTGAGTTTTTTAATTAAAAAATTCTCTCCTTTGCGAACACCCCAATTTATACGGTGAGATCACTAATTTCTTATATCATCTAATTTCAGTTTAGTTAAAAAACTTTTTAGTTTCAGGGCAGTGGTGGTGCACACCTTAATCCCAGCACTTGGGAGGCAGAAGCAGGCGGATCTCTGTGAGTTCGAGGCCAGTCTGGTCTACAAAGCGAGTTTCAGGACAGCAGAGCTAAACAGTGAAACCCTTTCTTGAAAAACAAAACAAAAGCCTTATTACTTTGCTTTATTTCCTCTCAATATGGCAGCCCTAGTGGCACCACCCTGTCTTCACCTTCCATCTCTCATATATTGCCAAGAGAATTAATATAGATTTCCATCCTCTAGGGTACCTGGCAGTGTAGGATGCTGACCTGCTAGAGAGCTTGTGGCGATGAGACAAGTCAGTATCCATCTGCGAAGCCTGTGACGTCAGCTTGTCTAGGGCTCTAGTACGATGGAAGTGCATAGCTGGTTGTGTACTACAACATATAGGAAAATCATGTGCCTGGGCCTGCTGACTCTACCTCCTCTCAGTTCCATCACTTCCAGTGTGAGAGTTGATAGCTCAGCTTGGCCATTCATCAGAGAATATTTCTAAAACATCACCATTGATGAAGCTGAAATGTTAACTGGTTTTGTAACAACAGACAAATTCAGTGATGAGCCCCTTCTGTGTGCATCTGCATTGCAGAAAACAACTGCCGTCAGGAATGACTACAAGTATGGCAAACTACAGAGATACAATCACCACCCATCACTGGTGACACTCATCTATTGGGTAACAGAAAGCAGGGTGGCCTGTTGGAAAGATCTATCATCCAGGATTCCAGAAAACTATGTTGTGAAGGCTGTAGCCGAATGGTTGATTAACCTGACAAATGACTCTACCTCCTCTCAGTTCCATCACTTCCAGTGTGACACCTTGACCTTTCCATCATTGTACATGTGACTTTGCAATTCTTCTTCTGCATCATTTTACTTATATTCCTATGTGTAGGACCAAGGTTGAATCACATTCTTAGTAATACATAGAGAATTTTTACTTCTCTAGGAGCATCTCCATACTCCCTGGATTCTTCTTAAATAATGAAACAAGAAAGATAGTCTCCACATGTAACTTTCTCTCCATACATATTTTATAACTATTCATTATATATGTATATATATATATATATATGAGAGAGAGGAGGTCAAAATGGATGGATAGATAGATAGATAGATAGATTGATTGATTGATTGATTGATAAAATACTACGAAAGAGATGTCAATACTTAATAGACTTAAATCTGCCTAATACATTTAACACACTGTTTTCTTCACTAATCCTGATACTTCAGTAAGTTATCATTTTCTCAAATACTTGGTTATCCCACGCTGTGATTGTCACCCTTTCTCTATGTATTCAAGGCCCCAGAATACCCTCAACAAACCAGATGTTGCCCGTGCTATCTGCCTCTCATATTTCCCCATCCCATTTAAATGAGGGTATCATTACCTGCTGTTATGACAGAATGTTGGATTTGTCAGCTTTGATGTACATGTTCTACTTGATGTCTAGAAGACATCTGTGAAGATGCAGCTGTTTTTAGATAGCAGGTGCATAGTACCCTCTCCCACCAAAATGAAACTAAACCCTTCAATACATGCACAGACACTTGGGTTTTTCATTTAATCACTATGTATCTTTGGGCACATTGTGAATTAATTTCAATGTAAGCCTTGATCCTCTCATGCATAAAATGCAGATTGCTGCAGTTTCCTCCCAAGATCAAAGTAAGCCTCATGTGAAGCTGGTGGATGTGCTAGCCTATGGGCCATCCCAACAGCACACTATCAGAATGTTAGGGCCACCAACACATGAGAGGCTTAGGGACTGATACAGCCTCATGCCAATCATCTAATAAAGGCATCAACCAGCACCAACTCTCTTTCATAATTCTAATCTCTGCA
The DNA here is from genome assembly GCA_028555095.1 of Dicrostonyx torquatus. Classification (NCBI taxonomy): domain Eukaryota; kingdom Metazoa; phylum Chordata; class Mammalia; order Rodentia; family Cricetidae; genus Dicrostonyx; species Dicrostonyx torquatus. The sequence goes on along the minus strand of JAQHUG010000448.1, from coordinate 288,305 downwards.
GAGGACATGTCTTGGAAATAGTATCAGTCAATACCTTTGACCTGAATTGTTTCCAGACATCATTTGAGAGAGAGGATATCAGTTTCCTGTTTCCCAGTGAGCTTTCTTTGAACCCTCTGACTGATTCTTGTGACAGCACTGCAGTCTGATGGTCTGGGTGCCATTAGGGTAGAACAACTGAGGGTAAGGACAGAGGCTTAAAATCTTTTCATTTTCCCCTTACTTTTGCCTCTTCCTTGGCAGAATCCTCAGCATCACACATGGTGATGATATAACAGCTGTTTAGCTTTCTTAGACACAAAGTTACGCTTAAAATGTTTAATATTGGTCCTTAGGTTCACGAAAGATATTTTTTCCCTTTATTTGATATTGCAGATACAGGCTCAGTTCTACCTGTTTATAGGAACTCACTGAGGTTGAAGAGATTCTTATGCGTGCTGCCTTCTGATAACCTCAGAACATATTGTTATGCTTTTCTTTTACAAAGATCTAATACAGAAGATTATGGATTTAAAATCCACTACATAAGACTGTGAATTTACAAAGGAGAGAAATTGAAAAGGGATGTGGGAGAATATATTTGCTTGGTTTACAAATAAGCTTTTATTTTACAATGTCATAGTTATAGTAATTTCTAGTTCTCTAATGATTTTGTATGTATGGGTCTTTTGTCTTAATATATTTGTAGACATATGCGCATATGTAGATATAGGCATGTATACATACATACACACATGTGTGTGTGTGTGTGTGTGTGTTCAGTTGTCTAAGATCTTTCCTAGTCCAGGAGAGATTTTTCCCTACTAGTCCTAAAGACACTAATTTATAAGACCTCTTCCTGAAACATTGTAATATCTAAATTCCTTCTCAGCCTTGCTTATGTTATACTATCTACTAAATTATGTTTCTCATCAGTCTCCACACTGTTTCTTCTCAGTGTCACAAGTGTCCTATTCATCTTGCAATGCGCAAATGCTATCTACTGTAATATGTGCTTAGCTATCATATCCAGATATAGACATCCGTGAACCTGAACTATCTGCATCAATGATCTAGTGTTACTTTGTATTATGTATCATTTTTTCCTCTATAAAATTGGTATACCCTAGATGTCCAGAAAATTGTGAAAAATCTCAGCTGTGAATAAATTATCTGCCTTCTTATGGCTTCTGTCATGTTTCATACAAACAACATTTGAAATGCACATTAAGACATAGTTTCAACAAGACAATTTCAAGATGTGTGCTATCTGTTCTTCCCATTCAATTAGATGGAAACAATGTCACTAAGAAGCCTAAATTGACTTCCTTATTCCTGTTTCTGTGCGTCCTTACACCACGCTCTGAATATTTGTCTCAACTTCATCTAAACTCAGTAGATAACCTACAGGCCTGATTGATTTATTCTATTATCAAATAGTGTGAGAATGGTATTATGTAGTTTAGAAAACAAGATAGCAATGTTGTTGGTTAGCATCTGCTCTTGTCTGCACGGGGTGAGCTACTTTTGCACACAGTGGGAAAGCAAACAACTGTCCAGCACACCAAGACACAGGAGCACAATCACTGATCAAATCACAAAGATGAGAAAAGTCAGTGCTTAGTCAGGTGGAAGAAGAACAGAGATGAGAGCAAGGAAAGAGATATCTTGATTGAGGGAGCCATTATAGAGTTAGCAGAAACCTGGCTCTAGAGAAATTCCCAGGAATCCACAAGGATGAACCCACCTAAGACCCTAAGCAATAGAGGAGATTGGGCCCGATCTTGACTTGCCCTGTAGTCAGACTGATGATTATCTTAAATATCACCATAGAGCTTTTGTCCAGCAACAGATGGAGACAGAGTCAGAGACCCACATTGGAGCACTGCACTGAGCTCCCAAAGTCCAGCTGAGGAGTGGAAGGAATTAAAATTTGAGCAAAGAGGTCAAGACCATGAAGGGTTCATCCACTGAAACAGTTTACCTGAGCTAATGGGAGCTCACCAACTCCAGCTGGGCTGGGAAGGCACAGGCATAGGACCAAACTAGACCCTCTGAATGTAGTTGACAGTTGTATGGCTGGGGCAGACTCAGGGGCCACTGGCAGTGGCACCAAGATTTATCCCTGCTGCAGTACTTACTGGCTTTTTGGGATCCTAGTCTCTTTGCATGTATACCTTGCTCAGCCTAGATATAGTAGGGAGGGCCTTGGACCTTCCACAAAGCAATGTGCCTTACCCTCTCTTAGGATTGCATGGGGTTGGGGTGGAAGGGTGTGTGGAGGAAATGGGAGGAGGGGAGGGAGTGGGAATTTAGATTTTTTTTAAAAAAGAATCTAATAAATTAAAAATAAAGTTTTAAGAACTACTTAGCCTCAGAATAACTCTTCCACTATAGCTCCGAGATTTTTCTTTTTCTAAATTAGAAGAGATCATTAAGAGCTCTATGACAAAGAGGAGACAAGAAAGTCCATAGCACACCTCAAGCCCATTGACCTATCCAATTTTTCTCATTTCTTTACTTTCAATTATACTTACAATGCATGGCACACATGGGTTTTTGCTCTACTCTCATTGCTGTGACATCATCAGATCCAAACACGTAAGCATTTCATCAGCTTTTTTTTTATAAATAATAGGCTCATGCATATTTATTAATTATTCTTTTTTTCTCATTTTTATTTTTTAATTATCTTCTCTTTCTTAGATTTTTCAGATTATAATTACATAATTTCCTCCCTCCCCTTTTCTCCCTCCAAACTTTCCTAGACCTACTTTAAATTCATGGCCTCTCTTTTCATCAATTGTCACTACATTCATATAAGAATATGCATATACAGATATATTCCCAAATATTTAAGAACAACCTGCTGAGTCTGTATAATGTTACTTGTCTGTATATACTTTCAGGCCTGACCATTCGTTACTGGATAAGCAATTTGTGTGCGCCTCCCAGGAGAAGACTACTTCTCCTGTTCCCAGCACTCCACAGTTTCCTGTATTTCTTTGTGTAGCACTTGATTATTTTGTAAGCAGTTCCCTTATTATGAATTTTATGTTTATTATTGTGAGAAGAGTTACTAATGCATATGCAGCCACATGCTGGGTAATTACCAAGATACCTTCTGACAAATGAGTCATTCTGCAAGCATCACAAAAGTATCAGCAAGAACTTGCATGATTAGTCTAGTAGACACCAAGAGTATATTATATATACACGTGCATATATGTAAATACACATTTCAAATAATCAGAAAAGTATAAGATGATAAATATATAAACAAGGTCTGAGAAGACAGATCATCAGATAAAGGTACTAGCTGCCAACTCTGAGGACCTAAGTCAGATCCTCAGGATCCACATAGTGAAAACGGAAAATAGACAACAACATGCTGTTCTCTGCCCACCACACAAATGTCACACACACACAACACACACACACAGTGGATGAATGTGAAAACTTAAAAATACCTGAACTATCAACATAATAATTAATTATCATCATCATGTTTTATGCACTGTTAATAATTCCTATATGTGTTATTAATATATATTATATATCCCAGCATCATCATAAACACATGGGTGTGAACAGTGCTGTGATATTAGGATGACTACATCACAAGGGCTATTTAGCTCCATTATAATCTCACAGTACTATCACCGCTAGCAAGAGTGACGAGACCAAGTGTGGGACACTCAGTGTGATGCATGTAAATAGCATGTTCGATCATGCCATACTGAAACAAGCAGTGTACTCATAATTTCATGCTTACCCTGTTTCCTTTGTTTGATTGTTTACCTGTGTGTCGAGAGCATCTAAAATTACTGGCTTCACAAAACTTTAGATACAGAATGATATCATTGCCTATATTCTTCATAGCTCATTAGCTCTACAGACTGAATCCTACAAACTTCTACTTTATATGCATACTGTGTGGTGCAATTTTCTCTGTGTCATCCTCTGCAAAGCCAATGGTGGAAAAGTACATCAGTGTGTTGAGGAAGGTGTGTTCTAGATACAAATCATCTACCTCACTCCCAACTTCTCTATTGCTTCCATAGGATGGAGATGGTTTTTATTAATCCCTGTCTTCTCAGCAGTTGAAACATTAGTGAACAACATTAGAATGCAGCAATTAATTATATATATATATTCAAAACTTTACATTATACAGATTAAATGCTGTGTAATATTAATTCTATCAATTCAAAATCAGATTGACGTAGATTTAGAGTTCTGTTGTAGAAAATTAACAGTTATTTTTATAATTTTCATGGAAAATATTGCATTAAGTCCTATTTTCTTTTTGATGGTGAATTTTAAGAATCCTCACTTTCCTTCCTTGATATATGAAAAATAATGCAGTAGTTGGATAAAGAGACTTAGAACTCTGTATTTTATTTTGCTGATTAGATACAAGTTGTGGCATGATTTTTCAGTCTATTAACTGGACATGCACCTCATTACCATTGTAAGGAGTAAATGTAAGCATCTAATATATGTCTCCTACATCCCTACTACTCTTCCTAAATGTCTGCTTCCTTCATCTTTTCCCACTGGAGTAGCCACTGAAGGTCTGTGCATGACACATACTCAATAACCTTGATTGGTTACTTAAAGTTTGAAATTTTCCTACACAAAACACTGGTTTGCCTACATATTTGTCTTATAAAACCTGTTATTTCAGCAAAGTAACTCGTGTTTTCAAATGTTTTGACTCACAGTATATTTTAGTAACATGAATTAAAAAACAATGAAATTTCTCAATAAACAGAAAATTCTAAGATATTGTTCATTTAATAATTTTTGTGACAGTATATTGATTTTCTTGTCTTTGATCAAGGATGACTCTGACCTTATGCTCAGAACTGAAAACAGATAAGAATTTTATGTAGCTCCCTTAACTTTTGGAGAGGGGTTCCTCCCAAACATCCCTGCACAGGGCATAATGGTGCAGGCTAGACAGTCTCAGGAAATTCCTCTATTAATTCAAATCTTCAGTCACATGAAAATGGCTTTTAAAGGCATTTTAGTTTATTAGGAGGCAAACATTTTGACATTTAAAAGATTAGTAATGAGACTGATGATGAATATTTACATACTGAAAGCCCCAAATAAACCCAAGAAGCTAGTTCAAGAGTAAGCTGTGATTCCATCATTGTGAAGGCCAAAGGAAATTCTCCTGTGATGGAAATTTTAATATGTACAGTATTTTCTGAAGTTTTATCCAAGCATATCATTTCAGAGAAATCACAAGACTATCTTCCTTTATCCCTCACCTCTTCTAAAGGCCAGTTGCCTGATCTTGTCTGCATTACACCAGAAATCGTTTTTCTCCATCTTTGGTGATAAATGTATTTCTTTCATGTAAAGTGAAGATAAAAGCAATTTAGACTGATGAAAATCTCCAGCTATTGGGAGAGTCAGTAAAATCTAACAGGAAGGAAGGTCAGATAGACCACTATTATATACATAGGGTTACATAGTAAATGGCCTGCTGGAGGCTGCTACTGACACTATCTTTAGTTCCATGCTCCAGGTCTAAGACCAGAAAACAGACTGACAAGCTACTCTCTTTCCATGCCCCCAGGTCCGGTAGAAACAAAGTAACATCAGCTAGCGCACAAATGACCTGTGGATACCCAGACTCTCACCATGTCTGTCCTGGTTCATAAGTTACCAGGGGAAGAATGTCTGATACTGATAGTTTTCAACCTCTTCTCTAATACACTCTCCCATCTCTCCTCCTCCCCTGTCTCTGTCTCTCTCTAGCTCATTTTTTCTCAATCCTTGTAAAGCATAGCCTTGTTTATACACATTATAACCTTTAGTTGCTTCTCACTAACTCTACACATTTATTTTCCTTCTTATGTCATTGCTTACTTCAACAGAAAATAAACTATTTTTAAACTCGTCATTCAGAAAGTTATTAAGTTTCCATGCTACGCTTCTTTCCTAGATGGCATGACTCCCCTTTCTGTGACACAAGCTTTAACCACTTCTAGACCTACCTTACCCCCTTCTCCCCTTCAGGCTATTTCATTTTTGGATTAAGAAGGAGATTTCTGCCTATTATTATTCTTTGTGACCTCTTTATATTTCCTGTACACTATAATTACTCTTTCTCCCTCCCTTTACTTCTCAACTTTTTCAGTCTTGTTAAATGTACACCAAAGTTACTAGTTTGTTCCTTTAACTTTGAATCTTATTTCCAAGAACAAAACTACTGAATTTCTTTGGTAATATTTGTCCAGGCTCACTCTGCATAAACGCATGTGCCCAGGGGGATCCTCTTATGTGTATATGAAGTACCGTATTATCAGCTCATGCCTTAACCATGACCAAGCTGTGAGACTCAGCCTGAAGCATCGCGGGGTAACTGCTCATTTAGTTTGTTATAGATGGCGTGTTAAGCTCCTGTAGGAACAAACCACTGCCAACTCTGCTCTGCTATGCCAGCCTGAATTTTCAATTCTTCCTCTCATTACTACCTCAAACGCCTTCTCACAGCTTTCCTTTAATTTGCTCAACCACAAAGCGTGACTCGATTACCCTGCTTGCCTCCCACAGTGAGAAACATTCTTTAAACCACTATTACTTTCCAAATCCAACTTTTTCTTTAAAAAAAAAAAAGTCTATGCATGCACTGGCAGACACAGAAAATGAGACTCCTCCTCAAAACACAAGCAAACAAAGCCCTTCCAACAACTAGCAACATTACTACTGAAGATGTACCTGTGTTTGTAACTGCCTCTTTAACTAAAGAGGTACAGAAATTCTCTTTAAATTTGTGTATTTTTGAGAACAGTAAAAAATTTCTCTCGCATGAGTCTGTCTAATATATTTCATCTCTAATGTAAAGACCACATAAGCCTAGAAACCCAGAATAAATATTACTCAGCATGAAATGAAAGGAGCAAATTATCCTCTTCAAGTTCTACACATTATGACCGCTCTCTCCGAATTCTCCTGACTCGGGAGCTTCCCCTTAAGTCTTTACTTTTAATCACCCTGCCAGATGCTCTTCTGGTAACTGCCATGGTCTATAAAGCAGCCTCTATGCAGATTCCCTCCTTCCCCCGCGGCTTTTGAAAACTTACCGCTTTTACCAACGCCCCCTGCGCCCAGCATTACCACCTTGTACTCTCTGGACCCGCCTGATGAGCTGCCAGGGCAACAGTGGGCTTCATTTTCTACTTCCATCTTACCCAGGGGAACGCGAGGAGAAAAAAGGAAGAAAAAGTCACCCGTGTCAGGTGCTTGCTCAGATAGTAAACAACTCTAAAACTGTGTCAAAGGAAAGCTGTAGTGCATGACAAGAACCATCAGCATCGGGCTGCCTGCTGGTCCTCTGCTGGAGCGGGTCTCATAGCAACCACTTCAATTGCTTCCAATAAAAATCTGGCTTTACCTCCCCCTCCCTCTGATCCTTCACCGTTTCACATCTCCACTGATCTCACTTGCTCATTCTGGTTTCTTCTTTCCCTCGGTGTTCTATTTCTCCTTGCTCTTTCTCAGTTTTCCCCTCTCTTTTCTCTTCTGGGTGCCCCCTCCCCCGGCTGCAGCAGCAAGTTTTTAGATGCACACACATTTGCAGCAGTTTTTAGATGCGCACACACTTGACTTCATTCCAGACTGAGGGGCTATAACAGAGAGAATCTGAGCCTTAAGGGGAGATGCTGTCTCACTAACTGACTTCTGTTACTGCAGCTTCAGAGACATTATTTTATTTTAATCAGAGTCAATTACTTGAATATTTTCTGTGGATTGTATCGGAGCTATCTCTTGAGATCTGCCCTTACATGTCTCATTCTGGAAAAGGGGCGGCACCCATACAAAGAAAAAAAAAAACAACTCTGTGAACATAAGGGTGAGTCTTTAGTGTTGTTGGAATAATACCTAAGAGAAAAAGCTATTCATTGTGCAGTGGAGGTCATAACATAGGGGATAATTGAATTAGCTCGTTGCCACGTCTGAACATGGATTGTTCTTATTTATACCAAGTCATTAGAAACAAAGTGGATTATAAGACTCTGGCAAGCATGGAAGATATACAATAAATATGTTTTCTAAAAAAATGGTTGCATATTAAATCATAGAAGAATCTAGACTGTTCTTCAGAAGGCCAAGTCTTTCTTATCTGAATTCTTGTAGCCTTTTCCACTGTGATCTTCTAAAACATGAAAGTCTCAGAATAGCTTCAGTAATCTCTAATTATCAGTCAGACCCTGTCCTTCTGTAGAAGCAATGGCGTTCTTCATACGTTAGGCTTCTTGTTGAAGATGACCTTGGAGGATGTATTCAAGTGTTTCGAGTACATTGATTTGCCTTTCTAAGTTTTAAGCTCCTCCATAAAGAAACTATATATTTCGTTTTTAGAGACAGGGTTTCTCTGTGTAACAGCCCTAACTGTCCTGGAACAAGCTCTTGTAGACTAGGCTGATTTTGAACTCACAGAGATCTGCCTACCTCTGCCTCCCGAGTGCTGGGTTTAAAGGTATGTGCCACCAACACCCAGCTAATTATATTTAATCAATTCTGTGTATCACTATAGAGTGCAATGAAGTAAGGGGCACAGGATAAGTGTTCAGTACGTTTTCCTGGTTGTGTTCAGTACATTTTCTCAGCTATGGCTGAGAATGCCATAGCCAAGAGCTCAGACTCTGGGCCATGTGACTTAATTCTCCAACAGGCTCAGTCTGATTCACTCAACTGATTTTTCAACAAAATGACATGTGAAACCCTACATTCTCAATCCAGACATACATAGATATATAATATCAAATTATTTGGGCTTTCTCTTTAAGCATAATGCTGACAGCTAACTTTATAAATATATACTAGGGAAAAAATATCTTCTAATGTGCTTATGCAAGTATTTAAGTCTTTTTAAATTTCCTACTTATTTGTCAAGATTTAATTTATTTTATTGAGTTCTAAGACTTCTTTATATATTTTGAATTTAATCCTTTTTGCATTTTACTGATGCATATTCATTGTATATAGTTTTTTTCATATAGATACTTTCAAGTGTTTTGGCCATAATCAACTCCTTTTTTTCCCTGCCTTTGATCTCTTACTTTTTCTCCTCCTTTCCTCTAGTTTTTTCTCTTCTTCCATATTATTATACATAATATACATACATATATACATATATATGTACTCCCTGTAAGATTTTACTCCCATGTACAGTTTTTCTTATAAAATCTTTCAAGGAGCTGGAAGGGAGAAAAGAAATATAATTAAGATATATTTTTAAAATGCCAAAATATTTAAATGTTAATTTAATTTATGGTTGTTTTATTTCAGGAATATTCCAGGGGACCTTTCTGTTTATTCATTTCCCTGTACACTCTCTCTTTCCAATCTCCTTCACTTATGAACCTAGTTCTCTTCATTTCTGTAGTAACTCTCCAATTTGAGGGTAATTTTAAACTGTGTTTTCCCTTGTGCTACAGAACTAAGTTTAAAGACCTCCTGGATGTACCCATGACAACTCTGCTTATGTTTTAACATTGGTGTGTTTAGAAAGACATCACCCTCAGCCTCAACACATGGAGTTGACATTGTCATCAATAATATCATAAGAGCATCAGTACCTTCCAAGATCCAGTTTGGATTCTGTTTCCATTATATTTGATTTTCATAACCAGAACGTTCTCTAATTTACTCTCTCCTAGCACAAGTTCTCTGCCCTGTCCTGTTTTCAGAGGGCACAACTGAGCCTATACACATAAATCATCAACCTATTGACCATGCTGACACATTCGTATATCAAATACAAAATCATACAAGCCAATGGCTTCCAATGTCTCACACAGACACAAATCATTACCTGAGGCCATATTCCAACTTTGCCTTCACACTCCGCAGAGTAGTCTAGCTATATCTTGTCTTCCTGGCAAAACCATCAATTCTATGATTGGATCTAACAAAGAAATATGGCTATCATGTACTGACCATGTTTTTAAAAATTAAAATGTTATCATTAAATAAAACAAAAAATATGAACAGCATTTAGCTTTTAGTGGTTTTGTGTCTAGATCTGTTGCTGAAATATCATGACCCTGAGCACACTGCCTGCCTCTCCAGTCAGGCCTTCTGCTACTCAGTTGTCCATATCAGCCATACTGATTATTGATAAAGCACAGAAATTGTACTGAAAGTTCTGTCTTTGGTCATCCACTATTCAGAAGACTTATTTTGATATTGTGTAAGTGAAAGATACACACACAATTGTTTTCAAAGCAGACATATTAGTAGCTTACCAGAAATCCTGTGAGACACTGTGAGAGGGAACTGTGGCTGGTGAATTAGCTGTCTTCTCAGTTATACTATGTCTATCTATATTCCTCTCCTGAAAAATCAATAGTACTTTTCCTTTTACATGGAGTTAAAAAATAAAACATGTAATACAGAAGAACTTCCCTAACTGAAGCCTACTTTGCCTCTTCTTTTAAATTCTAGGAGTCTAGTTTTTTTTTATCATGTGTTACTAAGGACCTTTGATCCTGATTAATAGTGATCAGATTATGAAGCATTAAGGTTAGTGACTTTTGTATTTTCATTGATTTATGACTTAGCCACTGCATCCACAGGCCATGCATGTGTGTGTTCATGCACATGTGTGTGTATGTATGTATGTGTGTAGGGAATTACAAGGAGATCTTTTGCAGATATATAAATGTTCGGTGAAGGGAAACATTTAAGCAACTGAAATCATCACATAACAAATATCCCTGAACTCAGGAAAATTGTCTAAAGTAACACACCTTGGCACGTCCCTTTGAAAGCTCATTTCTATTGCATGAAGACCTAGATTCTGGGTTAAAAAGGAAGCACTTTGGCTCTCATAGAATGGTTCAAACACAGTCTAATCTACTTCTGTGAACCATGCTTTCCTCTATAGCCTTTCTTAATCAACGAAAAGAGAAAGTAAGCCAATAAACAATGCCTTGAGGAGGAGCACATCATTCTATTTAAATGGATGAAATTGTAAATATCGCTATGACTTACCCAGACATCTAGTCACTGTGATGAGTCTGTGGGAGAAACGTTTGGACACCAAGATTCCATTTTTCACTTCTCTACTTTTCCTCAGGTTTTATTCTGCAAATTCCATTTTTGTCTTTACTGAAATATATATTGTTTGTGCTTTAAAGATATTTTTATGTTTCCACTAACCTTCTAAACAATGTAACTTCTCCATTTTCATCTTTCTCTCTCAAGAGTACAGCACTTTCTAAGAGCTCAATTCCAGCAATATCAGATCTTAGGCTCTAATCATTCATTTGATGATTCACAAGGAGCACAGCACCAAGGCTGCTGAACAGATGGCAGACACAGCGCAGGCAGGTCAGAAATGTCACCTGAACAAGAATAAGGGTCCAGCAGAGGAAAAGAGACTGCTGGCATCAAAGGCTTTCAGCTTGTTTTCCGGCTCTGTGAGTTAAAGTCTGGGGACATGGGCAAGTTATCTTTCGAGACTGGCTTCTTTTGATTGGTTGCTGTGAGTTTCTTATTTTGTTTTCCTTGGAAAGCTGGCCTGGTTTGGAGATTGGCTATCTTCAAGTCTTGTGCACACAACAACAGCTGACATGAGTTCATGAACATGATGGTCCTCTCATGTCCATATTGTATTATTTCAGTCCAGTCCCCCATTTCTATGACCTTTCTGCTCCCTGTCCATAATATACCCTGAGCACTGATGGTGCCGCAGGGGAATTACTACACAACTGCTCTGGGGCCTGCACATTAGTTCAATAACTGTTACCCTGGCCTTCAATTTTTCCTCTCTCAGAAAAATTAATCCCAACACTAAGAGATTAATAGCCAAATATTTTGACAACCATATTGATTTGTCTCTAGGGGAAGTTCCAAATATATTTAAAACAAAACAATTAAATAATAACAAGACTCAAATATTATAGTCAACAATAAATTTAAAAAATGTTTGGAATGTACTATCTTTATGTCAAAGGATTAACAAAATTCCCAAATCCTCCAGAGTCAGCATTTCTTAAAAATCAAAACATGGATTCATGATTTTTGAAATTTATGCTTTATTTTTAATTGTGCTCTTTTGAGTTAGTCAGTCATGTAAGAGTATGAGACCAAGTTCTGAATACTCAAAGTAAGACCCAAAATCCCTTTGCATTGTGCATAAAAATTCCAATGGGGACTCTCACTGACTATGTCTGTTTTCCTTGATTTCATCCACCCCAATTACAGCAAAAATGACAGAGAGGCTATCTGAAGAAGTCAAGCTATGAGTCACCACTAGACAACACATCTTCAGCCCTGGTCCATGCATGACAGAAACTTGAGGATTCAACTACCTGAAGAAGCAAATGAACTGTTTTTCCTGTTGCCCTTATGTACTGCTATCCTGGTTTTATCTATTGTTATAATATTAGTTCTGGTCTTCTGCATAGGTCTAAATGCTGCAGCTCCAGCTAACTGAAAATATGGCAAAAATATTTCTGTTAGTATTCTTTTATCTTTTTGTGCCATATACTTTAATGACATTCATTGTTACTAATATTTCTCCCCATTTCTCTTCCCACCAAGGTTCCAGATTCTCTTTTCTGGAAGATGTTAGCTTATCAGTTTTACGCTTAAAAGACCCAGGAATTGATGTCTTACGGATATATAAAGGTATCAAAGGTAGTTTAAAATTTCTTACTGTGCTTGTAGCTATGAGTAGTATATTTTCTTCTATAATTCATTTATTTCCTGGATCCGCCTAACCATTCCCCTCTTAGTTATAAACAAACAGTTATAAAATAACTGCCCTAAACTATCTTTTCTGTTTCCATAAACATGCTCTATCATGGCCCTTAGTTATATAGACTAACACTGAGACTCCTCTTGCCCATGATCTTTAGTCATGTAGAATAAATCTACCAGTAACTGAAAAGGTAAAAGAAAAACAATGTGGTGCAGGCTTTGTGAGCTGTGAGAAACTATGGATTTGGCCCAGTGTCCCTCCAGCACACTAATTTGACTAGGTCAGTTGTTTGGGCCTGTTAGCATAATGAAGATTGAGTTCTCTAATTTTCCAAATTCCTGCCTTCAATTTATAGGGTTTACTGAAACAAATTATTTGTGTTTCTTCTGTCCCTTTGTCCCTAGGCTCTTATTACATAGTTTTTTTAATACATTTTTATTTATTCTTTGAGAATGTCATACAAGATATCTTCATCTTGTTATTTCCCCTCCCCAACTTCTCTCACACCTTTATCTACCCCCCTACTCACCTAGCTTTGTGTTATTTTTTACCATTAAAAACAAAATATCAACAAAAATCATATAATTTAATTTGTGTGAATAGCTACTCCAGAGGATGGGGCCTGCCCTGGAGTGTGGTTGATATCCAGTAACGCCCTAGTGAAGACTACTGATTTTCCTTTTCCCAGTAGCTACCAACTTGAATAGTTTCTTGGTTAGGAGAGGTTTCATGTGTACTTCTCCATGCTTGGAGTTTGTATGGCATGAGCTTGAACAATTCTTACATGTGTTGTCACAGTCTCTTGTGCCTGCATTTGTACATCAACCTTGTTGTGCCTAAAATATTTTGACTCAGAAATTTTTTTACACAGTTTTGAGATGGGTTACCACTACATCAATCAGGTTAGTCTTGAACTCCTGGAATCCTTCTTCTTCAACTTTCTTCAACCACCGCACTCAGCTGCTATTGTTTTTTCCTTCTGGTGGGTAAAGAACAGTGCCTGCTTTGAAGCAGTACTGTGACATTTTCAGGGCTCTCATTAGAGCAAAGCCAAAGTTGTCTTGGGTTACTTTCCTTCTGTTACTATTTTTTTACTTCAATATCAAGTGATTTGGGATCCAGCTAAAGTCCTACAATATTTTTAACAATGGATTCACTGACTTGAGACAGCATCCACAATGTATTAAGTTGTCATTTACTTAGAAAAGAAATTTTTGTTTAATTTTTTATCATATATGTGTAATATATATAATGGTTCTGGGTTTAAATCTCAATATATTGTAAATGGTCTACAAAATATATTCCTGAGCCTTTTTTTCTATCAATATATATCATGATAAATATCTGACCTGGACAATATTGATACTTTTTATGCCAATCAGTGTTAAAACTGCCTTCCATTACATAAAGGAAATATAGTAGACTAAAATATTTAAACATATATACAAGATATTGCAATGAATATTTAAACTATAAAATAAAATAACTTCCATAGTGAAGAACTTAAAATAAAAATCAGAAAATATTCATTAACATTTTATTAATTTGAGATTTCAATTAATTTTACTTTAGTAAATATGTCCTTGACACAGTCCTAACTGATATATGCAATAATGACTTTAAGACTACATAAGGTCTTATCAGTTAACATCTGAACAATATTAGTTTTCATTTGTTATAATTTTTATATCTCTTAGCTTATGTTATACAATTTGTTATCAGTTGAGTACAGATTATTCAGGTTATCTTGTTGTAGTCTTAGTCTGGATGAGTAGGAAGCTGGCATAATTAACTCAATAAACACTATACAGATTGAATTGGTGGTGGAGATTTCTAATATTTTGCTTGGATAATTTTACAGTATTCTTCAAATGCAACTGCATGCCATTGCTATTAGCACTAACATGGTAGTTTTCTAACTGAAAAGTAAGATAATGCTTGCATTTTGACCAATGCTAGTTATGAGACTGTTTCTAGTGAGCGAGAGGTAAAGTAGAATCGCAGTGTACCTTAAATGTACGGCATAACTTTCATGGATAAGATAACCCATAACCAACAGCTATGCCTTGGTACTAAGCTTCAGGCATGCATTTCTTCAGACCATACAAGATCATGGAGAACTATTAGTATGGACTACATGAGCTAGTAGGAAACTATTTTATAGCAAAGTAGCCTCGTTATGACTCTGATCTTTCTTAACTCACTAGCAGTTAAAATACTCAACTATCCCCTGCCCTGGGTATTCAGTCCCTCATTTGCAGAACAAAAGCCTAATACATTGTGACATTCAAATAATATAGTTTTTAGTAGGAGACAATTAGGTATTAAGAAGCACATTCATTTGCCAAGTACCTTATAAGAGTAGTGGTTTCAGCTTCCTAGTCATTCCAGCTCCATAAAATGCAAATACTAAGTTGGGCTGGAGAGATGACGCAGCCATTAAAGGCTAGTCTCACAACCAAAAATGTAAATACTAAGTTGAATGGCGATGGATTAGTGATGATGAAGTATCATTACTTATAAAAGTGTGGAGGAAAAGACATACTAGAAAGCGTTGAAATTCTTGGTCTACACTCACTGTAAAGGCAAATGCTAGAAGAGAAATCTGAAGGGCAGTTTGGAAGTAAATTGTAAGAGTCTTGTTTCACCCTTACTGCAATTTTGATAACTTTGAACTTCTCTGTCAGAGGATAAGAAGCCAGGAACAATTCTCAAGTAGAGACAAAATTCGAATAAGTGCAATTTTCAAAGCCTCTCTAGAGATATTATGAAGTATGGAATAAGACCTGGAGAAACTATCAATAAAATGTCTGTGTAATTATTTCAGTTGTCCATTGGGGAGAGGATAGCAATCTCATCCTGATATTGTAGATCTGTGGGTGAGGACCTTGGAAAGGAAACACATCTTCCTATGGAGAAAAGTTGGGGGAAAGTTGGCAGATGCTGGTGCCCTATGGATTCAGAGGACTAAGAAATGAACAAAACTAAATGTTATGTAAGATTTTATTGTATAAGTGGTTACACTAGAAGTGTAATGGTGTTTCTTAAGATACAACATTTATCAAGAACAGACTTACATGAAGTTAATTGGTGAGATGTGAATAATGAATCAAATTCTGATTATCTTAAAATTTATAGTATTTTAGAATATCTAATTAGATATTTTATAAATCAATTTCAAACTGTAAATTTGAAGGCAAAGAGAAATATCTGCATTTGTGGATATAGAATATGGATTAGAAATTTTTCAGTTTATTAGAGGCAAATGAAAATGCAACAAGCAATGAGAGTCTTCGTGCAAGGGTTGTTCAAAGATACAGGAAATAAGACCTTTATGAACAATCACTTGTACAAGGAAGTATTTCTTTAAGTATCTGAACAAGGAACTTACTAAAAACTTCAGTGCAATTTTAATTGATTAAATACTAATATTTTCAGGTTTTAATCCAAGAGATATATTTTGTTGAAGTTCTGTTTTTTATTTTGTTTTGTTTATTTTTCTTTTCTCAATTGACTTTCATAGCTTGTCAGTATTTCATGGAGAAATTAGAATTTTCTACATGTTGTGTAGAAAAACACTAAAACAGCATTATCCCCCACATTCTAACAAGAGTGTCAGAATTATATTAGCAGCAAGACCAACTAACACCTACAACAACAAAACACCTCTGTGTGTGAGTATATGTATATGTATGTATATACACATATGTATATATTTATATATACACACTCCTTATTCACACATATACAGACACACACACACATACACACATGCACAAAGTCATTTCTGTTCTGTTGAATTCACCTTGTCTGCTGCTCCGCTACCAAGTTGGCCCTGTGAGGCTTGGCTTCTTTCTGAACCCACCTTGAACAGAATATGGGCAATTCCACTTTTCAGATGCTAAATTTTGAGTTGGTTTGGAGGCTACTTTCCCAATACCTGCCTTAAAATCTATGTGTAATCACTAACCACACACAAAATAGCAAGATTTAAGATACTTAAAAACAGTTTGGTTACTATATGAAGAACCCTGGAAGGTAAGTATCTTAAATCTGATAGGTAAATATGTTAAGAAGGAAGACAAACTATATATTATGGGTTATATAAGGTTCCTGTTAAGACACTAAGAGTGAATAAATTCAGCCTGGGGAAATTGAGACACAGAAACTTACACACGTAAATAGAAGAGCAACCAAAACATAACATCTTAAAGCAATGTTACAGAAAAAGGAGAATCATCATGACAAACTAGAGTCAATAACCTCTTTTTATATTTTATTTACTTCTATCTTTTTGAAATTTCATGTATGAGCTGTAGACATAAATATGTTTGTACACTCCTGCCCCTCCCTCCTCCTCCAACTCCTCTTTTCTTCTTTCCTTCTATTATGGCCCTTCTTTATTGCTCTCTCTCTCTCTCTCTCTCTCTCTCTCTCTCTCTCTCTCTCTCTGTCTCTCTCTGTGTGTGTGTGTGTGTGTGTGTGTCTGTTTACAACCTACTGAATCTAGTGTTACCCATATATACATATGTCAATTGGTGAACACTTGGGATTGGATAAACTGCCAGTGCCTGAAGAAAACTCATTCTTCCTTGCTTAACAGTCATTGACCATCTGAGATGATGGAAATTCCTTAATTTTGCTCCAAAAATGTATGTCTAAACTATAATGGTAAGTTTTAATATGATGTCTATAGAAAAACAGAAATTATTAAAATACACGAGAATCTATAGAAAGTAGAAAATGATATATGTCATTCCTATCCTTCCATAGTAATCTGCAAATAAAATTTGAGAATTCATTCTGTAACACTCTTAAAAACTGATCATTGGTTAAGGGTGATAGAATACAACAAGGATCATATCCATATAACTGTTGACATGGGGTCCTCCCTTGATACACTAGTTGAACCAGAAGATTAAGGCGAAAAGTTATTACTTATGACCCTTATGGAGTAAATAAATCCATACCAATGGTTTATCCTCTTGTGCTGCAATACTTGTAGAACACAAGTTAGGCTGGAAAATAAGTAAAATTAAAGGCAGTGAAGGATCCACAAGATATACAAATGCTTCTTTTAGTCTGCATTCAAATAGCTGTAGTTCTTCGCTTGCCTCTAGAGATAACATACAAGGACTATCCAATGCAATCTCTTCTTCTGGACTTTTAAATAGATTGGTTATAAACATTTTTTATTTTGTTAAAATTGCACTGGGAATGCCAAACAAAGATCATGATGCCAGGGGGAACTGGTGAACAAATTCCTTTTCCCTGCGATGCCCGACTTTGCCTAAGTTACAAACTTAACATGTTTATAGACTCTCCCAAATTCTCATCAAAAAGTGAAGAGAATTCAAGATTAGATTAATAAATTACTCACCCCATTCTTTAGGTCATTTTCAGGCAATGGAGAACATGTATTTAAAGAGGCTCCAGTAAGGAAGTTGAGAGAACCTTCCCCAGCATAGTTATCGGTGCTATGGTTTCTGCTTTCGATTTGTCAAAATAGGGATAATCTCCTTTCTTGCCTCTTTTACCAATGTTAAGTTTTGATCATTCCATTTATATTTATTCAAGGAATTAGCCATTTGTTCCTCATGATTAACATCTTCCTTAAGCATTTTGGTAACAGACTAAATTAATGGCGAAATGTGATGGTTTGATAACAATGGCCTCCATAGGGTCATATTTGAATGCTTAGAGAGTAGCGTTAGCAGATGTGATCTTGTTGTAGAATGTGTGTCCCCGAGGATGGACTTTGGAATTTCAAATGTTCAAGTCAGGATGAGTATCTTTCTCTTCCAGCTGCCTGTTAATCCAGATGTAGAACTCTGAGTTAATTCGCTAGCACCACATGTGTCTTTGTGTTATTATGCTTCCTGCCATGAGGAAATAAAATAAACCTCTTAAATTGAATATTTTCCTTTATAAGAGTTTCTGTGATCATAGTGTCCCTTCACAGTCATAGGATACTCACTAAAACACAATGACCAAAACTGAATGGAGATCTTTTCCCCTTGTTTATATGCCTTGTCAATATTCTTTCAGACTTTGTCTCATACTTGTTCATCTAAAGTTTCTTCTTCTGGAAACCAGGTATTGTAATCATAAACAACTTGAAAACAACCTAATAGTTGTTATTTTAATGCTTGTGTTCATCTTTAAAAGCTGATGCACAAGGTCATCATAAGGCAAAATGGGTTCTGACCCATTATTCTCACTTACCTCCTTCTGTGAGGTTCTCCACTCTCTTATCTCATAGCCAACTTCAGATCCCTGTTCATGATGCCACTGTACACTGCTCTACAGGCAGTGGAACCTGGGAGAATGGAGCCAGTAAATGAGGCATACTAAAGTTTTATGCAATAACCAACTATATCCAGAGCATCAGACAATTAATGATCTGAGAGATAAGAAGAGTTAAATGAGTAAAGTGCACAGTCACAAAATTAAGCAGCATTTATTAGATATGCACATGTTGTTGTGGGATATTTGTACACTGTGTAAAGATATGTCACTGTGATTGGTTTAACAAAGAGCTGAACAGCCAATAGCTAAGCAGGAGATCTAGGCAGAACTTCTGGACAAAGAGGGGATGTAGGAGGAATCTAGGTATTTGCACATGAGACAGAGAGAGAGCGAGAGAGAAACAGAGATGCCAGGAGATACAGAAGAAGTAGGATGGGCAGTTTGTGGCAGAACATAGGTTAAAAGAAATGGTTTAATTTATATTATAAGAGCTAGTTAAAAATAAACCTAAGCTAAGGACAATCTTTCATAATTAATAATAAGTCTCCGTGCCATTATTTGGCTGGCAGGATAGAGTAAGACTTGTTATATTTGGTGGCCAACATGTGGGATATCAATCCATATAAGCCCCGAGAAAGCTGAAAAAAGGAAAAAGGTCTGAGTAGGTTCAGAAACACCAAACAGAAGCATGGCTCTTATAAGAGATCCTGATACCAAGCATTTGAATGAAGTTTATGATCAGCAAGCAGCATGCTACTCCATGACAGGAGACTAGGTAGAAGCAAGTACTAGATCTGGGGCAGACAAACCAGGCCAGGGTCCCACAAGCATGAGGCTCAAATATCATGGATCCCAGTAGGGCAGAGCCAGCTGTCACCACCATAAGCAAAGCCATGCAGCAGAGGACCTTAGACAAACAATTTAAGTTTGTCTCACATGATCAGAGAAAGCTGCAGGCACTTAATAAAGTCAGGTCTAACCCCTACCCCCCCCCAAAAAAAAACTCTAAATAGACATACACAATATGTTTTCAATAGACCTAAGTATTGAATAAAAATGGGTATAGACAGTCATAGAAAAAAATATAGTTTAAAACCAATAAAGTCTTTAAATAAAAAACAATGTGAAAAGAATAAACCACATAAAGATGAAAAATATGCAGGGTGTCTGTATCCTTTATGGTACTTCGTTGATTTTGAACTTTTTAAATGCTAATGAACAAAAACCAATAGCTTCTGAGGGACATTGGGTTATGGAAACTGCCAAATTAAATCAGCTATTTATTTTAAGAATGTCTTAACTTCAGAATGGAAGTCAGAAAATATGCTGCATTGGGAAGAGATTTTTGCTATTATTTCCAAAGGAAACAAAAAGCTATGGATTCCTTCAAAGTTAATGGAGATCTGATTTGACTGGGGAAGACCTTCTAAGAATCTTTGGCTACCAACATGAGGGGGAAAGCCAAGAAAGACCACAGGATGGATGACATATATACTGAACCCCCCACATGGAAACAGCTGAGGCTGGATTAGACATGAACAGTCTTGTTGTTTACTGATTCATATGGCATGGAAAGAGGCTTGATTATACAATCTCAACAGAATTATAAAGTTAACAGATACATTTTACCTGGTCAAACATTAAAAAAAAACTCATCTGACTTGTGCACACTGCACATTTCATAGTTGTGTTAGTGAAGATGTATATATCATCTTTAAAAGTTTATATGTTTTCAGGAAAAAATGACCAGAAACCAACAAAGACAAGTGGTCCAGGTGACTCGGGCTCTCAGAATGACTCTGTTGCAGTTTCTGCAAAGTTCTAAATCCAGAACAACTTCAAAGTTGCTAGCTGAGATGGTCCAGACTCACAGACTATCCAGTCAAGTCTTCAAATAAGCTCTACATTTTCCCATCACATGGAGGATAAGCAAAAAATAATAGAGTTAGTTCTCCCAGAACTTAACCATTATCCCAGTTTTCTCAGGGTTCCCTAAAGATGCCATCACCCTCAGATAACAGGAAACAGTCTAGAGAACACGATGCCACGAGAGGTGGAGTGGTTGGCTTCTGGTTGTTTGGTAGACCATAGATGCTTTTCATCTTTTAGAGGGGTTGGTTACAAATTGTTGGTGACCATTGGAGGCTGAAGATGAATACCCCAGCATTACAGAAGAATCTTGATATGACTATCCATGCAGCCAGATGTCTATATCATTTCTATAGCTTTAGAAGTTGCCTACTCTGCACTTCCTCTTTAATAAGAGAATATTATAGCCTTCTTTGGTCTCTGATGGGGATTAAAGATGAATAAAGGAGGTTAAATTCAGGGATCTCTTTCTGAATGGAAAAGGAGGAGATATAGAATGATAGAATAAAAGGGTGAACTGTTGCATCTACTTTTGAAATAAAAAGGAACTGATAGTCTCAAATATTTTGCATTGGTATGGATTTTTATATATTGATATGAATTTAAGGTTATTTTGTTATACTATATATATTATATATATTTCTACTCTTGTTTAAGGTATTGCACTTATGCAGCCCATTTTACAATGTGACATAAATATCTAGTCCTCAAAAGTTTTTAATACAAACTATTTAGAATAATTAAGAAATACAGGTTAGTAGTTTGTCATCTAACAAACAAATTTGTGGTCATGTAGGTATGTTTTTAAGGTCAGAGATATTTTAGATAGATTCTCTTCAAACACTTCAAAGAACTACAAGATGTGGCATTTAAAATATTTCAGTCACCCAAGGCTCTTCATGATAATGAGACGCATCTGCTCCTAGCAATACCAATCTACTTCAAAAGGATAATAGGCATCAAAGAACCTCCATATGGAGTTTGATTTCAATGTGAAAAAGTTAGCCACTGGGCAAAGAAATTGCCCTTGCCTCAACTACTGACAGAATGTTATCCAAACTAGAAAAGCAGGACACAAAAGAAAGTGACTACCAAATATTGTCAAGATAAGACAAAGAAGTCCTTCAAAATTCCACCTTAACAAAATATATCTGTCATTTATTCTAAGCCTGTAGGCTGAAGATGAATACCCCAACATTACAGAAGAGCCTTGGGATAACTGTCCATGCAGCCAGATGTCTATATCATTTCCATAGTTTGGAAGTTGCCTACTCTGTACTTTTTCTTTAATCTAGTAATAGTATATCCTTCTTTGGTCTCTGATGGGGTTTGAAGACTAGTTACAGATTTTATTACCAAATTCATAAAAGAAACTTACAGAAGAGTTGTAAAGTTTATAAGGCTGAGAAAAATAAAAGTTGTTTATCTAAGAAGATGTTTCAAGATATAAAAAGATATTTTTAGGAAAGTAATACAAGTTATGATAGAAAAAGGCTTGGGTAAAAAACTTTGAATGCACTAAGATAGGATAGATACTTTCTCTGAATTTGTCAAATACAAATGGACTGGACACTGTGAATGTAATTGTTACCTGATAATTGTTCTTGTTGTGTATTGTTTTACATTAGCATTCAAACATTTACTTTATATTTAAACAAAAAGGAGGAAATATTGTGGAATATTTATTTGTACTACAATGCAAATATATATTGCTATGATTGGTGTAATAAAAAGCCAATCCCTAGACAGGAAGTGGAGGCAGAATTTCCAGGGAAAAGAAGAGGGGAGGAATCTAGGCATGCAGGTGATGCTAAGACATGGATAGAGTCAGACATGCAGAATGGAAGAAAGTTAAAAAATCACATAGTACGTTGTATATTTTGAAGATCAGACATCTGTCTGATGTGGAGTTAGTGAAGATCTTTTCC
>JAQHUG010000448.1:244460-263869 GCA_028555095.1 Dicrostonyx torquatus | reverse complement strand
AGGCTCCAAAGCTACAGAGAAACCCTGTCTCGAAAAAAAAAAAAGTCACATAGTAAAATATAGATTAATAAATGCAGGTTAATTTAAGTTAGAAGAGCTAATGGGACAAACCTAAACTAAGGCTGAACTTCCATAAAAAATAATGAATCTGTGTCATTATTTGCATACTGGAGGTCCTGACAAAAAAGTACTGCTACAACATGTGGCAAAATCACATTTTTCCATAGAGTCATATAAACAAACAACACTAACCAACTGTAATGTATAAGTGGGAGTAAACTCACTCTTATCCCCTACACCTGGAAGGAACATAAAAGCACATTCCAAGAATAATTTCATGGTTTGGAATTCTATCTTGTTTCCTTGGGGTTTTCTCACAAGCAATCAGAAATCTCCTCATATGTCTCCATTCTTGGAGCATGTTCAGACAAGGTCAGTGCACTCATAGCATCCAACATTTATTCTGCTCCATTTTATGTGACTCTAAGTCTCGGCTGAACTAATTCTTGAATTTGTTTGCTTCTATACATGTGTATAGACACAGCCTACTTTCTTCCCAAAATGTGGATTTGTGCTTGAATACAGAGATGCCTTTGTCAATTTGCTAGACAATAGAAACCATGAAATACTCATTAACTGTGCATTTCACCTTATGTTATGAGCCATTCAATGCATCTTATAAACACCATGAAATAGATGAGGGATGTGAAGTGTAGTGGATTCTGGTGGTGAATCTCAGACTTTAACGGGAGAAGTCAGTGGCAGCACTAAGACGATAGTGTAAGTTCAATACTAGACAAATAAAAATGTAAAACAAAGTCCTTATTGAGATTGGTAAGTATTGATTCATTGTGAGTCTAAGCACATACTTTAAGCCCCTTAAAGCAGCAAAAATACTATTGAAACCTTATTGGGTTTGCAGAAGACAGATCAGGATCAAAAAGAATAACATTACCATTGCCTCAGAACTGTAGCCTTCGGTTCTTTGGGGGCTGTGAAAATAGGGAAGTTGTCTGAGGATTGAAGGAGAAACATCAACTTGCATTTGCCGGTCACTGTAGAAAATCCAACTTGAAAACAGAAAGGAACAGAGAAAAACGTGAAACTTCAAACAGGAAAAACATTAGTTGAAAGTAACATATCTGTTACCCTTGGCAAAGGAAAAGCATGAAAAGCTCATGTATCAGCTTGAAACTTTTACAACCAATAAGTTTGTCCCAACAAAGTTATTTTCTGATAAGGGATTCCTGGAGATTTTCTTGCCATTGTGACTGGAATCTCTTCAGTGACAAACAACATATAAACCAGTCTTAGATATAAATCCATGGTACCCACACAATTTAATTAAATATATAATCAGAAGACACTTTAACTTTTAGCTTTCTATTTACTGCAAAAAAAAAAGGTAGACTTCATTGTTTTAATAAGTAAGAAAACATAGGTTTTGGGGAAAGATTGTGATATAGTTAAATGAAAATGGTTCTCTTGTTATTTTTATGTGCTAGGTTAGTTTTACATTGTGCACCAAGAAATATTAGAGAGAGAGAGAGAGAGAGAGAGAGAGAGAGAGAGAGAGAGAGAGAGAGAATTCTTTGTCTCAAACTAAAATGTGATTAGAGGTAATTGTTTTCTTTCATCCTTTTTTGATCCCTTAGAGCCCAATTGACCTCAATTAATATGGATGGATCTCCCTGCAAAGGGGGAATAGATTAGGTTCTGTGGGTGGACTGAGGGGTGGGTGGTAAAGGAAGAGGGAAAGAGCATGTGGAAGGGAAAATAAAAGGAGAGGGTGTGGAAAGAGACAGCTGGAATGGTGGGGGGTATTTGGGGGTCTGTGGAAACCTAGTGCAGTGGAAACTTCCGAGAATCTATGAGAAAAACCCTAATGAGAACTCCTAGTAATGAAGGATATGAAGTCTAAACAAGCCATCTTTTTAGCCAGACAAGGATTCCATTGGTGGGACTGGGGTGCATTTGGTTGAGTTGTTGGCTGAGTACATGAAGATCCCTAGACAACCCAGAATGATGCTAGGACATAAGGTCACCCTCTGAAAACTGATGATGGGATCCCATTGCCGAGGACAATTTCTACTCAGCTCATTGAACTTAGAGAGGCCAAGCTGGTGTTGGCTAGGAGCCTTCACCCCAGGGGCCACAGAGAAAGAAAAAGAAAGAAGAAAAGAAAGAAAGAAAGAAAGAAAGAAAGAAAGAAAGAAAGAAAGAAAGAAAGAAAGGAGAAGAGAGGAGAGAGGGAGGAAGGGAGGAAGAGAGAGGAAGGAAGGAAGGTAGAAGAAAAAAGACAAGTGCTGTCTCTTGTGAGGTGCACTTTCCCTCTGAACAGCTAACCCTCTCTTTATTGTCCCCAGACATATTGCGATGCCCTTACAGTAGCAGAATGGTAAGTAGGATGTTTTTCTTATCTCTGAGGACTCCTGGGCACTTCAAGATGACTCTTCTGGGAATCAGGATGCCATGTTTTCATTTAGATAACTTCAACTTATTCAGTTACACAGTCATTAAAATAAAACACTTTCCTTGTGTGTTTTGCCCTTTGGTGCACATTCAAACCCTCCATTCACCACTTAGTTTGTAACGAGGCCTTACTGTGGTAAGTGCACGGGCAAAACCAATCCTTCGACGCTGCTAGTGATGCTTGGCTTAGTACTGGGTACAAGGTTGAGTGCTCAAAGACAGCATTACTAAACTGAGTCCAGCTAAACTCTATTGGGAACTTCAGCAGACAAAGAACTAACATATCTAGCAGTCTCCTAGAATTTTTTTTCACACACTAAGTTTCTTAAATTTGAGAGACAAGAATGAGAAATGTGTGAAAAGATCACGCCTTCAATACATTTCTCTGCTGCTCAATTTGAGAGAGCACTGTGAATATCTTTAGTATAATTGAGAGTCACAGAGAGCTTTTCCATGGCTCTAGATAAAATCTGAGGGTAGAATAGCCTCTCTAAGAAATGGATATATCATGACCAAAACATTTTAATAAATGACTATTTGCCTTTAAAAGTCCTCTTTCCAAGGGCTTCCTTAGGAACATCCATTTTCCAGTGTTTTTAGTTTAGTTTCAAATTATTGATTATTTGACCAGGAGACTATGGTGATGAGAAGGCAAGCAAAACTTAAAGCCAAAAAGCTGAAATTCACTAATAATTGAGGGTCCATGGTAAAAGAAGTGAGCATCTGACAATGAAGGTGCAAGTCAGGAAAACAAGGGTTTGACTTGTAAACTGGACCCTGCTGAGGAGACTGCAGAAAACCTTGATTGCAGGGATGGAGAACTCTGGACTGCTCTTCTCATGGTGCAAAAGCTGTTCCCAAGTGTAGCTCAAACACTCGCTGACATCATCCTGGACAACCTTTCCCACAAATACTCTGCCTTGTCTTTGACACATATATGCATGCACACACACCCCAATATATTTTATATATAATTATATGCCTACATATATAATACGTGAGTATATGTGTTTGTATATTTATAGATAAAGATAGATAGACACATAGATAGATGAGAGAATGCAAACTTCTAACTTTTTGTTTAATTTTTATGTCAGTGTTTTATTTAAATTGCTAACACAGCATTTTCCTTTTTTTAAGTATTTTAGAAAAATATTCAAAACTCTGGAGCAGAATTTTTGACATGCCATAAAATCAGGATTGTTTTCGACAGGAGTCTTGACTAGAGTGATATGTGAGTAGGTCTATTAGAACGCCTCTCAAAAATAACCTGGGCATCCCACTGAGCTAGCAATGTTCAGGGGAGCCTTTGAATTTCCACCTCAGTGTGATAGAGTCTGTGATGCAGCTCAGGGAACACAGGTGCTCTGACTGGTTAGTCCAGCAGGAAGCTTCCCTGAGAGGGAGTTTGGGAACAGGAGCCAGTCTTCAGACTGGGAAACAAGGCTTCTGTAACTGACTTTACTTGGGCTCATACTGTTGAAGAAAGCAACCTGTCACTTCTAGCTAGTGACAAAATGCCTGGCGGCAAGAATCAACATTAAATCACATTCACTTCAGTTCGTTTTCATGAAATGAAAACATTTGTGCACTGCTTTCTCTGGTTTTTAACAAAGGAAAACAAATGGAAAGAAGGGGGGAATAAACAACAATAAAAAGCCAGACCGAACTAGAGTTCTCCTATTGATTTTATTTTGGTTTCAGCTTCTCTTACTCAAACAAACAAACAAACAAACAAACAAAAACCCTCACCAAAAAAATCAAAATTATACTTTTTTAGTATTAATAAAATACAGTGAGTAAAGAATGAAATCACACATAACAATTAGAATGTCATTCTTAAGCACCCTGCTGGCCTTGTCCTGTAGATCTGTGTAGAAGCTGTTGATGACATTCTCTCCTGCTTCTGCTGTTGGAATATATACCTGTTTGGTAGTTACTGGATATTTTATTGTCTGAAATCTGGCTGATTTGGAAATGGCATGTCTCAGGAGGATTCTAGATGTCACATGAAGAGATAGGCTGCACAATGATGACATTAATAAACATCTCCATTTACAGAAGAAAGTAAACAATAGGATACGGCCACAGTGTTTGAGATACTCCAGTCATGTTACGAGAATGAATGACGGCAGATGTCCAAATGTAGCACTGCTTGGAAGAGTGCACGGGATAAGGAAAAGAAAGGCCCAAAAAACACTGACTAGAGAGAACAAAGGAAGATTGTGGAACCTTGGATATGACAATAACACAAGCATCTAGGACTGCCCAGGATGGAAAGAACAAACGGGCTGCCCATGCATGATTAAGCATTGCTGGGGCATAAACATTGATGATGATGAAGAATGGCTAGGACACAGATCAAATTTAAAGTAAAGCATTCACATTTTGCAGCAGACCTTGTGAATCAATAATAGCAGGTACAAAACCTTAGTTTTGTGTGATGCCTTGTGTGAAACAGAAACAGCCTGGGAAAAATTCCACCTCACACGTCAGGTAGCCTATGCCACAGGTGAGCGGTCTGTTTTTAATTTAGAAGCTTCATCATCATTTCTAAATAACAAGTTGATGAAAAATACATTTTAATTTGAATTGAAAATGGGAAATTTTAAATGGAAAATATGTTTTTAACTGTGTTATATAAAGTATTCCAAAATTTGATTACTCATTTGTGAATGGAAAGTAACTTAGACATTTTCTGATTTTTAAAAAATTATCTGTCTCAAAACATTCCTCAGACATTTTGAATGCATAGTACATGTGTGCATGTTTTCTGTGTCAACCTACTAATTCCACGCAGATAATTCACATGGGGAATTTGTGTGTTGGCTCAGGATCATTAGCAGAAATTGTGTGGGAGCTTGTGACATAAGGTCATCTTGTGAGGACTGAAGAATGTCTTACCTTCAAATGTGTTCTTCATGTGGCTTCTGATGCTATGAAGACCAGTGACTTACCACTCACGACATAATGGAGTAAGTTTTAGAAACGGCTTGTTCGTGTTCATTTTCAGTTACAGGAGACAGGTAAGAGCATTGGTCAGGCTCACCTCCACTGGTTTAGTGCTTGTGGGAAACCATGGATCAAGTCCCCATCTTTTCATCGTAATGACTGATTACCAAACTGCTTTGTCCTTAATCTCTACGTTTGGTTTCTAAAACCTGTGTTTTTCAAGGTTAACAATGTACTGCCTGTCTGTGAATATACCATTCCAGATGCTGGAGTAGGAGGATCACAAGTTTAGGTCAGTCTGAGCCTTTTAGTGAAGCATTGTCTCAAAGGGGTAAAGAAAAATAATCTGTTTCCAAAACAAATTACATCCAGACGGCATGCTAGATTCTATATTCTTCCACTGCTTTCCTTATTTTGAGCTTACTCTTGAGATGCATGATAAGTCAGGGGTTAGCTGGATTTCAAGATAGCTCAACTAGAAAAGTGGCAAGTATCTGGGGAGGAAGCCATTGAGACATATTATTTGTGACATCCAAACAAATTGTTGTAAAGCCAAGACAAATAATGAGAAAAATACCAAACACTGAAACTCTGCAAACCTCCCAGGACTGAGAAGTCTCTGATGAACCATTTCTGTTAATCACCCAGGTCAGGAAAAGAAAGACAGTAGTGTGGAGCACAGAACCTTTCCTATGACACTTCAGAAATTAGTCTAGGAGAGGGCAGAGAAGCTGGATGCGTCAATCTGACATGTGTCTTACATTTCCTGATAATGAAAATATTCTCTCCTAACTTTATGAGATGCTTTCTAACCATTACTCTTTTTTTGCATTGCTATAGATCTTTATTTATTGATATAATTTTTTTCATTTTTTTATTATTATTACAAGAAAAATTTACATTTACTCCCCTTGTTCCCGCTCCCTCCATACCCCACCGCCCTCCCCCTGCTTCCTTAAGATGGGGCAGGATACCCTGCCCTATGGGAAGACCAAGGCCCTCTCCCCCTCCATCTAGGTCTAAGAAGATGTGCATCCATATAGAATAAGTTCCCAAAAAGTCAATACATGCAGAAGAGATAGGTCCCAGTGCCATTATCATGGGCTTCTCAGTCAGTCCCCATTGGGAGTCACATTCAGAGAGTCCGGTTAGGTCATATTCTCATTCAGTCCTGGTCCAGCTGGATTTGATGAGCTCCCAATAGATCAAGCCCACTGTCTCTGTTGATAGGCCAGTCCCTCACGGTCCTGACGTCCTTGCTCATCTTCTCCCTCCTTCTGCCCTTCCACTGGACCTTGGTAGCACAATTCCTTGCTCTGGTGTGAATGTGGGTCTCTGACTCTATCTCCATCCATCATGTGAAATTTCTATGGTGACGATTGAGATATTCAACAAAGTAACTATGGGACAAGATCAGTTCAGGCACCCATTCCTCTGCTGCCCAAGTACCTAGCTAGGACTTTCCTGTGAATACCTGGGATCCCCTCTAGAGACAAGTCTCTTGCAAATCTTAAAATGACTCCCGTTAATGTAGATATCTTATTCCCTTCTCCAATATCCACCCTTCCTCCATCTCCACCCTCCCCCAACCCCAGGCTCTCCCGGGTTCTTCCTTTCTCCCTTCTACCTCCCTACCTTTCGCTTACCCCCTCCCCCAATCCCTACCTCCAACCCCATCCAACACACCCGTGCTTCCAACTTTTGTCTGATAATCTTGTTTGCTTCCAACTTCCAGGAAAATCTATATAAGTTTTTCTTTGGGTTCACCTTGCTATTTGGTATCTGCAGGCTTGTAAGCTATACGCTTAATGTCCTTTGTTAATGGCTAAGGTCCACTAATGAGTGAGTATAACCCACACTCATCTTTTTGGGTTTGGGATATCTCGCTAAGGATGAAGTTTTCTATTTCCATCCATTTGCATGCAAAATTCAGGATGTCATTATTTTTTTCCGCTGAGTAGTATTCTAATGTGTATATATTCCACACTTTCTGGATTCATTCTTCCATTTGAGGGGCACCTAGGTTGTTTCCAGGTTCTGGCTATTACAAATAATGCTGCTATAAACATAGTAGCACAAATGCTTTTGTAGTACGGTTGAGCATCTCTTGGGTATATTCCCAAGAGTGGTATTGCTGGATCCTGAGGTAGGTTGATTCCCAGTTTCCTGAGAAACCGCCACACTGATTTCCAAAGTGGTTGCACAAGTTTGCATTCCCACCAGCAATGGAGTAGTTTTCCCCTTACTCCACATCCTCTCCAGCATAGGTTATCATTGGTGTTTTTGATTTTAGCCATTCTGACAGGTGTAAGATGGTATCTCAAAGTCGTTTTGATTTGCATTTCCCTGATCGCTATGGAAGTTGAACATGACCTTAAGTATCTTTCAGCCATTCGAACTTCTTCTGTTGAGAATTCTCTGTTCATATCATTACCCCATTTTTTAATTTGGTGGTTTAGAATTTTTATGTCCAGTTTCTTGAATTCTTTGTATATCCTGGAGATCTGGCCTTTGTCTGATGTGAGGTTAGTGAAGATCTTCTCCCATTCAGTAGGATGCTTTTTTGTCTTAATGACTGTGTCCTTTTCTTTACAGAAGCTTCTCAGTTTCAGGAGGTCCCATTTATTTATTGTTGTTCTTATTGTCTGTGCCACTGCGGTTTTACATAGGAAGTGGTCTCCTGTGCCCAAGTATTGCAGGCTACTTCCCACTTTCTCTTCAATGAGGTTCAGTGTGGTTGGATTTATATTGAGGTCTTTAATCCATTTAGACTTAAGTTTTGTGCATGGTGATAGATAAGGATCAATTTTCATTCTCCTACAGGTTGACATCCAAGTATGCCAGCACCATTTGTTAAAGATGCTTTCATTCTTCCATTGTATACTTTTAGCTTCTTTGTCAAATATTAGCTGTTCATAGGTTTGTGGACTAATATCCAGATCTTCAATTTGATTCCATTGTTCAGTGTTTCTGTTTTTATGCCAATACCAAGCTGTTTTCAACACTGTAGCTTTGTAATAGAGTTTGAAGTCAGGGATGGAAATGCCTCCGGAAGCTCCTTTGTTGTATAGGATTGTTTTGGCTATCCTGGACTTTCTGTTCTTCCATATAAAGTTAGTTATTATTCTCTCAAGGTCTATGAAGAATTTTGTTGGGATTTTAATGGGGATTGCATTGAATCTATATATTGCCTTTGGAAGAATTGCCATTTTTACTATATTGATCCTACCGATCCAGGAGCATGGGAGATTCTTCCATTTTCTGGTATCCTCCTCAATTTCTTTCTTCAAAGACTTAAAGTTCTTGTCAAATAGCTCTTTTACTTCCTTGGTTAGTGTTACCCCAAGATACTTTATGCTATTTGTGGCTATCGTGAAAGGTGATGTTTCTCTGATTTCCCTCTGTTTCTTTATCCTTTGTGTATAGGAGGGCTACTGATTTTTTTGAGTTGATCTTGTATCCTGCCACTTCACTGAAAGCATTTATCAGCTGTAGAAGTTCCTTGGTAGAGTTTTTGGGGTTGCTTATGTACACTATCATGTCGTCTGCAAATAACGAAAGTTTGGCTTCTTCCTTTCCAATTCGAATCCCCTTCATCTCCTTGTGTTGTCTTATAGCCATTACTCTTGATTTTTTAATACAAACTATGTGCTTGATCAGTACACATTAAATAATACATTAGTTCATTTTTGATGGGTCAAGAATCAAATTGTTTGGTTCTAAACAGAAAAATAATTTGGTAGAAAAATTCACTGTATCTATACAAAGAGCAAAATCTTAAGTATGTATGTCTAATCATCATATACAAACACATATACATATACAAATACATGTGTTATGACAGACTGAAGAGCCTATCTTTAAAATAGAATAAAACAATGAGAATTTAGGGAAATTTTTTCAAAAGCTATATTTTCCTCTATCAAAGATGAACCACAAATTTAGATTTGTTCCTTAATGTACTCATTTTTTCCACAGCTTATTGTTCATGCCACTTTAAGCTTAGCCCCTAAATAAAATGTCTTTATATTCAGAGTTAAATATCATGCCACTCTACAAAGAAGCACTACAGAAATCTGAGGTTTGTTAGGAATTTAAAGTTCAGAAACTAGAATAATTTGCTTTCAAGTTTGAGTTGGCCAAAAACGCTCTTCTGGCTGGCAAGCAATGTGACGGTGAGATCAACAGTCGCCACGCACCAGAACCTCAAATCAATTATCGCTCTCTTAGTCTGTGTTCTCTCTGTTCCCTCTTCTCTACCTTGTTAGCGGAAGTGGAAGTCCTGGTTACTGATGGCGCTTGATCCAACGTGCCCCACGATGTCACCATCATTCCTCCTAACTCTATTTCTTTCCCAGCAATCTGTTTTGATTTGGAGAAAAAAAAAAAAAACACGTCTGATCTGCAGAACTTTCATACTGATGAAATGAGCAGGTTTGTGGCGCTCCTTCAGTTCAAAGGTCAACCTCAAGAGTTGGTCCTCTGGTGCCTTCTAGATTTTTGGAGACAGGGCTTCCTCTTCACTGACCAGGAACTTTCCCGTGTCATGCCGGGAAGCTGCACATGAGCTTTCAGGGAGTTGTGTCTGCTTCCCTTTTCACAGTCCTGGGTTTAGTGGTGTGTGCTGCTGTGCCAAGCTTTTGACTTGGCTACTGCGGATCTAAACTAATTACCGTTCTTATGATTAGGGAGCAAGCACTTTACCAGTTGAGCTGTCTACTGCCCCGTCATAGAAAATTACCTTTTAAAAGTATAATCAGTTTCCTCCGTATCAGTCCTATAGGCCCCTACCTGCAATATCTAATGTGTTTACAAATTAGCTGGGTTGACTTTTAATAAATTAATGCCCACAGAACACTAGCATAGTCATGATAGTTATTCACTAAAGTGTTCAAATTTCTCAGTAGCACTTCTACACTTTGACCACAATGCACAGAACACAACTCTTGTGAATTTATTGTGTTTTGTATTGTTCATTCTCTCCACATCAAAAACAAATTCATCCTCTCACCACATTCCAGTAGGAAAGCTCCAAAGAGAACCTGACGCTCTCAGCAAACCAGAATCCACAGACTGCTCAATATAACGGATCCATTGGTACCCATTTAGGGGGTAGAAGGTGAGGCTGACAAAGGCAATGCATAAGTCAGAGAGCTCCAATGTGCCTGAAGACCTAATTCACATTCTTTCGTTCTGGATCACAGTAATGCCTCACAATCCTGGCACCATCTTGGGTGGATATTGCATTATTTACACAGTTTGGTTTTGCTTAGGACTGTTCCCTGGCTCCTCCCTCTTGAATTTAACTTAGTTATTAACTTATTTAAGAATTAAGTATTTAACTTAATTTTTATTTTATAAGAGCCCGTAGCTTAAAAAAAATTGAACTTTTAAAGGAGATTTGGGAGGTTTTTTGTTTTTTTTGTTTTTGTTTTTGTTTTTTTTGATTTTTTGAGACAGGGTTTCTCTGTAGTTATTGGTGCCTGTCCTGGAACTAGCTCTTGTAGACCAGGCTGGCCTCGAACTCACAGAGATCTACTAGGATTAAAGGTGTACGCTTCCACTGCCAGGCAAGACTGAAATTTGAATGTGTTGAATTGTAAGAACTGTGGGACTTTTAATGTTATTTGTGTTTTATATTGTGATGTTAATTAACATTTTATCTTGGAGATAAATGAGAAAGGAAAGGTTCTAATTAATTAAAATGTGAGGTGCTTGTGTGTCAAGTTGACAAGGGTCAGTTGTGCTGACTAGTTTTATGTCAACTTGACAGAAGCTAGAGTCATCAGAGAAGAGAATCTCAACTGAGAAAATGGCTCGCTCCATAGTATCTGGCTGTGAGGTATTTTTCTAATTAGTGGTCAATGGGGGATTGTGGTAATGCAATCCCTGGGATGGTGGTCCTAGACCCTAGAAGAAAGCAGGATGATGAAACCATGGAGAGCAAGCCAGTAAGCAGCACCCCTCCACGGCCTCTGCATTGGCTCCAGGCCTGTAGGTTCCTGTCCTATGGGAGTTCCTACACTCACTGCTATGATGATGAAATATTATATGGAACCGTGAGTGAAATAAGCGCTTTCCCCTCCAAGTTGCTTTTGGTCATGGTGTTTCATCATAGCAATAGTAACCCTAAGAACACACACGCGCACACACACATACACACAAACACACACGATTTTACTGTGTGTTTCTACCATGCACATGGCAAATAAAATCAGAGTGGTGCAAACATAAAAGAGATAACTGTGACCTGAAATAATTTGAATTGCTTGAGAAGTTCTTCCAAGGATTTCAGTTGTCATTATCATCTCCTTCTGAGCATCTATTGGTGACCCCTAAGCTGAATCCAACTAGATGAAGGCAGAAGGGTACCCAAATGGTTAAATGGGTCAGAGTCATCACTAAAACTATAAGAGGCAGGCGATTGGATCTGGAATCAACACTCAAATAGCTCAACGTATTGAGTAGATGGATTGTTATATAAAAAGCTCTGAATCTGTAATTGCTTAAGTTTCCCTTCTGTACCCAAAGAAGGTAAAGAAACAGTGATGCATGACTCTGCTAGGAGCACTCCTAATCATAAAACCTAATAGTTTACTTTAAAATGAATTATTCCCTATTTTAATTTTTGAAGAAAGCAGGTTTCTATATATTTCTATTGCAAGAATTTTTTGTGTCTCTGTGAGTTCTGGTAGACTACAAAGTTTCAGAAAATTAAGTTAGATTTAATAGCCTACAGTTATAAAAGGACAAAATAAAACTGAATTGAATATTATTTGTGTGGAAAATCTTGGCTCCAAATTCTTTTTAATAGTAGTAGAATTGCAGTAAAAGTTCCATGGAAATTAGAAATTAGATTTAAAAGTCATTCATAAATTAATCAGCTTATTAATGGATACAGACTTTTGACTTATGATTGTTAATTAGGAGCAAAATCAATGCAGTGATTTAGATTAGAAAACTATTAGCAATGCTTTAGAACAGTCAAGGGAGGTAAGATATCAGGAAGGCAAATCCTCAGCAGAGAGGAATAGCAAGAGATGTGAATATTAGTGATCCACTTAGTTGTGAATAATGGGTGTCAAACAAGGGCGAGGAGGGGGACTGGGTAGAGGGAAGCATTGAATGGAAATAGGATTTGCTAATTTAGTGGTGACAGAGGTTAATATGGAAAGAAAGGACTTCATAAATATATATATTTAGGAGAAATTATGGGGATGGTGATTTCATCAAAGAGAAAGAAATCTTCACAGTGTAATGGGTGGATTAACTTGGAGAAATCAATGTTGTAAAATATGCTCACTCATTTCCATACAGTAATATTGAAGGAAAACCTGAAAAGGAATTCTGCTATACAGATACTTAAATATGTCTAACCTATGGTCTCAGAGCTCAATAATATCCACGTACATTTTCTGGCCCTATCCTCAACTTCTGAAAGACAGACTAGATTCTATCAAAGACAAGAATCATAGAACAGTAGTATTCACAGTGTGAACCCATACTGAGAGTTCCTTTTTTTTCCTGTCTTAAGAATAGGACTGTTATTTTGTTGGTGGTATGTTGTTGGGTTTTATTTACTCTTTGTCTCTTGGGACACCTCACCCAGCTCCTGAATAAATGCACAGAGACTTATTCTTACTTATGAATGCCTGACCTTGGCTTGATTATTTCTAGCCAGCTTTCTTATCTTAAATCATCCCATTTATCTTTTGCCTCTGAGATTTTACATTTTTCTATTTCTGTATATTTTTTCTTTCTTATTCCATGTCTGGCTGCTTGGCTGGGTGGCTGACTCCTTTTCTCACTCCTTCCTCCTCTCTTTTTCTCCTATTTATCCTCTCTGCCTGGCAATCCTGCCTATCTCTCTCCTGTCTAACTACTGGCTGTTCAACTCTTTATTAGACCAATCATGTATTTTAGGCAGGCAAAGTAACACAGCTTCACGGAGTTAAACAAATGCAACATATAAGAATATGACACATCTTTGCATCATTAAACAAATATTCCACAGCATACATGAATGTAACACACCTTAAATTAACATTCTGCATTTCCCCCTTTTGTCTAAATAAAACGAAGGTTTTACTTTTGATATAGTAAAACTACATACAACAAAAAAGTTTTCAAGTAAGAATTATATTTACAATACTCAGTCCATTTGTATTTAGCAAATTTAGAAAAAACTCCATTATCTACCTTATCTTAGTGATCCTAAAGTCTTATGCCTAATTACTTTTTAATCATAGCTTAGGAAAATCTATAACTCTATTAAGTCTTTAACTCCATCAAAGACCTCAGAAGGATGTAATATTACATAGCAAGAGAGACATCTGGCTGCCTGGAAAGTCATCCAAAGTTCTTCTGCATCTACAGGCCTAGAATATCTGGAAGACGTTTCAGTGAAGCAGGAAATTTGAAGGATTGCCATGCTTTGTATTGGCAAAGGTCATCAGTCATTTTCCTCTGTGTCCTACAGAATATCTGGAATACTCTTCTGTGAAGTGGTAATCTCAAAGGTTTGTCCTATTTGGGTTTGGCAAAGTTCAATAGTCTTTTTCTTGTCTGGCCTGCATGTCTATTGTATACAGCATAATGTCAGGAGTCAAGACAAAGCAGTTTAGCTATTTCTTGCCCTAATGACTAGCCTTACCACATTGAAAACATACTCCATATGGAATTTCTTCAATGCCCACCATCCTTTTATGAAGTAAATTGGTGCTGTTAGGAGCAGATGTGTCTCATTGTCATGAAAAGCCCTATGTTAACAAAACATTTTAATGCCACATTTTGTAGGTTTTTGACATATTTGAAAATAATCTATGTGTCTAAAATACACCTTTTTAACCTTGGAAGCATACCTAATATGACTACAAGTTCAATTATTATAGATTAACTACTAACTATAATTATTTCCTATTATACATTGCATTTTTAAATGAGCTGCATAAGCACAATACTCCAAACAAGAATAGAAACATGTATATGTATATGTGTATATACCATTTGCTCTGGGCTTATCTTTCTCTATTCTATATACCTTTCTTTACTTCCTACTCTGTTGCAGGGGGGCCGCAGGGGCTGCATTCCCCAGCTCCCAGCTCCCAGCTCCCAGCTGCGGGCCTGCTTTTGGTCCCAGCTAACTTATACCCGAAATAACCACACAAATATTATATTAATTAAATTACTGCTTGGCCCATTAGTTCTAGCCTCTTACTGGCTAACTCTCACATCTTACTTTAACCCATATCTAGTAATCTATGTATCACCCTGGGAATGTGGCTTACCGGCATGAGTCTAATCTACGTCCTTCTCAGGCCGGAGCAGCATGGCCTCTGCCACACTTCCCTTCTTCCCAGGATTCTGTTCTGTCTACTACACCCACCTAAGGGCTACCCTATCAAAAGGCCAAGGCAGTCTCTTTATTCAACCAATGAAAGCAACAGAAATACAGAAGGACCCTCCTACACTATTTCCCCTTTTTCTGTTTAAACAAAAAAGAAAGGCTTTCATTTTAACATAGTAAAATAACATATAACAAAGCAGTTATCAAGCAAGAATTATAGTTACAATATTTATATCTATTTTATCTTTTACCATAATTAAGAAAAATTATAATATCCATTCTTCAACTCCATCAAAGACTCCAGAAGGATAAAATATTACCTAAGTAAATAAGAAGTAAGCAACTTCCAAAACTCTAGAAATGACAGAGACATCTCGCTGCCTGCACATTCACTCAAAGTTCCTCTGTAACATTGGGGCATCCATCTTCATCCTACAGGCCCATAGCATCCAGCAGACATTTCCATGAAGCAGGAAAATTTAAAGACAATTCAGTCACTTTCTTCTGTGTCCTGCAGAATGTCTCGCAGACTCTTTCATGAAGCAGGAACCCGAAGGATCACCTCACCTTTAGGCAAGTTCAGCAGTCCTCTCTCTGTGGGTTCTTTGTGTCCATTTAAGCAGTCCAGGCAAGAGCAGTTTCTTGCCCAAATGGCTATCAAACTCCATAAGGAGCCTCTTCGATGCCCATCTTCCTCTGGAAGTAGCTTGGTACTGCCAGGAGCAGATGTGTCTCATTGTCATGAAAAGTCCTAAGTTATTAAAACGTTAAATGCCATATTCTGTAGTCTCTGAAAGATATGGAGAATGTCTATTTAACTGAAATATATCTATATATCTAGAAAATCTAAATAACATGACTACAAACTTAACTATTATTGATGATTATCCATTAACAACCTATACTTTCTAATTATACATTACATTTTTAAACGAACTACATACAAATCACTATACCTTAATCAAGATCAGAAATACATATACATATAACAAAATTGACCTTAAACTTGTATCAATAAATCAAGATTTATACCATTGCAAATTATTTGTATCTATATCACTGCTCCATAACTGGCTGTGTGATTGTGTACCTGGTCCCCTGACGTCCTCCTCTCTTTTTCCTTTTGTTGCTTCTTCCTCTTCTCTTTTTCTCCTTCTATTTATTCTCTCTGTCTGGCAGCACCACCTATCTGTCTCTTGCTTACCTGCTGGTTGTTCAGCTCTTGATTAGACCAATCAGGAGTTTCAGGCAGTCAAAGTAACACAGTTTCACAGAATTAAACTAATGCAACATAAAAGAATGCAACACATCTTTGCATCATTAAATAAATGTTCCACAGCATAAATAGATGTAACACATCTTCAACTAACATTCCACAACAGTGGTATGAAAAGAGTTTCACATTGTAAGCCACCTGTAAGTTGTTTGTTTAATAAATAGGTTCTCAATTGAGGACACATAAAAAGTTATCAATCTAGACCTGGAGCTCAACAGTTAAGAGCACTTACTGCTCTTGCAGTGACCCTAAGTTCAGTTCCAAGAACCTACATGGTTGCCCACAATCATCAGCAACTCTAGTTTCAGGGGGCCTGAGGTCCTCTTCTGGCCTCTACAGACATGTATAGCGCAGATATGCATGCAGGTAAAATAGTCAAGCACATAAAATAAAATTTTAAAAACTTGAAAACAAGACTATCAATCTGATAGTGGTGTTTTATATTTATAAAAGATGTCCACAAGCCGCAATCTGAAGTATTTGATCCTGATAGTATACTACGTTTTAAGAATGGTTTCATGAGTTGAGTATGGCATTTGAACCAGGAAGTTCAAGTCTAACTAACATCTGTCTTCCCTGTTACAGGAATCTACTTTGCAAAGGAATCAACTTTTTCAGAGTTCAGATTATCAAGGAATGAACAAGGTAAAAACTATGAAGTAGACTGATAAATTCCAACCCTGACTTAGATTGAAGTGGATGAGAGCTTATGAGACTTCTTCAAGCTCTGGCCTGGAGCACATCAGAGTAAATACAAATAAGACTTTGTAGAGAATCTCCTCAGGAATATACACCATGTGATCTGTACCCTTGTTGAAGAGAGAGTCCACTGGGTCCTAGCTACTGAGCCAGCAACTACAGTCCTCAGCAAATACTTATTTAGAAAAAAAAACTAAGATTTATTTTAAATTAACACTTAAAGCATTTTGAAAAGAATAAAATAAAAATTAACAGAAATTGACATTTCACCCAATATTTAAGTATGTTTCTATAATTAGTCAAACAATGTTGTAAACCTTGAATTCATATGGAAGTTGATGGAATAAGGCAGAAAGCCTCACCCTTTGTGTTATAAATTAAGAGGTGTGCACCAGGTGAGAAAAACACCCTGCATGTTATTGAGGAAGAGGACAACGTTTTCACTTCAGCTTCTACCAAGTAATGAAGGATTTAGGACAAAGTAGACAGTCCAAGCTCAGAAACAAAGACAAAGAAATAAAGAAATACAGTCATGTGAGAGTGAATGCACTAACATGCTCATTCACAAAGCTCATTCGTTAGCACAGGACCCTGTGAAACCTGCCTGCCCTTCACAAATTACTTCAGTCTTGCCTCTGGCTTACAGTGTTACAAAGAGTGATCTGAAAGAGCTATGACTAGAGAGGAAAAGCATGAAATCCTAAGATGTCCCAGACATTAGATTCTTCTTATTTAAGCCAGTGAAGAAATCTGAATCACTTAAAGAATCATTTTACCCAAAAAAGCTCAAAATTTAGAGCTGTGCAGAGTTGAGTTAGTTGGAAAGAAAGGCTTAAATGCTATTATTTTATCAAGAAACATGTCATTATTTTTCTTTCTAAAATCTTAACAGTTCTGAATTAGTTTCTGAATTTAGGGAAATAAAATATCTATAAGTTCTTACTGGAAAGAACTTACAATCCAAGGAAGATTTTAAACTCTGAAACTGACCTAACAGCCACTGTCATTACTTAAGTAACCAGAAAGAAAACATATGTACAACTTTCTAGATAAATTTTCTTCAAACTGTCCATTTCTGATACGTGTGTGTGTGTGTATACACTATACGTGAACAACTAAAACCATACAGCTATGCACTTGTATATATGTCCCTCCCTCCTCAGTACCTGGTGACACCCCAAGTCTTTTCTTGGTAATGTTCTCTATCTCAAGTGAAATAGCCTGACAGCATTTATGAGAGCCGTGTCAAGACATGACTCCACCTTTCAACAGTGTTCTCTGTGCACTTTGTTCAATATTGAAGGTGATTTTTGTGATGTTAAAGAAAATTCTGTTCAGTTGTGCACAATTCTGAGCATGATCTTCATCCAACTTGTGCAAAGGAATTTAGTCTTGATATGAATACAGACAGCAATAGTTAAAGACTATTTGCTTTCAAAAGTGGCGTTTTCTGCTGAATGAATGTCATCTTTAAACACTGACCAAGTCTCCATTTATTTAATCCATGTGCTGAATCATTTTATATGATTTACCATGTTTTCTATTTGTAACCAGCTGAGTAAGTAATATAATTTATTGGCTAGTATACTAAAATTGACTTTTCAAAAGTGAAAAATACCAAACAAGATGAAAAGACTGTCTGACAGTGGTAAGAGGAAAGTCAAAGGAACTGAAAACTAGAGATTTATTTCTTTAATAAGATGTGATACTTTCTTCAGCTTCTAAAAGACACTATGTTGAAATTTTACTCGTACTTTAAATGGTAAGTGTTACCATAAGAATAACTGTTACATTTACAATAAAACATGTTTTGAGTGATCTCATGATTGTAGTATGCTGAAGAAAATGTGAGGGAAGCAGTCAAAGCAGAAGTCTATAGAGCTGAGGGGCCACCAAAAACCAATCACTGTCCAAAACACTGTCCATTGTAAAGACAAAGATCTTTAAATTTCTAATACCCATGCTTGTTAAGAAGAAAGATCAACAAAACGCATTTATATTTCAAGGCATGCAAAAACACAATGAGGAGGTTGCTACCATAAAAAGCACTGCTCAATGGACATCAACTTCTATAATTGCAGAGGTTTAGTGTTAGATAAATAAAAGATCTCATACAACGATGATCTTTGTCTGATGTCATGAAACGTTCATTTCAAGAATATGCTAATCCTTTGCTTATAGACTTAACTATGGATTTTTGTTATTTGGGTTTTTATTGGCTCTGAGATTCACTACTTTTTATAGTCACTCAACAACCTTTTCATTGTCTTCAGCATAAGTAAAAATTCTCACATTGTTCGCAAACTTCCATGAACTGAAAATGACTTCGTCCCCACACACTTCTTTTTTTTTCAAATTTATTATTATTATTATTGTTGTTGTTGTTGTTGTTGTTGTTGTTAAAAGAAAAATTTATATTTAAACCCCTTGTTCCCGACCCTCCCGCTCCCCCACTACCCCACCACCCTCCCCCAGCTTCTTTAAGATGGGGCAGGATACCCTGCCCTATGGTAAGCCCAAGGCCTCCCCCCTCCATCTCGGTCTAGGAAGATGTGCATCCATATAGAATAAGCTCCCAAAAAGCCAATACATGCAGAAGAGATAGGTCCCGGTGCCATTATCGTTGGTTTCTCAGTCAGTCCCCACTGGCAGTCACATAAATAG
>JAQHUG010000448.1:208820-229025 GCA_028555095.1 Dicrostonyx torquatus | reverse complement strand
ACTAGCTCCCATAAGTTATATTAACCCATTGTTCCCATCCATGCCAGGCACATGGCTGGTACCTTTTCTCAGCTGGGACAGGGACACATGCTGCTTCCTTGGAGATCTGTGCAGGAATGCCAGGGAAGCTTCCTGCTTCCCAGACTTTGTCCTTGCCCTGCCTCTACTTCCTGTCTGATTGACCCGCCCACACTTCCTACCTGGCCAATCAGCCTTTATTTAAAACATGATTGACAGACTACAGACAAGTCTCCTGCACCACTAACTCTTACATCTTAAATTAACCCATTTCTATTAATCCGTGTATAAACACGAGACTGTGGCCTAGCAGTAAGGTTCCAGCATCCTTCTCCTTCAGCAGCTACATGACATCTCTTTGATTTCGCCTACTCTATATATTTTTGTTTGGTTTCCCACCTAGTTCTATTCTGTCCTGCCATAGGCTGAAGCAGCTTCTTTATCAACCAATGGTAATAAAACATATTCACAGCATACAGAGGGGAATCCCACATCACATCTGTTCCTTTTCTCAGATCACTGAGTTGGTTATTACTATCTTGTACTCTTAAGTTGGGTTCATTTTATGATTTAAGTACAGAAATACTCTGATTTTGAGAGGTGAGTACATTTATTACTTTTCCTCAAAAATGTCACTTAGGTGTCCTACAGCTACATATAAAATATGTACAGTAACAAATCAGTTTTTTAACTTACATTAGATATCATATGTGGCATTAATTTAAGGGTATAAGAAACTCTGAGTAGATGTTAATCTATGCAATTAAATTTTTCATACCAAATCAAGAGTATTGTTATAAAGGATAGTTGACACTTACTGAATGTTTTGTAAATTTCTAAGGAAATTTCCCAAAAGTTTTGTCTCTATTTTCACAGGTTGAACGCTCAGCATAGGCATTGGAAAAGACCTTGGTGATTGAGTGCATGCTTTGAAGGAGAGTCTGCTCCTGGCCTCGTTGTTCAGTTCACTTTTTGGATTGAGGTGAACTATCTGCTGAGATGTAATGCCTTGACACAGACCCAAAGGAGAGGCACTGATTGACCATAGACAGACCCTTCAACACAGAAGAACCAAAACAAGACCTTTTTCCTTACACATCGATCATATTAAGATCACTTGTATAGTGACAGAACACTGACTGGCACAGTATGAGATTAAGTTTTTATGCGTGGGAGTCTGAACTTTTTATATTTTAATTCCCAAAACTGGAGCTGATCTTTGACTACTTCTCAGCACCCATAGTAAAACTTTAGTTGTCACTCAGCAGTGACAGATAATTCATCTTCATAAATACAGTAACCTTGGAAAGTTGTTGAGCCATATAATGTGAATCACAAAGACATCTGATACTTGAATAAAGGACCCTGAATTAGCCAGCAAAGGCCCGTCAGCCTTCCTGATAGATGAATAGAGATTAATCCTGTTTGTTAGTTTGCAGCAAATCCTGTAACAGCCATCTTTTCCTACAACAACACATCAAAATTCTCATTAAGATATAGATTAATATTCTTCTCTCATCTATGGATATTCATACTCTTATTTCTATTTCAATTGTAATAACAATATCCTGTTTGAATATTTTATGTTTTAATGTTACCTTAAAGGAATGTTGTGTATTAGACATTAGTATATTTCTATTAACTCTATTGATAGCTTATTTATCTGTGTTGACAAATTTATTTTTCTCTCCAAAATATTTAACAGAGTCTACTAAAAATGCTGAGTTTAGCTTAGTGTGAGGCTAAACACTATTATTAACCAAAATGTTATCTCTGTGATGATAATATTTCTAAAACCTATCACTTCATAATTCATCCTCTTAGGTTTTTGAAAATTGGTTTTATTATTACCCCAAAGCCATATGTTGTAATCAAAAGATTACCTTACCTTGCTGGTAAATATATTTTAATTGTTACTTTTAATTAATGTTTAACACCATATCAATAGATACATACAAGGATATCATATGTTTCAGACACACATCTCATAAATAGACATGTTAAAACAGGCAAAGTACTGATTCTTTCAGATACTTAGAAGCAAGATGAGAGCCTGTCTTCATTCTGCATCTCTGTTTTAGCTGAAGCA
Organism: Dicrostonyx torquatus; assembly: GCA_028555095.1. Taxonomy (NCBI): domain Eukaryota; kingdom Metazoa; phylum Chordata; class Mammalia; order Rodentia; family Cricetidae; genus Dicrostonyx; species Dicrostonyx torquatus. The sequence goes on along the minus strand of JAQHUG010000448.1, from coordinate 226,918 downwards.
CAGAAAAGTGATTGTCCTTAACTTTTACTCTGAGCTCCAGTACAGGATGTGTCACAAGACAGACCACACCCCAGAGGAGGATCATTACCCATGAAGATGAGACGTCACTCTCAGGGATTAATATATTACAATTTATCAAACTACCTTCTAAAACAGACCAGAGATGAATGATAGCTCACTGATGGGTAGAATCCTACCAGTACCCAGACTATTTAATTATATATACCTTTTAAACCTAAACTCTTTTTAAAACTAAACTTGCAGACATTACCTTGAAGATGGAGTTGTGTGTCACTAGCCATCTTTATCTGTTCCTCTTCCCAGTGTGGCCACATTGAATAAATCTCTTTACAGTGTTGAATTGGCTCTATAATGAATTTATTATGGATGTGTGACTGAATCTAGCTTCTTGGGTTTAGGGGAGCCCAGCATTTTATAATAAAATTTCAGTTAGCAACATGGAGTAATTTGAGAAAATATTTTATTTAGTGATATATTTAAACTTGGGCAAAAATAAAGACAAACCACCACTGTTTTTTGTTTCTAACATTTAGTTTTCAAAATATATAGCAAACACAGATATGTAACACATTATCTAAACAAAAACAAATTCTTGAGATTTGAAAATTTGAGTACCTTTTAGTAATTTTCTTCATTCATTTTGGCCATGCTCTCTCTTCTCTCTAAGTTGTTATCACACAGATACTGTCAGCATTTCTCTGATAATTACTCACAGATACTACTTGATATCTACTATGTTGTCTGTAAACAAATGAAATATTGTTTGTTAACTTTTCCAATGCATTCTCCAAATTAAACACTCTCCTTTGCTACACTTGATAGGAGAACAATACTAAATATACTCAATCCCTTTATTCTATAGACAGTGGTGGTAAAAAATGGATAGGTCTCACTTAATTTCACACTTGTATTATTTCACAGTCTTTTAAGAAAAAAGATATATAACTTCTTACCTCATTAGCAGACACTTTCTTTAGTTACACATGAGCTGAATGATCAGTTCTACTTAGCAATTTCTCAACTTATGAGCCGAACAAATGACACTCAAGATATGCATAGAATATTTGCCCTACTTCTTGACTATTTGCTCTTGTCAGTGATATGTTAAGACACACATTACACATATGCATTCATACACACACACACACACACACTGTAATATTTTATTTTCATGACTTGCTTTAAAAGAAAGAACCCAATGAAAACAGACTGTTCTGGGTTACTCAGCTTTGTAGGTTGGCAACTTTGTTAAACTTTCCTTCTATTGCCTTGTTATGCTACCCTCACTTGCTAAAGCCTCCCCAGAAGAAAGAGACAAGGATATTTAAAGTGTAGTAGAATGCAATGTTCTCTGTGGTGAGTTCCAATTTTGAACCAGTGCCATATTATTGGTAGGGTTATCTCAGAATTTGTCAGTTTTCATAATATAGTTTTCTGTGCTTGATAGACACCTACTTAAACATGTTTTTAGACATGATCTAATTTAGATTTTAAGATAGCATTGTAGCATGTTATTGGCCAAATGCTCATGATTGTCCCTATTACCTAGAGACTAAGTTTAGCCAAACCTTAGTCAGAAATCTCAGCTCCCTGCAGGTCTCTGAACTTTTTAGATAGGTGGATAGTGGGTTTTATGGGCACCTACAGAGGGATCTAGGACCCTGTGTCCTGAAACAAGGCACTGGGCAGCAGCAGAAGCAAGGACACCATATTGGAAAGCTAGACTTCCAAGAGAGAAAGTGTATCAGTGAAAAGTGAAAGTTTAGCAACTCAATTGGTCCCATTGTACAGAGTTGAGGGGGTGGATTACATACCATGGGTTACCTGGTGGTCTGTTCCATGTAGTTCTACACACAACTTCATGCATTTCACACTTCACTGGCACCTTCACTGTCCTCTAGAGGTGTGCACTCTAGTGCCGTTTTGAACTATGTTTCATTTTCACTATGCTGTGCCTCTGGACCTGGAGCAGTAGCAAACTTTAACTGGCCTCAGCCCGAGACTTTCCAGCCTTCCTTCTTACTAACCAGTTTCTTCATATGTTGACCCTGCAACATTTCCTCTGCAAAAACAGTTGAACTTAGGGCCCCACTACCCGCCCTTCTGTCCTATGTTGATTTGTCTCAAATCTGAGCAAATAATAAAATAAATATATAAAAAGCTTGACTTGTTAAGTCCCCATTTTCAGGAACAGTATGATCAAATATTTCTCATCATCCACCCTGTTCACCCGCTTGCTTCCACTCACTTACCCATCTTGCTGTCGATGATGTGTCCAGCTCCGCTTGCCCTTCGCTGTAAGGAAAAGGGTTTTTCTGTGTGATTTTGACACAGTTGCAAGTCTTGAATTTGAAATTCTCTTCTTATTGTAACAGCTTTTTTCAAATAATATATTATCTAACCTAGACCTTGGTTTATTTTTATTTGAAGCTCTTATTGATCTTAAGAGAGGGGAAATTTTCACTTACTCATGAACATACTCATCTATAAAAACTGGAAACTTGATGCCTTATGTTATATTAGAATGTACCACAAAGAAAACATTTGTTTAGCATATTCTTGATTTATTTAGTATATTCAAGCAGTAGGTGTTGTCTGAAGAAGATACTGGAGGATGGTGAACAACAGTGTCACACAGCAACAATGTCATAGTCAAGGCTAATCAGAATTCAAATTTTACAGTCAAATTTTATTCTGCACAAATATTATATTGTATGGATCAAATATTTAAATTTAGAACCTGAAACACTAAAACTTCTAGAAGAAAACATGAGTAACTCCCTACACAATGCGGGTAGGAAAAGACTTTCTGAACAGAACTCTTTTTGCCCAGGAATTAAGGCCACCAACTGACAACTGGGACCTCATTTAAAAAAAATTGTACAGCTAAGAAAACAATCCAGCAAAGCAGAAACCCACAGAGTAGGAGAGAATCCATGCTAGTTCTATCTTGGAGTAACAGTAAGAAAGCCTACATCAGGAAATTCAGCTAACCAAGATGATGTAACTCTAGGCTGGTATGTTAATCCTACAAGAAATAAATTGAACATAGCTGCCTCTGAAAGATAAAGCCTAGAATATGGATGCTTCTTCAATATTTAACACAAGAAAAATAATAAAACCATTTACAGAGAAAATAATGTAACCTAATGTGAAATAAGAAAAGAATATCAGTGTGTCTGCAATTAAACACAGTGCATCTCAGAATATCATTATTATAGCAACTTACTGGTATGTCATATTTTAAAATGCCACCTTATTTCAAAGCATTCACTACCATTTATGACTTTTGATTTACCTGCTCGTGTTATCCAACTACTTCTAAAACAGTGTAAATATTTTTATAGAGTTATCTTTGAGAGTTAAGGATGGGGGTAGTGAGCGATATCTGGGGCAGAATTACAGGCTGGGAAAATGCTCTCCAGCTCTTCTACTTGATAAAAGAGCCCTTGTAAATTTTTACCCAAAGTAAGTCTATGAGTTAATAGAATTCTAAACTTCATTATTCATGTTTTATTGGAAATATAACATTCTGAAGTGGGAGATGGTATGTTGGTTATATATTTATTATATTTTAGAATAAAATATCCTGGGATTATAGAAAACCACCATGGATTTGTTTCAACCATTTGATATTCTATAGTTACAACTTTGGAGCATACAGTGGGAGAGACCAACAACAATCTAAGCTTTTGTTTTGCCTTTTAAGTATTTTTGAATTTTTTGAAGTGCCTAATTTGTTGTAAATAAAACAAGTAATATGGTAAGATGTAGTTTTTTGATTTGTCTTTTTGTGACATCATATGTACAATAAACATGTACATATATGTTACATAGCAATATAATAAACATACTTCAATATGTAGCATATTTATGAATTGTTGACCTAAAGCCAAAACTCTCATATTAAATGGAATAAGAGTTAGTTTATCACTGATGACAATTTATGCTGGAGAGGATGTGGGGTAAAGGGAACACTCCTGCATTGCTGATGGGGGTGCAAGCTGGTACAACCCCTTGGATATTAGTATGGCAATTTCTCAGAAAATTAGGAAACAACCTTCCTCAAGACCCAGCAATGCCACTTTTGGGTGTATACCCAAAGGATGCTCAAGCATACCACAAGGACATGCACTCAATTATGTTCATAGCAGCATTGTTTGTCATAGCCAGAACCTGGAAACAACCTAAATGCCCCGATGAATGAATAAGGAAAATGTGGTACATTTACACAATGGAGTAAAACACAGCAGGAAAAAAAATGACATCTTGAAATTTGCAGGTAAATGGATGGATCTAGAAAACATCATATTGAGTGAGGTAACCCAGACCCAGAAGGACAAATATCATATGTACCCACTCATAAGTGGTTTTTAAACATAAAGCAAAGAAAACCAGCCTACAAATCACAATCCTAGAGAATCTAGACAACAATGAGAACCCTAAGAGACATACAGAGATCTAATCTACATTGGAAGTAGAAAAAGACAAGATCTCCTGAGTAAATTGGGAGCATGGGGTCCATGAAAGAGGGATGAAGGAGAGGGGAGAAGCAGGGAGGGGGCAGAGAAAAATGTCTAGTTCAAAAAAAATAATTTTTTTAAAACAAAGTTTATTCTAGAGTCATTTTGAGTGACCGTGGCCCAGGAACAAAAATTTAGGTTATCACAAATTCCACATTCCAACATGGAAACAGTTTAATGAGGTTTTATACTTTCACAGAACAAAGAAAGTCATAGATTGAGGCAAGTTTAAAACACAACGGTGGGTACATCAGAGAGGCAGAAATAGTAATCAGATGGGAGAAATTTGTCTATAGCCCCAAGATGCTAGCTTTTAGACTGTGATTCCAAAAGATTTTGATTAGTCATAAGATGTTATTTCTAAGGTAGGTAGCAAATGGCTGGCTGCTCTGTATGCCTACAACTAGCCCAAGAGAAGGTTTTTAGCCTGTCAATCTGCAACATTCCAATCTCTCCACAGTACTGAAATTCTAATCAATCAATTCTATGCAGACATGGCTTCTTTCCAAGAGTTTTCATTCACAGATATCTACAATGATACAGTGTACAAAAATATATAACCAGTAACACACAAAATGTTTCAAGGACATAAGATGTCCACTGCATGACTCGAGACAAGGACAGGAAACTATAAAAGATAAAGGTAAGCAATGCCTTGGGTCAGTAAAGCGTATGGAGATGAACCACTGTGGAGACGGTTTCCCTTGCATAATAGAAACCTATCGACTCTGATCTGTTAGCACTTTACCTCAGATTTGGCAGTGAGCACTCATACCACCAGGGAGCACATGGAAGGAGACTTGGGGAGTTCAGACTCATCCTTCCACAGCTACTTACACATGCTTCCTCAGAATTCAGTGTGCTTCTGACTTTTGGAGCATGTTTCTTATGTAGAAGTGCAGTGTGCTAGGTAGGTTGGCTGCCAGGTCATGCTTGGATTTTCTCCTACAGGTAACAACTATTGGGAAAGAACAATATTGGTGTAGTTAAGAAATTATTTTGATTTTTTAACTGGGTTATTTAGAATTTTAATGTCTACTTTCTTGAGTTCTTTATATATTTTGGAGATCAGACCTTTGTCTGATGTGGGGTTGGTGAAGCTATTCTCCCATTCAGTAGGCTGTCGTTTTGTCTTAATGACTGTGTCCTTTGCTTTACAGAAGTTTCTCAGTTTCAGGAGGTCCCATTTATTCATTGTTGCTCTTATTGTCTGTGCCACTGGGGTTATACGTAGGAAGTGGTCTCCTGTGCTCATGCATTGCAGGCTACTTCCCACTTTCTCTTCTATCAGGTTCAATGTGGTCAGATTTATATTGAGGTCTTTAATCCATTTGGATTTGAGTCTTGTGCATGGTGATAGATATGGATCGATTTTCATTCTCCTACAGGTTGACATCCAGTTATGCCAACACCATTTGTTAAAGATGCTTTCTTTTTTCCATTGTATAATTTTGGCTTCTTTGTAAAAAATCAGGTGTGCATAGGTGTGTGGATTAATATCTGGGTCTTCAATTCAATTCCATTGGTCATTTCTGTTTTTATTCCAATACCAAGCTATTTTCATTACTGTGGCTCTGTAATAGAGTTTGATGTCAGGGATGGTAATGCCTCTGGAAGTATCTTTATTGTATAGGATTGTTTTGGCTATCCTGGGTTTTTTGTTTTTGATATAAAGTTGATTATTGTTCTCTCAAGGTCCATGAAGAATTTTGTAGGAATTTTGATGGGAATTGCTTTTAATCTATAGGTTGCCTTTGGTAGGAATGCCATTTTTACTATATTGATCCTACCAATCCAAGAGCATGGGAAATCTTTCCATTTTCTGGTATCCTCTTCAATTTCTTTCTCCAAAGACTTAAAGCTCTTGTCAAATAGGTCTTTCACTTCCTTGGTTAGTGTTACCCTAAGATATTTTATGCTACTTGTGGCTATTGTGAAAGGTGATGTTTCTCTGATTTTCTTCTCAGCTTCTTTATCTTTTGTGTATGTATAGGAGGGATTTTTTGAGTTGATCCTGTAACCTGCCACATCACTTAAGGTATTAATCAGCTCTAGGAGTTCTCTGGTAGAGTTTTTGGGGTCACTTATGTACACTATCATATCATCTGCAAATAACGAAAGTTTGACTTCTTCCTTCCCAATTTGAATCCCCTTGATCTCCTTATGTTGTGTTATTGTTATTGTTAGAACTTCAAGCACTATGTTGAAAAGATATGGAGAGAGTGGATAGTCTTGTCTTGTTCCTGATTTTAGTGGAATTGCTTTGTGTTCCTCTCCATTTAATTTGATGTTAGCTGTCGGCTTGCAGTATAATGCTTTTATTATATTTAGATATGATCCTTGTATCCTTAATCTCTCCAATACCTTTATCATAAAGGGGTGTTGAATTTTGTCAAATGCTTTTTTGGCATCTACTGAAATGATCATATGTTTTCTTTCTTTCAGTTTATTTATATGATGGATTACATTGATAGATTTTCATATGTTGAACCAGCCCTGCATCTCTGGGATGAAGCCTACTTGGTCATAATGGATGATTTTTTATGTGTTCGTGGATTTGGTTTGCCAATATTTTATTGAGAATTTTTGCTTCAATGTTCATGAGTGAGATTGAGCTGTAATTCTCTTTATTGGTTGAGTGTTTGTGTGGTTTTGGTATCAGGGTAACTGTAGCTTCATAAAAAGAGTTTGGCAATGACCCTTCTGTTTCTGTTATGTGGAACACATTGAGGATTATAGGTATTAGATCTTCTTGGAAGTTCTGGTAGAATTCTGCACTAAAACCATCTGGCCCTGGGCTTTTTTTGGTTGGGAGGTTTTTGATGATAGCTTTTATTCCCCTACCACTTATAGGTCTATCTAAATTGCTCACCTGGTCTTGATTTAATTTTGGTATATGGTACCTATCTAAAATATTGTTCATTTCTTTTACATTTTCCAATTTTGTTAAGCACAGACTTTTGTAGTAAGACCTAATGATTCTCTGAATTTCCTCAGTGTCTGTTGTTACGTCCCCCTTTTCATTTCTGATTTTATTAATTTGGGTGTTCTCTCTTTGTCTTTTGATTAGTTTGGCTCCAGAAGCAAACCCAGTTCCAGGACACTGGTAGACCAGGATCAAGTCTGTGACCTGACTCAGAGTCAGCGATCTCTACTGGAACTGGAGTGGGACTGAACCAGCTACCTTGGACAGAGAGGGAATAGGCTCCACCGGGAGCAGAAGCCAGGAACAAATCCAGTCCCGGGAGCCAAGCCAGTCTCAGGACACTGGCAGATATGGATTGAGCCAGCAACCCCAGAGTCAGCAATCTGCACCAGAACAGGTACAGGAGAGTAACCACTGAGGGAATGAGCCAGAGCCAGAGACGGCTGAGGGTCCAGACGTGAATCTCAGACCTTCAAAGGAGTAGACCTAAACCAGGATCCCAGTGGATCTGGGCATGAGTCTAGGACTTCCCAGGAACTAGGCCTGAGTCAGGACTTCTGCCAGTCTGAGCATGAGTGAACCTGGAACCTCCAAAAGGATAGGCAGGAACCAAAGATCTTGGCTGAGTCCAGGCATGAGTCTGGGTCCTCAGAGGGAGTAGGCCTGAGCCAGGACCTCTGTGGGTCTGGGTATTGGTCTGGGACATCAAAGGAAAGAGGGAGGAACCTAGAAGCTCTACGGGTCTAAGCATGAGTCTGGGACCTCTGAGGGAGTAAGCAGGTCCTCTGTGATTCCAGGCCCACCCAAGCCTGGGACCTCTGAGGCAGTAGACCAGAGCCAGAAACCTTTCCAGGTCCAACTCCATCCCAGGGACTTCTGCAGGAGGGGATCCAGACCAGGATTTACAGAAACAGGGCAAAGCTGGCAACCTAGGCCTAGTAGGACTGAGACAGCAAACTCCAAGGGAGCAGAGCAAAGCACAGGAGCACTGAGCTATCTCCAGGACCGTGGAGTAACCAACAGGGTAACTAGAACTGTGACACTGAGTGTACCACAAGGAACAACCATCTGAGCTTCGGATTCACTGGCACCTAGAAGATTATTCAGCAGAATCTCAGATACCCCCAACCACACCTATTAGAGGAAAGGATGAATAGAAAAGGTAAGAACACATGCAACACTATAAAGAGCAACACAACACCAGTAAAACCTAAAGACCCTACAACAGCAAGACCTGAACAACCAAATATGGATGAAGCAGGAGAAAAATGACCTAATAAATAACTTCAAGAGAATGTTTGAAACTCTTAAAGACAAAATGAGAAATTCCCTTAAAGAAATGGAGGAAAAGACAAACAAAAAATTGAAAGACATCAGCAAATCACTTAAAGAAAACTAAGAAAAAGAAATCAAACATATGAAAGAAACTATTCAGGGCTTGAAAACTGAAGTAGAAACAATAAAGAAAACACAAACCAAGGGAATTATAGAAACAGAAATCATGAGAAAATGATCAGGAACCACAAACACAAACATGAACAGCAGAATACAAGAGATGGAGAGAGAATCTCAAGTGCTGAAGATACAACAGAGGAAATAGACTCATCAGTTAAAGAAAACATTAAATCTAACAAAAGCTTAACCCAAAATATCCAGAAAATATGGGGCACCATGAAAGGCCAAATCTAAGAATAATAGGTATAGAAGAAAGAGAAGTTCAACTCAAAAGCACAGAAAATATATTTAACAAAATCATAGATTAGTTTGGATAGGGGTGAAATTCTCAACAGAAGAATTTCAAATGACCAAAAGATACTTAAGGACATATTCAACTTCCTTAGCTGTCAGGGAAATGCAAATCAAAACAACCATCTTACACCTGCTAGAATGGCTAAAATCAAAAACACCAATGATACCTTATGCTGGAGAGGAGTAAGGGGAACACTCATCCATTGTTGGTGGGAATGCAAACTTGTGCAACCACTTTGGATATCAGTGTGGCGGTTTCTCAGAAAATTGAAAGTCAACTTACCTCAGGATCCAGCAATACCATTCTTGGGAATATACCTAAAAGATGGCCAATCATACTACAAAAGCATTTGTTCAACTATGTTCATAGCAGCATTTTTTGTAATAGCCAGAACCTGGAAATAATCTAGATGCTCCTCAATGGAAGAATGGATAAAGAAAGTGTGGCACATCTACACATTACAGTACTACTCAGTGGTAAATAAACAATGACATCTTGAATTTTACATGCAAATGGATGGAAGTAGAAAACACTATCCTGAGTGATATAACCCAGACCCAAAGATATGAATATGGTATGTACTCACTCATTAGTGGATTCTAGCCATAAACAAAGAACATTGAGCCTATAGTTCATGATCCTAAAGAAGCTAAGTAATGAGGTGAACCCAAAGAAAAACATATACAGATCCTCCTGGAAAGTGGAAGCCGATAAGATTGCCAGGCAAAAGTTGGGAGCATGGGTGCAGGGAGGTAGAAGGAAGGGGACAGGAGAGAGAGGGGAGAAGGGGAGAGTTGAGGAGAGCTTGGGGGAGTGGGATGGTTGAGATGGATGAAGGACAGATATGGGAGTAAGAAAGGAGATATCTTAATTGAGGAAGCCATTTTGAGGTTGGCAATAGGCTTGGCTCTGGAGGGGTTCCCAGGAGTCTACAGGGATGACCCCAGCTAGGATCCTGGGAGGAGAGGGTGCCTGAACTGGCCTTATCTTGTAATCAGACTGATGCCTATCTTGAATATCACCCTAGAACCTTTGTCCAGCAACAGATGGAGACAAAGACATAGACCCACATTGGAGCACTGGACTGAGCTCCCCAAGTCCAGTTGAAGATCAGAAGGAGAAAGAATATGAGCAAGGAAGTCAGGACCACAAGGGTTCACCCACTGAGACAGTGTGCCTGAGCTAATGGGAGCTCATCAGCTCCAGCTGGACTGGGACTGAACTAGCATTGGATCAAACTGAACCTTCTGAATGTAGTTGACAATTAGAGCATACTGAGGGGCCAATGATAATGGCACTGGGATTTGTCTCTACTGCATGTACTGGCTTTTTGGGATCCTATTCTCTCTGGATGCATACCTTCCTAAGCTTGAATATAGAGGAGAGGTCCTTGGACTTCCCACAGGGCAGGGTGACTTGCCCTCTCTTAGGACTGGAGGAGGAAGGGTATATGGGGGAGTGGGAGAGAAGTGGGAGGAGGGGAGAAAGTGGGAGTTTTGATTGGTATTATTTATAAAGTAATAAAAAAGAGGAAAAAAGAAAGAAATACTTCTAAAATTAAGAAATATGTTTGTTGTGTAAATCCCTCATCTGCCCAAATGCCCAGTCTTGCTGTATCCTATTTATTGTTCAAAGTGTGTCTGTAGAATGGGGATGGGACCTCACAACAGCTTATGTAAAATGCATAAGCCTAAATAAATGAAAAATATTTTATTCAAGGCTTCTGCTCTTTAACTTTCTTCAGAGCCATTCAAGTGCTACTAAAGGGTCTTCCCTGTAGTAATCTCAAGTTTGAGAAGAGATTTCTCACTGTGAAGACCTATAATTTGTGTAACAATGAGCTCATTTACCTGGGACAAATATATTTGTGTTAAAATTATATGTGATGTCTTCATTTTGGATACTGATTTTGAGGTTTTCAGGAGTTGATGCTTATTATTGTTTTTGATGCAAACAACTTGGAAATAAAATTTGCTTCAGTTTGCCATGACATCCTAAACAATATCACTACATTGTTGTGGTTATTAAAAAGAAAATTTTTACAACTTACATTTATCCAATAAATACCCACCATCTGGTTTGCTTACTAGATACTGAAGTAATTTATTTACTATATACTCATCTTGCTTATATTTGGCCCATGTCTTTACAAGCAAAACACTCAACTTTTAATTTGCAATGTTGTTCAATCAATTTTTAAGTTATTCTTCATGTTAAATTACTAGAACAGTGTCTTATGAAATGTAGCCATCTCTCCAGCACCTCTGAATGAGATTTTTAACAAAAATCATATTTTCCTTTTCTTTGAAAATCCCCATCCCTGATTCTATGATGTCTCATTTAGTCACGCTGTTTGTAAGGTAGCATTGCTGAGTAACTGGCTTCAACTGGTTGAGAATTAACATTTTTCCTTCAGGTTCGACTCAGATCCAATGTAAGAATACATTTGTGGTAGATTTTGGAGTTTTGTACATGTAATTCATTTCAAACATTGCTCATTAATTTTTCTTTTTTTTGTTTTTGTTTTTGTTTTTCGAGACAGGGTTTCTCTGCAGCTTTGGAGCCTGTCCTGGAACTAGCTCTTGTAGACCAGGTAGATCTGCCTGCCTCTGCCTTCCGAGTGCTGGGATTAAAGCCATGTGCCACCACTGCCCGGCTCATTAATTTTTCTTAATATTGCAATTTATAAACTGATTTGAAGATTATTTTGGTTTTTCTTTCTAGCTTTGCCAAAAGTTTGTTTGACTGATTCACCCATGAAGAAAAACTAGAGTAAGTGGGAAAATAATGCCTAGACAAGCAACATGTAAATAGATGAGTCTGATACTTGGTTTTGTGTGTGTGTGTGTGTGTGTGTGTGTGTGTGTGTCTACATATGACGAATGTGTGTAGAGTATAAATTTTGAGTGTGTATAGCATCTCCTTAGTATGTAGAGGGTGCGAGCATTGTATGGTAAGTGTTCAAAGTTGCTTAAAAGCATCCATTTTCAAAAAAACTGTTAACAGAAATTCATATGTAAAATCATTATTTTATGATTGTTCTCTTAATTTACTCAAAGTCTCAACTACAAATTTCACTTTATCTTAATATATAAGGAAACAGTATTTAACTCATTTTTGCTCTTATCAATAATTTCCGAGTCATTTTTAAAACACATAAAGCAGGTAATTTTAGCATGTGGCAAAATGTGCTATCATTCCATCTCCATATGCTAAATTATTTTACTGAACTATGACTTGAATTTCTGATGGTATTGTTTCTAAGCCCAACATATAAGGGAGTTCCAAGAAGATTCTGATTATTTGTTGAATTTTTATTCAAGTTTAATTTTTTTAAAAATGTGCGGTGAGCACTGTCTGTATTTGCAGTTACATGTGTCCCATGGCACACATGTGGAGCTCAGCTTCCACCTTGTTGATGCAATGAACTCCAGGAGAGTTGGCCCATGATTTTCCTGGTTATTCTCCTGTCTATACTTCTCATCTCACCAGAAGAAGGCTGAGATTACAGATACGGGCATTTTACATAGATCCTGAGAATTGAACTTGAGTCGTCAGGCTAGTGCTTGCTATGAGCACTTTACCCACCAAGTCACATACCCAGCACCACAAGATGTTTTAGACCAAATCAATGTCTTTTTGTCACAATCCTATTGTTAGGACTGGCACCTTCCTTGATTTTTGAAATCATCATTTGATGCCTTTGGTTCCACTGAACTTATAAAAATTCTGCTTATTCAGACATAGGTCCCAGAGGCCCTGAGCTGGACCTGACCTGAATGCCTCCTCTCTGAGGACTAGCTGAGGCACTGTGCAAGCTTGCAGAGGAAGGAAGCAACTGGTACAGTCCTACCCAGCTACCATGTCTACAAACCACAACAAAGACTAGTATGTCATGATAACGCTAAGGGTACAGTAATGCTATGTGTGCTTTAGCGTAGCCAACTGCTCTCTAACTGAACTTGGGACCCACTCAACAAGAGGGTACTAGGAAACTAGCCGACTACCAAGGGGTAATGAAATCATGGAACTTGGAGAAGAACCTACAACCACCACTTTACTAAACCATTATAATCCCTAACTATTCTCAACATTTGTCCTTATACCCACAGATAAGTGTAGTTCTCACCCCTTATCAAGAAAACTTCTCTCCAGGCAGTGGTGGTGCATGCCTTTAATCCCAGCACTTGGGAGGTGGAGGCAGGTGGATCTCTGTGAGTTCGAGGCCACTCTGGTCTACAGAGTGAGTTCCAGGATAGTCAGGACTGTTTCACAGAGAAACCCTGTCTGAAAAAACCAAAAAGAAAAAAGAAAAAACGATAACTTCTCTTTGCAATAGACAGAAACTATTACAGAGAAACACAACCAATCAAAATGCAGAATTGTGGGGTCCAACCCTAATGGATACATACAGAACAACTTCAGTACCCATGAGGCCTCAATCCTACACAAAGAACTAAGGAATGTTGAGAGTAGGAGAAATAAAATGGTCAGCCATGAAAACATACATACAAGTAATAGTGTATATACTTAGTAGGCTATATTTAGGAACATATGTATGCATGTAACAACAATTAATGATAAAGGTCATAAATCTGAGAAAAGCAAGGAGAAATATAAAGGAGGGTTTGGAGAGAAGAAAGGGAAAAGAAAATGATGTAATTTTAATTTCAAAAATAAAAAGTTAATTTTAAAAATCTGTTTAAAACTACACATTCTTTCTCAACTTCTGGAGTGACATAAAACCAGGAGTAGCACAGCCATATCTGACAGGAATGGCAGAAGTCATAAAGCCAGCACAGATGTTTGGCAAAGATCCAGCAAAGCTGACCCACATGATGGCAACCATCACCTTTGGTTTCCATCTCTACCTGTTGTATACTTGGGGCGCTTTTAATATTTGAACAATTTGGGAATATTGGATTGATGGGAAATTTCTTATGAATTATTTATGCCTTCTTCCAGTAGTACTGCTTCTAAATTTCCCCAGGACAGTCCTGCGCATACTACTCCTTCTGCTTTTAGAGAGATATCTTATGTACTTGAAGGTCATCCTTATGCCTTGGAGGTTGTGCCACACATACAGAAGCCAGAGGTCTCTTTATAAGGCTATGAAGCATTCTTAAAATAGCTGTCCCTGTACTTACTCAGGAACAAGATATTCAAGACAAAGTAAACTTTTAAAAGGTCAGCAAGATTCGGTGGGCTAGAGGACTTAGCCACAGATCAGATTGCAAGCCTCTTCCCAGTATACACCCAGGCAATTACGTTGCATATACAGCAACAAAGTTAGCTGTATTGGCTAAAGTTATCTCTGACCTATACAGAGACTTACATTGCTGGGCAAATAAGATGTAAAAAGATAATTAAAAAATGAGATGTCAGGACCTCCCTTTCTCAGAAAAGTTGGCACATGCAAAGTCATTGTGATGTCATTTGACCAAAGAACAAAAGAATGCCAGGATTAGACATGTAAACAAATTTTATAGATATGTAGGCTATAAACATTGTATTATGCCATAATTTTAATAATAACTGCAGCAGCTTTGGTCTGAAGATATTTCTTGGGCACTCTAACCATTAAGAGCTAACAATACACTGCTTGGGACATGGCAATATGCCCAGGCTGGCTTGGCTACTTTGTTTTGGTCTAGTGTCCTTGTAACAGAAAAGCTACTGTCCTGAGAATAGACTGTCATATGCCTCTATATTCTTAAAAATTAGGTTATAGGGTTAATGAGAAAAATGATAACTCTGTTTATTAATGATGTCAAAACTTAAGGGAAAATGATTAGAAATGATAGCTCTGTTCTGTCAAAGTTTATTGATGACTAAAAGATATTCAAGAGGAAGTGAAACACAGGTTCAAAAACAGAAATGATATGATCTATATTTTGGAACATATGATTGAATTCCTGCTTACTAAACTCTGTATGAATAAAGAAGCACTCTGGCTTCTAGTCAGTCAGGCTGCAAGGTTCTCCCAACCATCATAGCCTGGTTCACTCTGTCCCTCACCTACTCGTTGCATCATTCTCTGAGGTACTGCATCTTTACCAAGAATGTGCTTCCTCTCTGTCCATCTCTTGTAAAACGAAGCTCAGAAGTGTCCCATGTCTGAATCCTCCATCACCACTCTTGCGTCCACCCACACTCTGACCCTGCCCTCATCTGCAGCTGAACTCTGGCATTGGAAAATTCAAAATAATATAATAGTAAAAAGAGCTAGTATTAATTTGCATTTGGCAGATAAGCACACCCATCAGTACCTTCAAGTGTATGGTTTCATCATCTTTCAATCTTGGGAATAAAAGACCACAACACAGGTGGTCTTTTTTTGAAGTGCCTTGTGCCCATCATTAGCACCCAGCTGGCACATCAGTGAGACTTTAGAAGTTCAAGCCTATTACCACTTGTTTGCCCTAGTCCTTCATTCAAAATCTAACAATAGTTCTTTCAAAATCTAACAAAGCTATGCTTTCTTAAGAAATTCAGCATTGTTCGTGATTTTATTCAAGAAAATGGTGAGAAAAATTTTGGTGTCTGTAGCATGTTTTCTTCATTAACAGCTCTACATATGATAAAATTTTATTATAATGTGCCTCTCATTTGCTAATGTAATTCTGCTAAAAAAAAAAAAAAGTCACACACTTTAGTATGGCATTTTCCCCTTCCTCTCTCCTGACTGTACAGAACATCATGAAATAATGTTGATACAAGGCCACCTGTGCCGGCAGCACTCAACCAGGCATGGCATTTCTGAAATAATACGGAGAGCTATGACAGCAGGTAAAGTTGGCATATTCCCAGATGATGCTCATTCTGCATGCAAAGGCATTCCAGATACATCTGAAGAATTTCAGTCTTGAATTTATTTTCTTTCTAAATACATTCGCCTACATTTGCATGTTTGTCAGCTATGTTTCAATATGTGCATTAATTAATATTTAAGCTTATGTCAGGCTTAAATGTATGAACTAAGTTAAAGGCATAAATTAAGGGCGCGTTCACATGTTAGACATGCTGCTTTCGGTGTTTAGCTTTGGAAAGAGACTAAGGGAGGTCAGTGAGATTTTTTTGCCCTTGCTCTTCTCTCAAGTAACTTTTTGGCCTCCTGTTAGTCTCTTCATGACATCACATACCTGTGTCAAGTTTGGTAATAGAAAACATTAATCCACAAACAGCTGACATAAGAAGTCTATAGTATATAATTGCTTATTTTTAGGTTTGAATAAATTATATGACTCAATAGTTCTCTTTCTAAAGTATCTCTGTGTAAAACTTCCAAATGAGTGCTCAATAATTATTTTTGCAAAGCCATTGACTGATCTTTGTAGGTCTGTGGTTCTTTGAATGTCACACCTATATCCAGAAGAACTTTGGTGCTCATAATTCCCATTTCCCTTGAGAAGATTATTTTATACTATGCAGTGAAAGGATCGCTGTAGATGAAACAGAAACAGATGGGGTCTGAGAGTGTCTCAGCCTGAGAGTAAAACCCTGGCAACTATAAGACACAGGTGTTGATCTCCAATGCCTCAGAAAGAGAGGGGGAGAAAAAAATGGAGCAGACTGCAAAGAGATAGATATACATCTTGAGAAATTCCAGAGTAACTTAGTACTAGTTTTATTTATACATTAATACACTCAGCAAGATGTTCAAAGTGCTACGTTAAGGAAGCAGTGACTTTCTGTAGCTATAAAGGTCTAGTATCTTCCACAACCTTAAAGAAAGTAGATTGATTGTTCTCCATCTCTTCCAAACAAGGTTCTGTACCTGTAGATACCATGCTTTGTATTTTGACACTGTGAGCAGACAATCAAGCTGAGTTATTTTATGCCCAACACAGAACTGTGAAATAGTGAATGGGTGATTATGGAGCATTTTGGTGACCTATAGTACCCAGTCAATATATACTAAAGAACTTCCTGTCTAACAGTCTTTTTTATACATGATGGAAATGACTTCCAGTAACAGTGTAACATTTACCCAAGTCCTAGTTGGGGGTGGCAAGGTATTCTATTATGCATCTAACATCCGGTAGCACCCTTATTAAATTTCCCTTTAGGGTTCTAGGTTAACAAAGCTCTCACAACCAGACGGACGTTTAGGATGGTGTGGGTGCTATGACATGCTTATCTCTTTGAGCTCATTACTTAGCTTACAAAATTATGGTATATAACTGACTCTTTGGTAGAGATCATTAAGACCTATACATGAATAAAAACATCATAAAATGTACCATAAGAAGCTGTATTTGGAGTTACTCAATAAAAGTAAGCTTTAATATGTCACTTTCAAAATAAGGATTTCTAGAAAGTTCCCAGTGAATGAGAACAGTGTTCTTGTGATTCAAAGATAGTAGAAATTTTCCATTTTGAAACTCCATGAAGCCCTACTTCTTTATAACTGAGTTCTTAGCATCTTCCAAGAAAGGCATCAAGAAGAATCCATGTTTGAGGTTAGAGTGTTGGAGAAACACTTTTCTTTAATTTTTAACTTTATGGGGTTGGGGTAGTCTGTTTCCTTGGTATTTTAATTTGTAACTGTGAAGCAGTACTTGAGTGCACTAACAAACTCAAAAGGTCATCACCCGGTCTTTTTATATTTCAGTTTCGTTTATCTACTTCCAACAGTAAAGCTGGAACATACTGCTTATTCCCAGTAGTAGTAGTAGTAGTTATGTACAGTTCCCACATACTTCTTACCCCCAGAAATATGATTTAGATTTGAAGTTCCTCCTCCAAAAGCTCACATGTTGGAGGTTTGTTGTTTGTTACCTAGTGCATGAGTAGGGCCTTTGAGTGATGAAGAATGGATCGTGGGAGCTCTTACTGATTGGGGACAGATATTGCTATGAAAAGAATCTCTATCTAT
>JAQHUG010000448.1:190054-208810 GCA_028555095.1 Dicrostonyx torquatus | reverse complement strand
TCTCTCTCTCTCTCTCTCTCTCTCTCTCTCTCTCTCTCTCTCTCTCTCTCCTGCCCTTCTGCTGATCACCAATGTCTGAGAGTCTTTCCTTTATCATATGATTTTTTCCATGTTCTGTCTTGCCACTGATCTAACCATAATCAGATCAAGTGACCATAGACTGAATTCTTCAAACTGTGAGCTAAAATAATTTTCCATCCTTTAATTTGAATTCTCAAATTAAAGCTTTTGTTGCAGTGATGCAAATCTTACATAATTAGTATGATATAATACAAGTATAGGCAGAAGTTACCTATGTACAAGGTAGCCATCCTATTGGAAATCATTGATCATTTGGTATCTAACAATAGGATTTTATTTTCATTAAGGAAAACTAATTGAACTCCAGTCTCAATATATAGAAATGCATGCTCCAAAACACAGGATAGAATGAATGGCATCCTTACCACAACAGTTGATTTTGCTGTTGTTCTTGCTGCTGCTGTTGTTTGCTGTTATTTGTACCATATAATCCTCACACATGTTAGTCAATATCCTTAGCCGGCCATGGTAATTATGTTACTCTATTTAAATCTAGTATATGGTAAATGAAGATGATAAATATATGACAACAGATAGGAGCAGGTAGCAGAAGAGCTTAAATACCTACTTATGACAGTTGTAGAGTTTGCTTTCATGGATTAAACCCAAGTGACTTTTGAATGAGTTATCAGAAATGTTTTAAAACATCAGGCCAAAATGTGGGATAAATTCCCTATTAGATACTGACAGTATAAAAGAAGATTATTAAAGTTTTTAAATGAATGATATTTTAATGTAAAAACAAAGAATCGACTTATTTGCAAGTTTTCATTGAGCATCTTGTGTTTGAAGAAAAAAAGTCACAAACATAGTAAGATGTGGCCATGGGATTAGTTCTCAGCCAAACCTTTTATAACCTATGAAGTCCTCCCTACATGTTCACCCAAATGTATAGCTTTCAAATTACAATTTTTACACTGTATGTTGAAAAAAATGGAGTTATGAAGCAATGATTTCTGGAGTCCCATTCAGAGAGGTAATCAGAAACCCATGCTTTGGCCATGTGAAAGCGAAACTGGCTACTCCATGAGACTTTCTGACCACTGAATTTCTAAGAAGAAAAACTAAACTATCTCAGTGTCATATAACCACAAATATTTATTTTTTTCACCTGTGTTACTTGTGCAGCATGGCTCAGCAGTAGCTTTTGTCACATTGTCACTTGACTCCAGGATTTTTTGCACCTGGCTTTACAATGTGAAGTAAATGCTGGAGCAGACGTCTTTATCTGAAGCATGCTGTTTTCACAGCAGAGAGAGAGAGAGAGAGAGAGAGAGAGAGAGAGAGAGAGAGATGCAATAATCCCATCTAGTAATACAGGTAGTCACATTTACAGATTTCAGACATCTGTCACTTCACTCATACTGTGTTGTTAAACAAATAACAAGTGCACAACCCGAAGTCAACGTGCTTGTGTCTTCCAGATATGGTGGTAAGAGTGGGATGGTGCAGCTCCTTGAAGGTCGGAGAAAGAGAACAATGTAGAATAGCAGCACTGTCAACACATTGTGACACATTGTGGCCTTTTTTATACCATTGTCTACTGTAACACACATATTATGCACTAGGGCTTTTACTTGAAAAAGCTGTCTTTCCACCCTCCCCCATCACACCTCAATCTATGTATGTACTTAAAGAATTTTTTAACTAAATTATAGTTATATCATTTCCATAATCCTCTTCTCCCTCCAAAATTCATGAGACATCATCTTCTTTAAGCAGCTGTTGCATATATACATAAATGAATAAATACATAAAGACAACCTGCTGAGTTCTCTAGGTGTTGTCTGCATGCATTACCTTTCTAGAGCTGACGGCTTGATATGAGGAAAACAATGAAGGCATGCATCCCTGGGGTTGGGGGAGAATAATACTCACACTCTCAGCAGTTATTAATTGCTAATTATTCCTCATCTGGGGCTGGGGTCCTGTAAGACCTATGCTGAGATGTCAAATGAATTTTGAGTTGTTCAGATCTTATTTAGGCAGGCATGTTGTTGAGAGTTCATGAAGATAGCTTTCCTGTCATATCTGGAAGACACAATTGCAAAGCAGACTTCCTGTTCTCTGAAACTTATACTCTTTCTGTTCACTCTTCCTCAATGTTCCCTAAGCCTTAGGGGTCAGAGTTGTGTTGTACCTGTACCAATTGGTGCTAGGCACCCTATGGTCAGTTGTTCTCTGTATGTTGACTAATTGTTGATTTCTGTAATGATCTTTTTCTACTACAAAAATAAGTTTCTATGATAAGGGATGAGAACTATTCTTATCTGTGAGTATAAGATTTTGGAGTCCAATTAAGAATTAAACTCATTCAGGAAACTGTCAGTATTAGATATTTTTCCTAAGCCTGTGACCTCTCAAGCCATGGTAGCTATATTTTCTTACAAATCTGTGGGACAATGGTCTTGTACTCTGTAAAGGTTGTCACTTGTACTGGTTTAATAAAACACTGATTGGCCAGTATCCAGACAGGAAGTATAGGTGGGGTGAACAGAATAGGAAAATTTGGGGAAGAGGGAAGACTCAGTCTGCAGTCATTACTCAGACACAGAGAATGCAAGATGAGAATGACTCACTGATAAAAGGTACCAAGCCATGTGGCTAACACAGACAAGAATTATGGGTTAATGTAAGATGTAAGAATTAATTAATAAGAAGCCTGAGTTAATAAGCCAACCAGTTGATAATTAGTGTAGGCCTGTGTGTTTCTTTGGAACTGAATGACTGCAGAACCAGGTAGAACAGAAACCTCTGTCAACAAAATGGTGCCAAAATGGACAACTACATTCACATAATACCTGATAGAACTTGGGAAGTAATTCTAGACACAAAAGAATAGAGTTAAGCATGACTACTTGGTAGCAGCACTTTCTCAGGAAAGTTCTGTTTGCTAGAGGCAAGCACATCTCATTTAAGAGAGGCTTCTTGACTCATCTTGAGCTGCAAAAACCTTGCAGCCCTTTTAGAGGGCTCTGTCACAAAGCACTTAAATGATTTTTATAAATAGCTGACAGCATGCTTCTTGGTGGTGCTAAAGACCTTGAGACTCCATAGAGTTATGGCAATAAACATGGCTCCCACCAACCTCTGCCATGAAGCTAGACTCTAAGAAAGCTAAGGAATGGGGTGAATCCAACTGTCAAAGCCATGACTTTAATCCTAGCCATATCACTTAGCAAATTAAAGACTCATGTGGTCAGAAAGAAATGTACAATAAAGATAGATTCAGACAAAAAAAATCTCTAAATGGCATACAGTGTGTTTAAAAATATATGTAGGCTTGGCAGAAAAAAGAAAAAGGATAAAATCCTTTAAAAGAGAGAGAGAGAGAGATAGAAAGAGAGAGAGAGAGAGTAGTATTGTTGGTGGCACACACCTTTAATCCCAGAACTTGGGAGGCAGAGGCAGGCAGATTTCTGTGAGTTCAAGGATAGCCTGGTCTATATAGTGAGTTCCAGGACAGCCAAAAATATACAGAGGAATCCTGTCTCAAAAAACAAAAATTAGATAAAATGAAAGAAATACAGCTTAAAATAAAACCACATAAAGATGGAAAATACACAGAGATTCTAGATACTGTGTATTATTGTGCTGTCTTTGAATAGTTTGACTGCTGAGGAAGAAGCAACAACTGCTAAAAAACATTTGATTATAAATGCTGCTGAATTAATCCAAAAATATATATTTTGAAAATGCCTTAACTTCAAAGTTTAAGTCAAAAGATATGCTACTTTGGAGAAGAGGTTGTGGAATCATTCTGGGTTAAGAAAAATCAGGTTTGATCAAGGAAGACCCCATGAAAAATCTCCAATAGGGGCTGATGGCCCAGATGATCCAACATTCAAAGAACCTCAGTTGGAGTTTCTTGTAAAATCAAAATCAGCAAGAACTGCCTCAAAACTGCTGGCTGAGATGATCAAGAATCACAGTATATTCCAGTCAGGAACTTGACCATAATCCTAAATTGCTTTAGGTTCCCATAAGATTATCAATGCCCCCAATCAGCAGGAAATAGTCTAGAAAACTACACCCACATTTCCAAAAAAGTTTGCCTTTGTTTAGAGTGTGGGTTATGGATAATGGCCAGGGAAAAAAAAGTAAACAAAGAAGATTAGATCCATAGTTCTTGTTTTGAAAAAAAAAGGGGGGTATAGGACAATGGTCTTGTACCCTGTAAAGATTTATCACTTGTATTATTTTAATAAAACATTGATTGGCCAGTAGCCAGACAGGAATAGAAAAATTCTGGGAAGAGAAAAGGCTCAGTCTGCAGTCATCACTCAGACACAGAGGATGAAAGATGAGAATGCTTCACTGATAAAAGGTACCAAGCCACGTGGCTAACACAGACAAAAATTATGGGTTAATATAAGATGTAAGAATTAATAAATAAGAAGCCTGAGCTAATAGGTCAACCAGTTGATAATTAATGTAGACCTCTGTGTGTTTCTTAGAGACTGAATAGCCATGGAACCAGGTAGGACAGAAACCTCTGTCAATATTTATCCATTCATCTCTTCTTAGAACCTATGCAATGCAGTTTCCCACTCGAGAACTCCTTCACCCATTGGTTTTCTTTTAAGAGAGTGCACTAGAGGTACAGTGGTGAGCAAAACTGCCTTTCAAATAAAGAGAATATTTTAATAAAATAAAGCAATATTCCCAGGATTTAACAATGAGGATTGAAGGTGAGATGAAAGTCTTGATTGGTCTATTTCATTTTTTCCTACCTAAATGGTTCTGTGGCTATGAACCAAATACCATAATCTTCTAACACAGTCCCATAGATGCATAACCTGGATGTTCATTTCTGAAACATGTAACTATGCTGTGAACTCTGCAGGCTTTCTTCACATCTAGAGTATGTACTCATAAAGATAAAAAGTTGCCAGGATAAAGTCTGGCCCATATTTGGTGTAGGAAGTCCTTCTGTATTTGTGTTGCTTTCATTGGTTATTAAAGAAACTGCCTTTGCCTAGTTGGTAAGGTGGAATTCAGGTAGGCAGGGAAAACAAAACAGAATTCTTGGAGGAAGAAAGCAGAGACAGGCAGACGCCATGAAACTCCTGTCTGAGACTGATGCTGGTTAGGCTCTTTCCCAGTAACCCACGACCTCATGGGGAACACAGATTGGTAGAAATGGGTTGAATCAAGATGTGAATGTTAGCTAATAAGAGGCTAGAACTAATGAGCCAGGCAGGCAGTAATTTAAATGAATACAGTTTCTGTGTGGTTATTTCAGGGGTTAAGCTAGCCGGGCGGCAGGATGCGGCCTGCTTCCTCCCTACAACACGTTTGGGGATAACTGTAACCACATAATGTCTCAGTTACAGAAGTTATAGAAGAAAGTCTGACCATCTTCTAGATCCACATATTTCTCAGTTTACTCCATAAAGGAAATGAAACAAGAAGATCAGAAGTTGCACCAAAGAAAACAAAGTTTCTCGTCACCTCACTGCTTAGGACAGAATTCTAAGCAACTTTATTGCCGTAGTGAAGATGGAGAAGACAAAAGAAGCATTCTGAAAAGCAGCTACACATTTCACAAAGCATCCTACTAACCCTGGAGAATTTCATGTAAGCCTCCTTGATAATGTTCACCCCCTCTCCCAACATCTCCCAGATCTACCATCTTCCTTAGTCACACAACCTTGTGTCCTCCTTTTTGTTGTTGTTTTCTTTTTACATGTGTCAATTTCAATTTTTGCTACCTATATATTTTTGGATGTATGGTCTCCAACTAGAGCATGGTCAGCTTACCATGGGCTACACAAAACTGAAACTGGCTTTTCCTCTCTCCTTCAGTTAGGTTTTCTATGGCTGTGACAATACACTATAGCTAAAAGTCACTTAGGAAGGAAGGGATTTCTTTCAGCTCATAATTCTGCATAGTTTTCATCACAGTTTTGTATAGTTCCCTCAGTTCATTCCTGTGGCAAGTCAGGGCAGGAACTCAAACAGGACAGGAAGCTGGAGGCAGGAGACTGCAGAGACCATGAAGGAGTGATACTTATTAGTTTGCTGTCCATGACTTGCTCAGCCTGCTCCTGTCTCCCAGAACCACTTGTACAGTGATGTCACTGCCCACAAAGAGCTGAGCCCTCCCACATAATAATTAATTTAAAAAATCAAGTCCAGGAGGTTAATCAAAAGCAATATTCATAGCTTATAATATTTGAGGGTCTGTCAGGATTCACTGTACAACAATTCCAAAAGAATTAATTCTCAGGAATTGAATAAAAAATATTCCATTGCATAAATACCCATATTTTCATTATCCATTCATCTGTAGCAAGGTAAGTCTTTCCTGGACACACCAGTTGCATACACAGTTTCATAGTATCTGAGATCACATGCACAAGAACTACACAAGCCCAAGCCCGATGAAATCCCATCATGAAACTCCAGAGAGGTAGGCACAAAATCCTACCCTAGCTAAAGAGTTATTTGTAATTGCTACTTTCTGGGAGAGAGAAGGTCAGTTTTCTCTTAGGATGCAGTCCATGGTGTGATGATCATACACCACTAGAAGACCACACTTCCAAGAGTACATGGGCAGCACAAATTGGACTTGATGGGTTTTAAATAAAAAGAGAGGACACAATGAAGGGCAATTAGTATTAGTGAATTAGGGTGAATCTGGCAGGATCCTGGAGAGAGGTGAATAAAATAAAAGTGTGTTCCATGAAACTGACAGACCAATTTAACTTGCTTATGTGGATGCTGGGGGTCAGGAACTCAGGAGGCCTCAACCCTAATCAGAAAATGACAAGCAGCTAGAGACTGAGGAGGGTGGAAAAAATATTCTTCCTCAGGGAAGAGCACATCAATTGGTTATCCAATACCAAATGTTCAACCCTGAAAACACACGTACAAGTAACATCACACAGATTGAGCAGGTTGAGCCTAGGCATATAGATGTATGTAACAATTAAAGAAAACAGAGACCATGAATTTGAAGAAGAGTAAGTACAGAGGCACATGAATAGGTTTAGAGGGAGGTAAGAATGGGGAGAAATGATATAATTTATTATAATATCAAAAATAAAAACTAGTTTAAAAAAAACATGTAGGGGAAAAAAGAAAAAGAAAGCCCCACCCAAGCATGGTGACAACTCATAGAAATGGCAGCCTCCTAATTTGACAAATTTCAAAATCACAATATTTCTTGTAATTTCAGCTTCATTGTCTCTGTGCTAATTCAGACCCATATTATTTCTCATCTATGTTACTGTAATAACTACCTTCTCTTCCAAAGATATTTGTACATTCAAAGTATTTTTAATAGTATAATTTAATAGAACAATAAAGAATTATTATAAAATAATCATGCAGATTATTTTATAAAAGTAATTTTGCTACTCTTTATAAGATAAAAGCATATTATAGATTAATTAATGACTATCTAATGTGAAAAGTATATTATATGATTTCAATACATTTTAAGCAACTTTTAGTCTCTAAATTCATGAAATTGTTAAAATGAAAGCAATTGTGCATGCTTGCAGAAAATGAGAACTGAGTTTTTGCTGATGTCTCTGGAGGGAAAGGGGACACTGAAATATCATGAAAAACACACCTCATACAAGAAAGTCAGTGGAACAGAAACGAAAGTCAGATTAGTTTATATATGAAAACAGCTGGAAGGTTTCAACTTGAATAACTCCAATAGCTTTTTTTGTTTATTCCAAGATACATGAACTTAAGTTCATTTTAGACTGTCTCACACACAAAGGCAGAACTGTATATATTGAGTATTTTTACAATTAAATTGTTTATATCCATAGTAGAAAAAGAACTGTTGTTTTTCAAAATTAAAAGTATGCATTGCATTGAAAACACCTCATTGTAGTTGGGTTTATTTATTTATATTTTTAAAAGGTCTTTTTTTTATTTTTTCAGACAGAGTTGTTCTATGTAGCTCTGACTGGCCTAGAACCTTCTACATAGTCAAGCCTGGCCTCAACCCACCAAGATTAATAACTGCCTGTCTCTACTTCCCAGGTCATGAGATATTAGTCAAATGCCACCATGTACACTGGAGGAAGCAACAATGGGCTAGTAGCTACAGGGCTAAAAGATTTGCTGTGACTATTCAGTCCCTTAGAGAGTGTAATGAATTCCTGTCACTTTAAAAGTTAGCCACGCCCACTCCTCCTCTTCAAGCAAGAAACCTGGAGTTCCTGGTTCCATTCGATCTCTCTGTCCCCATTGCTCTCGGGACAGACGGCCTTCTCCCGGTTCCTCCTTCTCTCTCCTCTCTCTCTCTCTCTCTCTCTCTCTCTCTCTCTCTCTCTCTCTCTCTCCTTCTTTCTCTCTCTCTCTCTCCTTCTGTTCTTTCCCTCCATAATAAATGCTTAACTTTAATATCCATCTGGTTTCATGTTCCCGCCTCCCTGCCACCACCGCAGCCGCAGCTGCCACCGCCATTCACCACCATTGCAGATCTGACCATGCAGTCTCAACCCTGGGGACCCATTACCGGGAACCCTATTAATTAATTATAACAGAGAGTCCTTAGAGAACCCTCCTTGACTGTGTGGTCTGGGGAAATGACCCACATTTCTAACATTTAACCTTTTCAAGACAGTAACGAATAACCCAGAAATTTTTATTTTGCTGTTTTTTGGCTATCAAAATTGATGGAAACAGTCCAATACAGTGATTGTCATTATTTTATCTTCATTGCTTTATTTGTCCTCCCAAAGCTGATTTTTTTTAAATAGTTGGTCCCTAGCTAATGATACTGTATCTTATGATAGCTGCTTTAGTCGATAGCATGTAGTGGAAGAAAAAAGGTCGCTGGTGTCATGTACCTAAACAGAATGTTGGGGCCAAAACCTCTCCTTCTTTTCCACTGTTACCTGGTCCCAAAGAAGAAGGAGAATGGTCTGCCTCAAATGGGTCCAAGGTGACAGAGCAAGGAGACACTTAATTACCACTTCTGAAACCAAGGCATAAAATAATTCTTTCTCCTTTCTAAGTTAAACAACTTTCATCTTTTAGCAGATAACTAATGTCATCACCATCATTCCTCATGTCTTACAGAGTATGTGCTGTGCTTCCTATTTTGTAGGAATTTTTAGATTTTAAGAATTTACATAAGCATTATATTTCTATTAGGAATATTCACATAATGGTATGTGGGCAACATATTTTTTGCACTATTACAGAGATATCCAGAGAAGAGTACTCACTACACCTATATTTCATTGCCTAAAATTCCTTTGTTGGCATGGGACTAAAATAAGTCTATAATAGATGCCACAAGTAAACATTTTCCAGATAAAACAGAATAATCAAGAATTTGAACATCATATAATCAACAAATTTATGCACATAAGCATGTGTGTCATCAGTGTGTCCCAAGTAGCATGTAGATAACACTTAATGTTAAAAATGCATTCTTTATCTAAAAGTCAGTGTTCATTAGGTGTCATATATTCCCATTTGATAAATACGCACCTAAAATCAGTGTTTAAAAATTTATAGGATTATTAAATTTTTTTAATCTGGAATTGTCATGAGCTCTTACATTTTCTTGATGTTCCTATTCTTTTCTATTTTTGAGACATTCTAGATCATTCCTTACTCTTTATCTTTATTCAGAACACAAGTGTTCCATTTGTTCTAACTACGCTAACAGGTTATACCAGATACAGGCTTATTATGTATCCTTATCACTTCCTGTGGGTCCCATTCAGTGCATTGTGTTTCTTTTCTGTAAGCACAGATTGGAGAGTCCTTACATAATACAAAAAAACCCACATAGGAATCTAATTTTTACCAAATATTATATATATGCTTGCGTTATTTTATTTCCTAAACCATAATTAATTTAGAAGACAAATACATCTGATTCACCTTTTGGGAACAAGCCTCCTCTACTTCAGCCTCATCCAGGTATTGAAACTGCAGCTTCCTAGGAAGATGCAGCCTCACCACGCTTAGGCCCATACCTGCAGAAGCAGGTCTTAACTTCTGCAGAAGTCTTAACTTCTGGGAAACTAAAAATAAAGAATAAAAATGAAAGACAAAAGGCCACCAGCTCAGCAAGCTTTTGTTCCCCCCGATCCTTGACTTGCAAATCTCATCCTAAAACACTTCATTGAAAGATAGTTAATTAACTCATTGTAGGAGAAACAGAAGTACTCAAGGTAGCTTATGAATTATAACAAGGATGTTTTTACAGGAC
Organism: Dicrostonyx torquatus; assembly: GCA_028555095.1. Classification (NCBI taxonomy): domain Eukaryota; kingdom Metazoa; phylum Chordata; class Mammalia; order Rodentia; family Cricetidae; genus Dicrostonyx; species Dicrostonyx torquatus. The sequence continues at coordinate 198,531 of JAQHUG010000448.1, read as the reverse complement.
CTCAAAAATACAATTCAAGATAGATACTTTCCCTATATTTAATTTCTGGTGGATTTTTTTTTAATCTCCACACTACCCTATACTTTACCATACACATTATTTTAATCAGGAATAAGTTTTATCTTTTGTGACCTCAACAATATTCCAGGGACTATGAGCAACAGCCTATATTAATTAATGTAAAAGGCTCCTGCAGACTTGGTGTGAACGCAAGGGAAATCTAAAGGAGAAGGAAACCCATTTTTCATTGGCCCCAGCAATAGCCAACACAAATTGGATTTAGTGTCTAGTTTATGAAATAATCAGCATATACCATCACACCATTTAATGAGTCCCTTGATTAAGCAAAGAATGTATTTACTGTATCTAAGCAAATTGTGGTGTTTATGACTCATTGGAACCTGCAATAATTATAGCATTACAATAGAACTGTAATATTTAGCCAGGGAATCACAGATATGTACTGACTTTCACATAGGAATTATAGCTGAAGCAAATTAACAGTTTTTAATTTAAAGTTTTGTCCTAACAAAATTTGTAGATAAGTATAATTAAAGGTTAGGTGGGAATAATTGTTCTTCTTTTTTTTTTTTTTTGTTTTTTGGTTTTTCGAGACAGGGTTTCTCTGTGGTTTTGGAGCCTGTCCTGGAACTAGCTCTTGTAGCCCAGGCTGGTCTCAAACTCACAAAGATCCGCCTGCCTCTGCCTCCCGAGTGCTGGGATTAAAGGCGTGCGCCACCACCGCCCAGCCTGTTCTTCTTTTAAATAAAATTTCTTGAGTATTTCTGTTTCAAAAGAGTTTGCTATGTTGTCCATTAAAATGTTACTTTTATACTGAGCTTTTATATAACTATTTTGATGTGGCAGAATTAATATAATATGTAAGGTGAAAAGAACAACTTTTCCCTGTTAAGAAGAGAACTTGCCAAAGGGGGGGGGGACGACAAGAGCATGTGACCAGATGGTTTTGATAAATATTTATCAACTTGCTGAATTTGAACTAACCTAAAAATCAAACCCTTACGAGTTTTCTAATATGTCCTTCTCATAAATCAACCCAGGAGAAAACAGAGAACAGCCATTAAACTAACAGTGCAAAAGAAATAAATTCTAGATCTATTTTAAAACTGCAAAGTTATAAACCTCACCCTAGGTAAAGTGTTATTTTTATAATTGAGTCTACTTGTTATATGGCTTCAAATCACTGTGTAACATTCCTCGCCCTTCCAGAATTGGAATTGTTCTTTAATCAGAACAACTGAGGGCTCACAATCTCTGTTCAGGAGTAGAGACTGTGCTCATGTGGCCTGGGGGCTGGATGATTTTATAGTATGGAAAGGGCCTTTGGGAATGGAAGATCTGGCCTGCATGTCAGGTCCTCTGCAGTTTCAGAATGGTAAACAACACTCAAGGCAGTACATTGATCCTCTTATCAGAAGAGGCCTGGAAACTGACAGCCCACAGGTGTTACAATGACTTCAACTTTTCTGTCCAACGATTCTCCATTCAAACCTTCATTCCACACCCCGAAGACAGATAAAAAGGAAGGTGTGATGTATTATCATATTGGTTGCTTCCTGCGGGGCATAAAGAAGGGGAAGCTAGCCTCTGTTCCCAGCATCTCAGGGGGCAACGTAGGTCAGACTGTTTTCCACTTGATTGACTGTAGGGGATCTTCTATTGCCATAGTACACTCCTAGAAAAACATTTTTAACTAGATAGGAAGACAGGGACTATAGCAAGAGGAGACTGAAGATTAGGAAACCTACTAGGGGACCTAGCCAGAATAACCACTATCCTATTGAAGACCTAGTGACAGCAGTGATTAATCCAGAAAATTAATAAATTCTGTAAAAATAATTCTGTAAAAATAAATAAATAAATAAATAAATAAATAAATAAATAAATAAATAAAAGGTAGAAAATTTGAGTGCGAGGGTAAGGACGAATGAAGTGATCCAGGGGGAGGAGCCAGAGCATGTAAGAAGAAAAGCCCTTCCATAAGAAGCCTGTCATTGAATTGTTTTCTGGTCACTGTGTCTTTGAGCCCATCTTGAACCTGTTTGGAATTGTTGGTATAGAAATAGCATGTTCAGCCTGTTTCTGAAAATAGCACAAATCCCATTCTTAGCAGTAGTCAGATGCAATCCTCTTTCATTTTTAGAGTACCACAATAGCCAAAGAATCAATTTATTCCTGAAGGATGCTAAGCTGACCTGAAATTTCTTTAAGATTTTCTAAGAGCTGGTGAGGACAGCGAGGTTAATCAATGAAAAAAAATAGCCTTCACTACAAATGTTCTGAAAAATAAAATGTCCAGAGTAGAAAAAAGGGTAATGAGTTGGATGACCCACTAGTGCCCTTTGCAGAGGTCACCTGAACTGTTTTAGGAGTTGGGTAGGGCCCAGATCTCTCTTTACTGCTTCAAGTTGACAAAGGGGGTGACATAGAAAGGGCAGCAGTTAGAGCACTTCAGAGGATGGACCATCTCAGAGCCCACAATAGAACTTAACAGATGTCAAAGATCCAGAGCATAAAACAGCCATTTAATGGCAGTGCACATCCTTGGAGTATGTCATGTGAGGGAGGAGCATCTGTGACATACAAATGTATGAGAATATTAGAAATACTATCACTCCTTCTGAGGGTGTAGTTAAGAAAATAGTTGGAACATCTTTACTCCTATTGGAGGAAAGGTGAAGACAAAAAAAAAAAAAGATCTAAAACCACCTAGCAGATTTTGCCATAGCTGTTAGGAAAATGATGATATGTGCCACTTTTGTGCTGTACAAGATGTCAATCCATTTGGTTTGGCAGGACATTTGGGATGTTCTTCATTGGCCAATCTCAGCTCAGAATCAGGCTTTGGGTCTCCTTGATTTTGTAGAGAACAATGTTGTCGAGAACATTAAGAATTTTAACATAAGTCTGTTTAGCAAGGTGAAATGTAATGTGCAGCTAGTTGGACCTTGTCCCATATCCTGTAGAAGGAAGGATAAGGCAACTGTGTTATCAGCTGTGAGTTACAACAGACTCATGCATACAGAGCAAGTACCTGAAAGCTTTGTAAGAGAAGTAGGTTATTTGGATATTAGAGGAGATTGTACCTAAGGCCTAGGCAGGTGAGCCAAAAATAGAAAAATAAAGAAACAATGGAAAGAATTTCACGGTCTCCACTCAAGAAAGCTGGGTCCATGCACGCTGATAGAACAGAGGAAGCTCTGAAGCTGCAGAAGAGTTAAGGGACAAAAGGGAAAGATCTCTGAAGACTACGTTCCTAAGGAACTTTACCAGCCCTGTTCCAAGATGGGGAAAGCTTAGGGAACTGTGTGTAGAGGTTTAAGCAGGTAAAACCTGAAGTTCATAAATGGAGGCATATCAAAGGATAGGAGTGAAGTTTAAAAAAATAAAGGACCAGAAGACCCTTTGAAATTTTGTCTAAATTGAGAAGGATTTGGAAATTTAAAGTACTGAATTCAGGCCAGGTGTGGTCATTCTCCAACTGATGTTGGGGTGGGATATGAATGGAGGTCCCAATAAGAGTGATGGTTCTGATCAAGGTATCTCTCCAGAAAGAATGGTTCCAAAAAGCCAGAACAAGCAGTAGGGATAAATCCTGGTCTCAATGCCAGTGGCTCCAAAGTCTACCCAGCCATACAACTGTAATCCACATTCAGAGGGCCTAATTTGGTCCCATCCTGATTCCCTCACTGTCAGACTTCCATTAGCTCAGTTAAGCTGTTTCAGTTTGTATCCCCATTATGGTCTTGACCTCTTTGCTCGTATTCTCACTCCTCCCTCTCTTCAGCTGGACTTTGAGACCTCAGCCCATTGTTCTGCTATGGTTCTCTGCATCTGCTTTCATCAGTTTCTGAATGTAGGTTGACATTTAAGATAGTCACCAATCTAACTACAGGACAAGGCCAGTTCAGGCACCCTCTCCACTATTGTTTAGGGTCTTAGCCTAAATATAGTGGGGAGGGCCTAGGTCCTGCCTCAAAGCAATGTGTTAGACTTTGTTGACTCCCCATGGGAAGCCTTACCCTCTCTAAGGAGTGGATAGAGGGTGGGATGAGAGTTGGAGGAGGAAGGTAGAGGGGGCAGGAAGAGGGGAGGGAGTGAGAAATAGATTTGGCATGTAAAATGAGAAAAAATAATTTTAAAAAACATTAATTAAAATTTAAAAAAAAAGAGTGATGGGTCTGAGTTTGCCAAGACCCAAAGTTCTGGGGTATAATTTTAGGTATACCAAGGGAGTGTTCATAGGTAAAGGCAGTTTGGAACCCATCTCAGAAGGCAGGATAGAGGGAAGCTATAGTCATTTTCCAAGTCATCACCTGGGCTTGAGGATGGCAATCCTGATTTACAGAGGGGAGTATCCTCTGCCAATGGAAATAAGGTGGCAAAAGCATAGGGCAAAAATAAAGGAACTCCCAGAGTTGTGGAGAGGGCTGAAATCTGGGACAGACCTTGGCTGGGCCTTCCTTTCTCACTGCGTTTATGGTGGGTGTAGTCCAACAAACAAATGGTGACTGGTCTCTGCTCTGGAGTCAGAAGATAATGAGAGAGAACGAGGGAATGACAGGTTATGATAGAGAGAGTGAAAAAGGAGGGCAGATGAGGGAAAAGACTCAAATAAGTATAATATGGCATACCAAAAACTCAAGGGTGTTACTAGAGACCATTAAGCCTGAGTAGACTCAATGGGCAGCCGCAGCCATGTTCATGATTGGATAGGTCTGTGAGAAGAGAGAAAGAAGGGTTCAAGGAGATAGAAGAGGTTGCAAAATGGGGTAGGCTGGGGTGCAGGACTCAAAAACTCGTCCCAGTTTATGGCACCAAATGTTAGATTTGGATGGATGGAGGCAATGATGGGGAAATCAGAGAAAGTAGATAGACAGCTCCAAAATGACTCTGAGGGATTAGAGATGGTGCTACAACACTCTTCATAGAGCTTATCTCAATTAATGCGTATGTTTAGTTTAGTGATATTTAATACACTTGTCAATAGTTATTATTGACCAATAAAGCCAGGACTTATTTGTCTCATTCAAGTACAAGCCATGCTAGCTCTTCTTTGCTCCAAGTTTAGATGAGACTTGAGACATTCAAAGCATTATAGGTCATAGGTAATCTTGGATATTAGTCTATTAGGCCCAACAAAAGTGGGAATCTGTATAACTAAATTATCTTTCACCTGAAATCTCTAGGCTTATCTTACAGGCACTTCTAAAATAAAATTTGGAAAAACAGCACCAAAAAAAAAAAAAAAACAGTCAACCACCTCAAAGGTGGTTTATGGCAGATTACTGTTGACTTTGCATAGTTACTTAAAATACCATTATTCTTCAGTAAAGTTATAGAAATACATGCTTGCATGACTTTCTGTTTATACTCAGTCTACTTTTAATCTTGATTATATTAAAGACCTAAACTTAAGTATAGATGATTGTGGTGATATAATGTTTGTGTTCTAACAAATAAAGCTTGCCTGAAGATCAGAAGGTGGAGCTAGCCACTAGTTAGCCACAGAGACCAGGCAGTGATGGCACACACCTTTGATCCCTGTACTTGGTCGGTGGAGACAGGGATATGAAGTGAGTGAAAACAGGATCTCGCCCCTTTCAGTCCGAGGATTTCATAGAGGTAAGATCTCTAGTGACTGGCTTCTCTGCTTCTCTGATCTTTTCAGCTTTCACCCCCGCCCAACATCTGATTCCAGGTTTTTACTGATTAAGACTAATTAGATTCACACTACATCTGATGTCCAACTTTGGGGCACGAATTCACAAAAAGCCTTTGCAGCCACCAGCACAAACCAGAGCTACACACACTTGGAGTCACCATCCCACCAACCAGATTTTTCTTTCTTTTTCCCAAGCCCTCTGAGCAGGTCTATGATTTATCTGTTGCAACCTCTCTGCAGCAAACTCCACACCTGTTAGACACCACAGGAGTTAGCCACTTTTGCACATCCCCATGCAGACAGCTGGCTCTTTGGCTTCTTTACTCCAGGTGGGTTGTGGGTTTTACCTGAACCTCCTTCTCTGGCTGCTGCCAAACTAGGTAGCTGCACTGAAAACCCCTCGGGCTTCTACTGTTCTATGCAGCATCAGTCAGCCTCACACTTCACAGTCATCTGATTTGTCATCCTCGGCAGATTTGACGAGACTATTGGGAATACTTAAAGGGAAGAGTTCATTGAAAGAGAGAGTTTTTTGCCCACAGTAAAAAATGAGAAACACTATTATGATGGAAAGAGTTAGGTCTCTGTATGATTATGCAATGCATGGTTTAAAAATGAAACAATTAAATAAAAGGATAATCAATTTAACCAGGATTGACATAATATTAATTATCATCTTGCTAATCTTGATTGTTGGTTTAATAATTCTTCATTTATCTCTTAAACAGTTGGTTGATAAGAGTGCCAGGATGCAGGCCTTAGAAAAACAGATCATAAAGATATTCAAATCCAGATGGAAGAATTTAAAGAAGAACCAATTTCAGCATTGCCTTATAAGGTTAGAGAGAAACAGCCTAAGATTTTTCAAACAGCCTATTTTAATTTATCCAGTAACCTTACAGAAATTGCCAAATGGTAGATATCCCCATGGCTGGATAAGAGCTGAATGAATTCATGTGACAATGTTAGATTTTAAAAAATTCAAGGAAGTGATAGTCTCATATGTTTGCATTCACCTTTTGTGAAGCAGATATTAAATTCATGGTCAACTTGTAGTAGAATTATCCCTCAAGACTGGAGAGACTCCCGTTACAGCAGTCTTGAAGCTTCATCCTCAATTACAATGGAGGACCTGGTGGAAAGACTAAGACCAATAAATAATGAAGTAGGGTTAGAGGTATGGAAATCTCCCAAGACCAACTTCTCAGAGCGGGAAATTAAGCTAATGTACAAAGGAAATCTCTATATGATAATCACATCCTAGTTTTATGTCATGCAGCAGCTTTGAATACTTGGAACAGCATTGAAGAAGTAAGAAAGAGAATTAAGTCAATTGCTAAAGTTATGCAGGGTACAAAAGAAACCTTCATGGATTTCTTACATAGACCGAATTCAGCAGTAAACAGAATGATATCAAATTCAGAAGCTAGAAAAAAAGAATTTAATCTCTGACTTTTGAAAATGCTAATGTACAATGAAAAGGATAATTAGGGCTCTAAAGGAAAGATCAGCACCCTTGGAGGAATGTATCAGAGATACAATCAATATTGAATCAATATTGAATCTCATAGCTATGATGATACTTGGATAGGAGAGGTGATTTCCAGAGATTTGAAGAAAAATCAAAATGTTGAGTGTTAGAATTGTAGTAAACAGATCACCTACAAAAGGTTTGTAAACAGGGTGTTCCAAGAAACAATATTTTTTTTTCTGAGCATAATCCAAACAGAATGCCCTTCCTTCTGGATTATGCAGAAGCTGTGGCAAGGGCAGGCATTGGATTTATTAATGCAATTCAACAAGGGACAGACAAGGTAACCCCTTGCCATTGTGAAACATCTTGTGGGGCTTCTTGCAGACATCCCTGTCAAATTTGGTTCAGCCATTCACTGTGGGGGAAACTCCTTCCCAGAGCAATTAAAGGGTCTAATGCCTACTATTAAAAAAAACATACTGTTCTGGATAATATAATGCCTTCAGAAAATAAAACAAAAATTTCAGGAGAAAACATAAAGCAAATATTATAAAGATTAGATTTGAACAAGAGAGAGTGCATCAGCCAATAGGACCATTCAATCTAGACTAATTTATAAGACTAACAAATACTTTTCATTTGATCAGATATAACTTGCCAAAAGGGAAACTCCCCAAAGGTAATTTGGAGCAGGGTTTTGTTTTAGTCTTTACAGGAAAATAAAAACAGCTACCTCAAGGAATTTAAAGACCTTTGGAGAAATAAACATCCAAAGAAAGAAGAACTACCTGGAAAAAAATTACCAAGAAAAGGGATAATCTGACCTAATGTGATCTCTGAGGTCTCCAAAAAGATGATGGGATCCCACAACGATGATCCCACCAGGACTATGATAATATCACTAAGCTGGAAAATGCCACCCAAAGATCAGCTATGGAGTACAAACTACTCAGGACAATTTCAAGGTGGTTAACTGAGATGATCCAGCCTCACAGACTACTTTAGCCAGGACTTGAGACAAGCCCTGCACTTTCCCATTACACAGAGACTGGACAACTAATGGTACAGCTACTTCTCCCAGGACTTGACAATTAATCCAAATTTTTTTTCAGGATCCCCTAAAGATGTTGTTGCCCCAGACAGCAGGAAGTGCATTTAAGAACATGACATCCATATTCCCAAGAGGTAGGGTAAGTGGTTTTTGGTTGTTCAGTAGGTAATGGATATATGTCATTGTTTAGGGTGATTGGTTACAAGTTGCTATTAGTAATAGTCAGAAAAAAAGTTGAACAAAGGAGATAAAATTCAGAGTTCTTA
>JAQHUG010000448.1:124119-162832 GCA_028555095.1 Dicrostonyx torquatus | reverse complement strand
AATACTCAAAAATGTTCCCCGTGATTCTCCTAGTCAGAGGCAAGAGTCTTCCTCAAGATCCTCTGTATGAATTTCTTTAGTCGAATAATTCTCATAGCTTTAACACAGTTTTCCAACACTTTACTCCACGTTCAAAACCCAGGTCAAAGGTCTGATTTTGCATATTCTCTTGATTTTGGGTAATTTTTGTAACTGTCTTCTATGGCTTTAATGGCTAAATGCTGGCTCCACCTGAAGAAATAGTGTCTAAGAAAGTGGATTAATCCTCAGATGAATTAGGGCACAAGGAGGTTTGAGAACTAAAATTTTCACCACCTTAATCAGGTGTTTGATACTCCTTAGCTCCTAGACTGAGGCCATAGACATTAAAGAACAAGTAAGAATATAATAGAAAAACATGCAAATGTAATCATCAGTGTCACCTTCTAGCTTATTCTACCCCACATTTTCATGATGGAGGGTGGTAGTGATAAATCCACAGGTTTCATGCAAGACATCATGTGTCAGTCAATGAGCTCAGTACCAGTTCCTTTCAAAAACCTTTGACACAGGAAACAGCGTCACTATGATTTTTTAATTTAATGATAAGGAAATGATGTGGATGATCTGGGTTAGAGTCACCTGAAGGACAGGTTAACATACAGACTCTGTTCCTCACTCTGTCCCTTTACCAACTGAACCATCTCCTTAGCCTTTCAAAGGAATATTTTCAATTGGAGTCTTTCTTGAACTCTGACGCTTCCATAGTCTTTTTTTCAAGTGTCAAGAAAAATAATAGGCTTTTCTGAGAACAGAGGTGTAACTCTTAAAGCAAACCTTATGAAGGGATAATTTGCCCAGGATCTATATTAATTTAAGCCTACATAGAAGGTGAAAGAGTCCACACTGATATCTTTGGACTTTTCTTGAGGGAAACTTACTCGATGAAAGCCATCTTTTGTCGTAAAAGAATTTCTAACTAATCCCTTTTTATGTTTTGTTTCCTCTAGGAGAAAGCTTCCCTGTGAGTTTCTACATGATTCTGTGAGAAATTAGCAGACTGCTATATTCTACATTATCATGTCTTACACAATAAAAAGGATACAAAATTATGGCTATAATAATATACAGATCTTTCTGGGGGCAGGGGAACTCCTCTGTAATGAAACTGTTTCTATCATTCTTCTTCATTTGATTACTTCAAAGACTAAAATCAGTTCATAGCCCTGAAATATCCAGAAATATTGTTAGACTTAAACTTGCTCACTCAGGATCTCTTCTAGTTAATCCTCAGTGAGGTCTCACAGTGGCCTTGCTGGACACACTGCCTGGAGAGATTTCAACTCTCAAAATCCACTCCAACTTCTGGATGTACATCAGCTATAAGGAAGAATAAGAGAAAGTGGTGACTTGATTTAAGTAGCCAGGTCTACTTTTATATATTAAGACCATTCTCTCTTTTTGTAGAACCATCATGGTATAACTAAAGAACACAGACATTTGCCAAAGTAAACACAGATACTTATATTTAATCCTGTCTTACCCACTTATGATATTTAAAAGACTTAATGCTTTTTTAGTCACAAGTCTACTATTTGTGTAATGGAACCCTTTAGTAAGAAACATGGGATTATTTAAGAGGATTAAATTATAAAAATAACTAAACAGAATACAGTGAGTTATTATCTTAAGTAAAATAGTAATCAATGCGTATAGTTGCTACAAATTACCTGAACTTTTGTGTAGAGAGAATATATTCCCCCAAAATTTCATATGTTATGCAAATATACAAAAGAAATCAAACTTTATATATACATGTCAACCTCTAAACTTTACCCACTTAAATGGGGCTTCCTGTATGACTTCCAATAAGACTGTGCTATTCTGCATATGTGCGTTATGCTGTAAATCCTAAGACTGAACCACTGTGCCACAGAAACTGTCAAAAGGAGAAATAACACACAGAAAAATTTTCAAGAACATTTAAAATAGTATGAATTTATTGAGATGTCCCATAGTCAAAATAAATGTTTTAGAGATGTAATAGAGAAGGGAAGTAGAGTGAAAAAAGAGAAAAGACTAGAGAGGAGAAGAGAAGAGAGAAGAGGAGAGGGGAGGAGAGGGGAGGAGAGGAGAGGGGCAAAGAGAAGAGGAAAGGGGAGGTAAGAGAAAATGAGAGGAGAGAAAGGAAGGGAAAAGAAGAAGGGAAGGGAAGGGAGGGAAGGGAACGAAAGGGATGGGAAGGGAAGGGAAGAAGAGGGGTATTATCTCACAGCCTGACTCTATACCTTGATTCCATTTATGTGAAACAGAAAAAACATTTAAAGATCACTTGGTGTGGAAGAATAAAAACAATAAAGATACTGACTTCAGTCATTTGCAACATATATACTTAGTAAAACATTATTAATATTCACATTAAAGATAAAAGTACCAACTTGGGGGCAGACTGTAAGATTTTAAAAAAAGACAATAGATCTGAACAAGAGATTCATTAAAGAAAATGTTCATTAGTACCAAGTAAATGAAAAACTAAGCCAGAAATCATACCCCAGTTTTACTTGTTACATTGACATAACAAACAATAAATTGTATTGTCAATAATACATATATAATACAATATAATAATAATAAATTGTATTGTCATTAAATAAGACAATATAAGATTCTACTGAATATTGAATAACAGTTGCCAATAACATGATAATACTAAGTTTTATTGTATGTTGATCAGCAACAGAATTCCCATATTCTTTATGATTCTATAGTGAGTTATTATTTTAAGATATGTTACATTCATTTAGGCTATAAAAGAGTTTTTTAATGATGCAAATATGTGTTGCATTCTTCTATGTTGCATTTGTTTAATTCTGTGAAGCTGTGTTACTTCGCCTGCCTAAATCACCTGATTTGCCTAATAAATAACCGAATGGCAAATAGTTGGACAAGAGAAAGGGTAGGAGAGACTCTCAACAGAGATAATAAAGAGAAAGAAAAACCTGGGCAGAAAGGATCAAGGAACGAGGAAAGAAGGAGAGAGGACATCATCGGCCAGCAACTCAGCTTCACAGCAAGCCACAAAGTAAGAAGTAAACAAAGGTATACAGACATAGAGAAAGATAAAATCGCAGAAGCAAAAGATAGATGGAATAATTTAAGTTGAGAAAAGCTAGCTAAAAATAAGCCAAGCTAAAGCTGGGCATTTGTAAGTTAGAACAAGCCTTGTGTGTGATTTGTTTGGGAACTGGGTGGCCCACAAGAGAGCCAAAATAGTCAAAGAGTACAAAACAACAAACAGAGTACTCTATCAAGACCTGTAAAGGAGTAGCCACTTAATAAACACTTGAGCAGTATCTAATAATACCAAGGCATCCTACTAGTGTGGCAATTTGGATGAGATGCCCCCATAGTCTTGAACATTGGAACACACGGTTCACAGTTGATGGTGCTGTGTGGAAGATTTAAGGGGTATGGCCTTATGGAAGGAAGTATGTTCCTGGAGGCAGGTTTTGAATCTGCCCTCTCTCTTCATTCTTGAAGTTCTAGACATCAGCTCTCAGCTGTTCCTGCTGCCATGACACCCTCTGGAGCCATATACCCTTAAAAACCTTTCTTTCTAGAAGTTGCTTTGGTCATAGTGTTTTAGCACAGCAATAGAAACCTGATAGGGCTGGAGAGTTGACTCAGCTACTAAATGTGAGGCTCACAACCAAAACCAAAAGTAACTAATACACCTTTACTGCAGAAACGCATTCTGAAACTGCTCTTTAGAGTTTCTATGCTTAAAGCATGCCATGAGGCTAATGGTCTAGACATCACAAGAACTTGCTAGAAATCGGAACCTGAAACCACTTGTTTTTTACTGAAATCCCTGAGAGAAGACCAGAATTCTATCTAGTGTGATTCAGTTCACTTTGGTGTTTGAAAAATTACTGACTAAAGAACTTTTTAAAATAGATACATAGGGGGACATATACTAATATGCTAATTGCAATATTTGTATGGCACAAAATTTAAAAGAAAAGTAAAAGGGGAAATGAATGACTACCACCAGAAGGAGATTTAGTATACAAATTCTGCAAAATCCGCATAGTAATATGTTACACAAAACTTAAGGGAAATAAATAAAATACATCTAGGTAAAAGCAGAGTAACTGAAAAGCTGTAATATTTAGTTAAAAACCAGCAAAAAAAGAATAATTTACAAATGTTATTTGGACTTCAAATATGTCATAAATAATACACTAAAATTAAATTTGTATGTTGTGGGCTGTTACGTATGATAAGAAACATTTGAAATAGTTGAAAGAATATTCCTAAAATTTTGTATTTTGATTCTACCTGGAACAATTATGAAGCAGTAGGAAATAATTTTTCATATATACAACTATAAATATATTTATCAAAATATAGAAATGAAAATGTAACAAAGTAATGGTCAATACAGAAATAGCATGCTTATTTGTTAATTATTTTCTTAAGTTCCAGCATATTTTTGTTTAGGTCACTCTCAAACAATAACTTTATTTTAAGGATAATCTCAGATAAAATTCAAGATCAAAGGGAGAAAAGCTACTAAGAAAGCATTGTAGGACTGACTCTTGCTGTGGACAAATGCATTTCAATCCCTTTGTGAACCAATTCAGAAAACATTCTGTAACCACATACACTGTTTTTCCCATGCCCTTCAATTTTACGCATTCACAAAAGCAATGCTGTCTCCTCTCTTCGGAAAAGCTCTATGGCCTCTGTGGTGAGCTTCTGAATAAATGGGACTGTCAGAGTTTGGGAAACTGCCCTCTCCAGCAACAATGAGGCAGAGAGAACAGAAGGAACTCAGATCAAACATCACAAAGAAGATAATGTATGCAGAAACTTCTTACCAGATATAGAGTTTAGTAAGTATGGTAGTTTATCCGTTTCTCCTTTTAGCCTCTTTAAATTAAAATAATTTAATTCAAAGTACATACTGCATCAATGTTCTCACATTTAAAGCTAAAGTCCACATTTCTGTTTCCTAATATTGTCACCTGAACTCACCATTGTCTTCCAATGAATTTTGAGTAGATTAATAGGAACATTTCAAATTTAGTTAAAATTTAACATATAAGAGAAACTCATGTTTATGATGCTAATAACTTACATAAGTTGGGTTGGTATTTTGGGTAAAGGATTGTATGTATGTATATATAGCATATATATGATATGTATGTTGAATATATCCAGTTATAATTAGTGTTTTCATCATGGTAACAGCTTCAAACAAAGAATCTTATGTATCCTGTCAATGCTTGAAAAGCATTTTAGCATATCTGTTGGAGTGATCATTGTTCAGGTCTTTTTTAAGCAGCCAAGTTGATGAAACTTTATGGCTGTAGCTTCTCTGGCATTTCTAATAAACACAATCTCCAAGAAAATTTCCTGTTCCTCCACCTCATACAACATTTTCTTCTCCTCTTCCACAATGATCCGTGAGCCTTAGGTATGGAAATTGTGCTGTAGATGTATGGATTGGGATGGGGCATCACATAATCTCTTGTTCTCTGTATTTTGTCCTGTTACGGTTTTCAGTTGCAAAGAGAAGTTTCTTTGATGAGAGTGGTAACTATACTTGTCTGTGATTTTAAGGATAAATATATAGAACGTTGTTAGGTTTTATGTTTGTTTACTAAAATGGCTGCTATGGGTTCTCCTCCAAGGTCCTTGACTTTCTTGGCACTGAATTGTTAGAAAGGTTTCTGGTGCCAGGCATGGTTTTCCTCTTCTTGAGTAGGCTCTAAGTCCAACTAGACAGCTGTTGATTACTGCAAGGTATGCATGCCACTATTGTGCCCTTAGGGTTATCGCACCATTCTGGTCATTGTTGTAATCCATAGGCAGCATAGCTGTATAGGGCTGATGGCTTCCCTCCCTCAGAAACTTGCAAGATATCTTCCAGTGCTGTGAAAGTAGTCCTCAGAAAGGAAGCTTCCAGATCTATTTCAGCATAGGTCCTCTGGGTCCTGTCCATGTCCAAAGTGTATGTTATCTTCAGCAATAGGGACTTACCTCCCACCTCTAGTAGGAAACTGGAAAGCAACAATCCTAATTTGGTAAGACCTAATTTTCTCAACAATGTTACCCGTCTGGGTCTCAAATTCCATATCAGATATTTTAGTGTCATCCCATAAGTATATTGGTGATGGAAATATATTAGGTAACCAGGAGTAGTCATGCAAACTTCAACACATCTTTCAAAGGCTCACATTTGGGGACCTATAAGAAGGACTCCATAATACACATACCCTTAAATATAAAACATTTGCTGTAACCATCATCCAGCAAGCTCTCTGATCCTCTTTTTGAGTATGGTTAGTAATTTATATAAACAATTGTAGACAAACAATACACCAAAGTCTTCCCAGAGTTAGTCTACACAATGCTGTGATATCCCAGCCACTAAGAGCTAATGGAAATTCCTAGCACTAAATGGGAATTAGCTCTTTAAAGACCTGGTTCAACAAGACATCTGTTAAGTGTTCTGGGGCATTAGCATGATGTAAGGCAAAAACAGGTTTCATACAAACATCCCTACCCCCTGTTGTAATCTCTTTCCTTCAATGTTGCTGATCAACTTCATATTAAGTCATTCTTTCTACTTGAGAATATTCCACATAAAAGTTCTTCTCAATCAATTCTACCCATTTGAATGGGTAACTCACTCACATACCATCTTGTTTTATTTAAATGCTCCCAATGATTATCAAACTAGCACCACCCTTTACTCCAAATCTGCCATCTTGATTAATAAGCAAATCTTTCACTTCACAGTCTGTTTCCAATTAACCAAAATGTGACTAGGGAGGTTAAATCTTGTTTAGAACTGTAAAAAGGCCTGTTAGACACCAATCCCTCCAACAATGATTGCTACAGACTTTTCCTAGGCTGAAACCTATAGAGATAAATGGTGAATTGCCCTCAGAGAGTCAGTTATAGCAAAGCTAGCCCCAACTGTAGCAACCAACTACATAAATTATTAGGGTTTATCCAAGAAGTCAACAACTGTTTGTGTTAAAAAATAAAATAAAATAAAAAGTTCCTTTAGGGAAAGTTTTAACAGTCACTAGCTTAAGGAAAAATAAAAAATAAGCAAACTCAACTCTCTCTCTATATATATATATACATATGTATATATATGTACTTGCATGAATATACATGTGTATACATATATGTATATTCAAGTAGAACTTCCAGTTCCATGTAAAATTCTAAGATTTTCTTAAAACCCCATTCACCAGGGCCCAATGGTTTTAGAGAGAACTCTCTCAGAATCAGAAGAGCTAAGGCCAGCAATCCTCAAGTTATTTCACAAAATAGAAACAGAAAGAACACTGTCAAATTCACTTTATGAAGTCATAGTCACCCTGGGACCCAAACCACACAAAGTTTCAACAAAGAAAGAGAATTACAAACCAATTTCCCTCATGAATATTAATGTAAAAATAAAATACTTGCAATAAAATGCTTGCAAACTGTATCCAAAAATACATCAAAAAGATCATCCACCATGATTAAGTGGGCTTCATCCCAAAGACACAGGGATGGTTCAAAACATGAAAAATCTATCAATGTAATCAACCATAAAAACAAATTGAAAGAAAAATTCATTAAGGGCTGAAAAAAAAACTTTGACAAGATCCAGCACCCATTTATGATAGAAGTATTAGAGAGATCAGAGATAGAAGGGACATACCTAAATATAATAAAGACAATTCAGAGCAAGTCTATGGGCAACATCAAATTAAATGGAGAGAAACTTAAAGAAAGCAATTGCACTAAAATCAGAAACACTACAGGACTGTCCACTCTCCATATCTAGTCTATATATTCAATATCGCACTTGAAGTGCAGTAGAGCAATAAGATAACTAGAGGAGATCAAGAAGCTACAAATTGAAAAGGAAAAAGTCAGAGTATTGCTATTCACAGACAAAGTGATAGTATATATAAGAGATCTCAAAAATAATACTAGGGAACTCCTACACCTTCAGTAATGTGACTGGATTAACTCAAAAAAATCAGTAGCCCTCCTATACACAAATAATAAGCAGACTTAGAAAGAAATAAGGGAAACAACACCCTCACAAAAGCCATAAATAATATAAAATATCTTGTGGTAACTCTAATCAACCAAATGAAAGACCTGTATGACAATAATTTCAACTCTTCAAAGAAAGAAACTGAAGAAGATATTAGAATATGGAAAGACTTCCCATGTTCAGGGATCAGTAGGATTAACATAATAAAAATACCAACAGCAATCTACAAATTCAATGCAATCCCCATCAAAATTCCAATACAATTCTTTTTCTCTTATTTTTTATTTTTTATTTTTATTTTATTTTCCTACATTTTTCTCTGCTCCCCTCCCTGTATCTCCCCTCCCCGCTTCAGCCCTCCCCCAAGGTGTCCATGCTCCCAATTTACTCAGGAAATCTTGTATTTTTCTACTTCCCATGTAGATTAGATCTATGTAAGTCTCTCTTAGTGTCCTCATTGTTGTCTAAGATCTCTGGGATTATGGTTTGTATGTAGTAATGAGGCTAGCGGGCTGCATCCCACTTCCCAGCTCCCAGCCGCCCTCTAGCTTATGCCCGAAATAAATACACAGAAACTGTATTCTGCCTGGCCCATTAGTTTTAGCCTCTTACTGGCTAACTCTCACATCTTAAACTAACCCATTTCTAATAGTCTGTATGTCACCACAGGGTCATGGCTTACCAGCCTGAGTCTAACCAGTGTCCATCTCAGGCCGGAACAGCATGGCGTCTGCCACACTTCCCTTCCTCCCAGCATTCCATCCTGTCTACTCCGCCTACCTGATTTCTGCCCTATCAAAAGGCCAAGGCAGTTTTCTTTATTCAACCAATGAAAGCAATACAAAATGCAAAAGCACCTCCTACACCATTTCCCCTTTTTCTGTTTAAACAAAAAGAAAGGCTTTCATTTTAATAAAACAAAACAGTTATCAAACAAGAACTACAGTTGCCATATTTAGATCTATTTCATCTTTTATCATAGCATAGGACCAGCACTAACAAGTATTTGATTTTCTTATACTCCCTGACACATGACTATGTGAAAGAATTAAATAAATAACAGGAAAAGACTTGCTGAAGAAAACTAGTGAAGATTAAATAATGTATATGGTCTGAATATATGTGTTTATATAGTCAATGGTGATTTCTCTTTTTGTCTAGATTTTCCACATAAAAATATGTGGACAAGATCAACTGTGTTGAATATACTTAACTAATAATTCAATGATGCTAAAACAGTACTAAGGGGTCATGGAAAATCAAGGGATCTTAATATATTAGAATGAGATGGACTTGTGCTGACAGGATTTAGTCCAGCATCCCAATAACCTAACTACCAGAACTATGTTATTATAGAAATGGGTCACACAACCTTCTTCATTTCTTTTTGCAATATAAGTATTGCTACAATTATCTGCACAATGAAATTGTGAAAATATTTTTATATTTTATAGCAGATCTTGTTTTCACTTTTAAATTAAAAAAAGCCATTTCAATTCTCAAGTTTCAACTTTCAACTCATAGAAAGTTCTGCTTTTGTTATGTTAATAAAAAATAAAGTCTGCATCTAGTCGTCTGTTTTACTAAAAGCATCATTGATATTAGGAATCATTACACTATAAAGTTATATGTGTGCTATCCATACATTGTGTTTCAAGAGTCAGATTATTGGGGTTCCTGAGAACTAGTTCAGCAGTCAAGATCACTAATGGCTCTTTCAGAGGACCTAGGCTCTAGTCTAAGCTTTTACATTATGGCTCACAATCAAATAATCTGGCTTTCATGGGCACCAGATGAAGAGACAAACATTTGTACAAGCAAAATACTAATATGTATAAAATAAAACAAAAATAGTTTTTAAAAAGAGTCAGATTATGATATTTATAGTAAATTAATAGGAACAGTGTCATTTTTCCTGTCTGGATGTTGTAATTCCTTGTTCATGTATAGCAAGGGGAGAAACAAATAGAATTTTTAAAACCTTAATATTAATTAATATTAGCAAATAAACAAAAAAGAATGTTAAAAATTCTTATAAACAGTCTAAGAAAGCAAGATCAATAACTTTTGGGTTTTTATATTTTTAAAGTGATCTTTTCTCATTTTATATACTTATCCCAGTTCCAACTCCTTCCCCTCCTCCCACTTTCCCTCCTTCCCCCAACCCCAACCCCCATCTATTTCTCAGATCCTCAGAGAGGGTAAGTCTTCCCATGGGAAGTCAACAAAGTCTGACACATTATTTTGAGGCAGGACCAAGGCCCTCCCCTTTGTATTTAGGCTGAGCAAGGTATGCCTCCAAAAAGAAGGGGCTACAAAAATCCAGTTCAAACACTATGGATAAATCCTGGTTCCCATTGCCAATGACCCCACAGGCTGTCCAAGCCACATAACTGTCACCCACACTCAGTGGGCCTAGTTTGGTCCTATGCAGGTTACCCCGCTATCAGTCCTGAGTCAGTGAGGTCCCACTAGTTCAGGTCAGCTGTTTCTGTGGATATTCCCATTATGGTCATGACCCCTTTGCTCATATTATGGCTCCTCCCTCTCTTCAACTGGACTTTGGGAGCTCGGACCAGTGCTTAGCTGCGGATCTCTGCATCTGCTTCCATCAGTTACTGGAAGAATGTTCTATGATGACAATTAAGGTAGTCATCAATCTGATTACAGGAGAAGGCCAGTTCAGTTACCCTCTCCACTATTGCTTAGGTTCTTAGGTGAGGTCATCCTTGTGGATTCTTGGGAAATTCCCTGGTGCCAGTTTTTAAGCTAGCCCCATAATGGCTCCCACAATCAAGGTATCTCTTTCCCTGCTCTCTCTCTGTGTCCTTCCCTGATCTTGACCATCCCATTCCCTCATGTTTTCCTTCTCCCTCCCCCTGCTGCTCCACTTTTGCTCTCCCTTTTCCCCCACCACACCAAGCTCCCAATTTTCTCAGAAGATCTTGTCTATTTCCCCTTCCCAGAGGGATCAATGTACATCTCTCTTAAGGTTCTCCTTGTTACCTAACTCCTGTGGGGTTGTGAACTACAGACTGGTTATCTTTTGCTTTATGTTTAATATTCACTTATGAGTGAGTACATACCATGTTTGTGTTTCTGGGTCTGGGTTACATTACTCAGGATGTTTTTTTCTAAGTCCATCAATTCACATGCAAATTTCAAGATGTCATTTTATTTTACCACTGAGTAGTACTCCATTGTGTAAATGTACCACATTTTCTTTATCCATTCTTTGGTTGAGGGGCATCTAGGTTGTTTCCAGGTTCTGGTTATTACATAATGCTGCTATGAACACAGTTGAGTAAATGTCCTTGTGGTATGAGTGCATCCTTTAGTTATATTTCCAAGATTGGCATTGCTGGGTCTTGATCTAGATTGATTCATAATTTTCTGAGAATTTGCCATACTGATTTCCAAAGTGACTGTACAAGATTGCATTCCCACTAGCAGCGGAGGAGTTTTCCTCTTACTCTACATCTTCTCCAGCATAAGCTATCATTGGTGTTTTTGATCTTAGCCATTCTGACTGGTGTAAGATGGTTTCTCAGAGTTGTTTTGATTTGCATTTCCCTGATAGCTAAGGATGTTGATCATTTCCTTAAGGCCATTTGAGATTCTTCTGTTGAGAATTCTCTGTTTAGATCTGTACACCATTTTTTTAACTGGATTACTTGGTATTTTAATGCCTAGTTTCATGAGTTCTTTACATATTTTGGATATCAGTTCTCTGTCAGATATGGGGTTGGTGAAGATCCTGTGAATTCCTTTGTACAGTTGAACTAGTTACACATATCAATACCTCTTTTAAAAGCATTACAGTTTAATTTATTAGATTTTCTTTTCGCTTTATTAGATTCAAAGAAATTCAATAGACATTCTCTGAAAACCTGTATCCACATAGAACTAACAACCTTCCCTCCTATCTTTTTGTTCAATTGGAACATTTTGCTATGGCACAAGCATATCAACTCTGATTTAGCTAGGAAGAAACTGAAACAGAAATATTTATTAGAAAGATGCTCCCTAGATAGAATCAGTGCCCACACCCAAAGAATCTGAACATTGCCCTTCATTTTTAGAGATGAGGGTACAGGGATGACTTAGTCAAATCACATAAAAATCCATAAAATTATGGTAAAGAGAAAATAAATGGTAATTCTGGGCTAAGCTACTGAACCCTTTCTCAGGTCACAAATGATCATAGCATCAGTTTTCTGCTATGCTGTGGTTCTATTATTTGGTCTCCTGATTTATTTTAACTTTCAAGTATTAATGTTCAGGGATCCTGCAAAGTTACTAAAATCATTTAGAGAAAATCCCAATTTTTAAGTTAATGCTCACAGATCTACGTTAAACTTACACACTTATATACAACACACAAAATAGTAATTATGAAGAAGAAAATGATGATGATAAGCTGGGAATTTATTTCAAAGAGTATTTACATCATTTTAAGGATTCTCTATATATTTGACATTATCATGGGATGTAAGTAAAGAAAAGTATGCTGCTTCAGTAACTTAGACTGGTCTACAAAATGATACAAACAAACTGGAAACTTTGGCTTTAGCAGTCTGAGGTTCCATCTCATCATTGTCACAGCTCCAGTTTTAAATTACATAGTATTCCAACATTTGAGTTTACCATCACTGAAAAATAGAGTGATATCGCCTACATCTTATATCATGCTGTGAGTTGGAATGGCATGAATGAGAAAATGCAGTGTGCTTTTGAGTTTTCAATCTAATAAGTGTTTGAGTGACTTACTGCCATGAACAGATGCTGGAGATGTAGTATCCATACTATAGAAGAATTCCCACTGAGAAGAATACAGAAATAGAGACATTAAGTAAATCAACTCAGGACAGGATGTGAACAGCAGCAGCGATGTAAGCATTGTCGATGACTGGTTAGGGATGAGAATTCAGTCTACTTTCCCTACATGGATCCTATCCACGGATTCTCCACCAGATGAGTGTAGCAGAGACTGATGCATCTCTTTCAGTGTGTTCCCACCTTCCTCCTGAAGACATGTATGAGATATGGGATAAATATACATATTCCTATGTTTGGTTCAAATCTGATTGATTTGTTGGCTCAGAATTCTTTAGTTAAGAAAATAGTAATTGTATTTACTGCATGCAAAACTCCAGTCCACCTATTGTGGATATATAAATATCAACACAGCACACACATCTTCCATATAAGGGTCCAGCTTATAAACATAAGGAAGAAACACACTTTTCTGACAAAGCATTGGTACTTGTAAGCTTGACCATGATACATATAAAGTCCATTCTGTAAGCGAGCACTCCATAGATTTGTAAGCTCAATCAAAGATTATCTTCATATATAGCAGGGGGTGACCTACACAATACCTTGTTCACTAAGGATAGAGCAGAGAGGGTGTGAGCATCACATGCTTTTCTCATATCGTAAGTGTGGTGATACTTGTGTTATAGCAAATAAAACTTGCCTGAGGATCGGAGTGCAGAGCTACCCACACTAGGCAGTGGTGGCACACACCTTTAATCCCAGCACTCGTGAGACAGAGACAGATCTCTGAGTTCAAGGCCACCCTGACCTACATAGATTCAATCAGTCTAAAAGAGAAATAGAGCTCACACCTTTTATCCCAGGGCTTTACTCCCAGCACCTCCACAGGGAGGTGGAGACAGGAATGATATGGCTGGGCAGATAGAGAAATATAAGGCAGGAGGAGGCAGGAGCTTAGAACATTCAGTCTGGGGACTTGTAGAGACAGGAAAGTCCATTTGGTCTGATTTCCAGAAGTCATACATCAGATAGCAATGCTACTTGTTCATTCTTTCTGTGGTTTCACTACAATTGTCCCCTATCTAATTTGTTTCCCTTAACAAACACATTAAATTGCACACATTTAAATTTGATGAGTTTTAATACATATACATACTCTTATAATCACTACCACAGACAAAAAAGTCTTTCTAATCTGTCAGTCCTATCTATCCGTAATGGTTCCTCAGTCCCCAGCAAGGAATCCTTCCTTTGTTCTTTATCACTATACAATGCTACAGCAACTTCTGACATTTTCTATACATACACTAATATGGTATACACTGTACATTTTGAAAGAAATGTACTGAGAATAATTTTTATATGATTTTAAATGTTGTATACACCAAGGGTTTGCTTATTTTATTGCCAAGTAGCATTATATTTTGTGGCTATACCACAGTTTATCCACTTATTCACTGATGACCATTTGGGTTGATTCCTGGGTTTGACTACTCCAAATTGCACTGATATGAAAATTCATGTGTAAACATATTCTTTAGCAATGCTAAAATGAATGAGTGGTGTGATAGATTATATCCAGCACACAGTACTGTATGCTTTCCATTAGCAGCAAAGGCAGAAATCTTCCCTCTATATCCTTGTCAATATTTGGCATGCTCTGAGCTTTTATTTCTATAACAGAAATGTGGCAACATTTTGCCGCATTTTTCCATTTTTTTTTCTACTTTTGAGATTAGATTATAATTGCATCATTTTTTTCTTTCCCTTTCCTCCATTATCAGACAGTCCCATATACTCTTTGTTCTCTGTCAAATTCATGGCCTCATTTTTTATTGCTATATCTATGTATGTATTACATACCTACATATACATATATTGGTAAATATAACCTTCCCAGTCTATATAATGTCACTCGTATTTTCACGGCTGACCACTTCATACTGTATAACCAGTTGATGTGTTCTTCCCTGTAGAAGACTGTTTCTCCTACCATAACCATTCCTTACATGCCTGTAATGCTTTGTGCAGGCTTGAGGCCTCCTAGGCTTTCCTCTGTCCACTTTGGCAGAGCTATTGTTATCATTCTTGTTCAGCTCATGTTTAGACAACAATTTTGCTGAAACTTTACAGTGTAGTTTCTGACATTACTAGGAGATACAGACTCACAACAAAATCCATGATCCTCTGCTGCGGATCCATGATAAATTCCCTTGGAAAATACTTAATGCTTCTGAATGCCTTAGGAAAAAAAGGACCTTTTTAAAATATTTACTTTATATGTATGAGTACTTTGTTTGTGTATCTGTGCACTATGTTTATACCTCGTGCTCACAGAGGCAAGTAGAAGGTGTTGGGTCCCCTGAGATTGGAGTTAGAGGTAGCTTGTGAGACACCATTCGCTTGCTGAGAACTGAACTGAGATCCTCTGATACAGCAGCCAGTGTTCTTAACCACTGAACCAACTCCCTAACCATTGAACTATCTCTCCAACCTCTAAGACAGGCATCTTTTAAAACCACTGAACATTTAAATGTAATAATGGCCTATTCGTTCTTTCAGCATACCATTGTACACTTTTATTATGATTCAGGTGATCTAAAAAAAATAATGCCAGTTGGTTATAGTTGCATTCTATTCACAGGAACATTGTGCCACATATGCATACCATGTGAGCACGTCATGAACACTTCCATGCAGGTCAATATTGCAAAAACTATCTGATTCTCAAGGCTCTTACTGCTATTATTTGCCTGATGGGACTATTACAGCTACACCTGGTTTTCTTTCCTTCTTGAAGATGAAATATAGCTGTACTATTTTGCTATTTAAATTAAATCTATTTGGTATAAGGATGTGGGAAAGATTTTAAAATAGTACAAGGAAGTAATATAAAAATAGTTAAGGAAAACTTAAGATATGATAAAGAGGGCAAAAAGTAAAAAATATAAATGGGAACCAAAATGGTTGAGTAAAAGCAAGAAAATGTGGCAAGTAAATAAAAATAGAAAAAAAAAGATAAAGGGCTCCTTTATGAATCCAGCAGAAAGTCTCCAAGCAATAGTGGATAGGTAGCCTGAAGTGGCCATGTCCTGTGATCAGATTGGTGAATACCCCAATTGTCATCAAAGAGCCTTCATCCAGTAATTGATGGAAACAGATGCAGAGAACCTCACTTAAACATTAGGCTGAGCTCAGGGAATCCTGCTGAAGAGAGGGAGAAAGGGTTATAGGAGCCAGAGGGATCAAAAACACTACAGGAAAACTCACAAAAAAAAAGCTGGCTCATAGGAACTCACAGAGTCTGAACCAACAACCAGGAAGCCTGCATGGGACCCACCTAGTCCTCTGCACATTTGTGACAGTTGTGTAGCTTGGTCTACTTGTGGGACTCCTAATCATGGGAGCAGGGGCTGTCCCTAACACTCTGGCTAGTCCTTGGGAACCTATTACTCATACTGGATTGTCTCACCCAGCCTTAATACAAAGGGGTGGGGGGTGTGCTTAGTTTCATTTGCAACTTGATATGCCATGCTTTGTTGATACTCATGGGAGGCCTGCCCCCTTCTGAATAGAAACAGAGGAAGAGTGGAGGGGGTGGAAGGGAGGTGGGGGAGGGATTAGAAAGAGAAGAGGGAGAGGAAAATGGGGTAAGGATGTAGAATAAATTTGTTTTAAAAAGAATCTAGCAGAAAGAGATAGGGATGTATAATGGTGGTGAATAAGAATGTGGGTTCAGTGTCTCTCACTGGAAAGATGAAAATAAGGAGTTGTCCACATGAAGACTGCATCTGTGCTATGGCAATGCACCTCTGAAAACACAGAACTCAGGAAACGGGAAAAAGAAGGGCCTGACTCTATCTAACACTAACCTGGGCTAGCCTAGGCTGGCAAGACCATGTCCTGAGAAGAGCTAGAAGAATCCAGTGAAGTCAATTGATGAAACTCCTGCCTATTCCCAACCTTGAAGAGAGAATAAAATGGAGGAAGGAGTGAGGAATACCAAAAGATCCTTCACCTATCTGTGTATGCACCCCTGAGTCCAGTGCCTATGGTCCCCAAGAACCGGGCTTCACTTCAGGTTAGACATGTCAAAAACAGGGCAAAATTCAGACTTCCGCACATGAAAGATCTTGTTGCTCAGTCTCCAGTGCTCCCTAACCTATGTAGGTGGCCTATTAGGAAAAGAGAAAACCTCAGAAAGCAATAACACAAAACTTACAACAGAGCCATTGGCGGGACACTTCCTTGAGATTGTTTGGGCAAAAGCAGCAGTTTATTCGTGTCTTACAAACATACAGAGCTGGCACAAAAGAACAGACACCACCTCCCTTACACCATGCTTTCCTCTGCATCACTTCTACAGAACTACGACAAGTCAGTCACTGAGTCTCCCAGTTCTTCAGACACGGCAACCTCCCTATCTGGGTGGTTAGACTGGGTAAGCAGACAATAAATTAATTTACATGTTTAATACAGTGCAGAAATTTTAGCAGAGTTGGATATTCACATTGATATTGTAATACATTATAAACAGTACAGTATTCAGAAATGATGAGATCACTTAACTCCCTGTCTGTTTCAACTCTTCTCTTGTTTCTCTTCTTTCTTGCTTTTCTCTTTTTTCCTTAAAACCAGTTGTAAATAGTTACAATCAACTTAACACCTTCAAAACACTTTAAATTGTGAAACTAAAAACTATTTACAAACAATTTAATGTGATTTTGAAGTATTTTTTGTCAGACTTGTTTTCTACTTTTAAAAAATCCTTTTCCAATAAACATCCTATAAGTTGAATCACCATCAACTTCCTGCCACTCTGTAGGACACTTGGAAATGATGCCTCATGATATTAGAGCTCCAAGTTCATTCCATGGCCTCTGACATCAAATGTGCATCCATACAAAGGCCATCTGGCCTCCCCAAACCCCACACAGTTGCAGTTCATTCCATGTTGGTGTCACAGACTGCTGAGTAGACAGAGATGTGAGATGACCTTGTCACTAGATGACAATGAGTGTGGGAAAGCATAAAAGAGATTGATTTCAGTTTTGTACATACAGAATGAAATATATTTCCTTACAGAAAGTTGGACTTCTTTATAGTCATAAAAAGCACAGACAAGTAGTTCGGAAATACATTTTCATTGAATTTACAAACACTGTGATATCAAACACATTCTCAAAAATGGCTAAAGCACTGACACAAAACTTGACTCAAATGGTAAAAGTTTCAGTAGACATTATCTCTAACTTGCATATTTAATAATTCAGCTGGACCTAAGTCACACTCATGATTCTCTAACAACTCAGATATAAAGACATCACCATCATTGAGTTAAGTCTTCCCAGAGAACGCTAGAGCTCTGCTTGATTCAAACAAGTTTTGCAAGAATTCCAGAACTTAGCGATTGGGAATGGCACAAGACACGGTTCTGTACCTTAAAAATAACAGCTCAAGACAAATTGTTCTCAAAAGACAGTGTAGAACACACACTGTCCATGCTAATTTTACAGCTTAAGTCTATTTTGTGAATGTTTGTAGATTCTAATAGGCTTATTCTTCTTTTGTCTTAGTCTTTTTACTTAATGTGGTTGATTTCAACCTGACAATGTACAGAATTTAACATGTTTTCTTTTCTTCTGTCTCTCTTTAAGCAGCTTAGTTCTTCCTGGGAAAAAATAAGTTAAATACTTAGGTAGCCATGCCCTCTCTGAGGGGGAAAGACAGCCTTGAAAATACACTTGTACACTGATACAGATTTTTATATATATATATTTAAAAAATTGTATTCCTAACTGAATATCTAGCTTAAGTTTATTTTTTCCACTAGTCTGACAGCTTCACAAAGGTAAGTAGGAGTATCTTAGGCCACACTGAGGCTTGTAATGGGTAGTGAATAATTCAAGACCATGGTTCTTATGTGAAGTTACATTTTATATGACTCACATGTGAATTTAGGAAACAAAAAAAATCTCATTGCAACCACAGTGTTCTTCAATTCAGCCCTTTAATTAATTAATTTCTCAACTTGTTTGCTGTCTTTGTAAAATGAACCTAAATTACCTACCCCTTTTATGATAAGATTGTATCAAATAATTACAAACCAAATGGAAATGACAGCATATCTTTGATATATAGGACAACTATTTGTACATGAAATAAACTAAAAAACAGACTTGAGGACATTTCTGTAATATCTTTGGATTGAAATAAAATCTTTTCTCCCCAACCTGAAGAAACATGGGTTAATTTTCATACAAAAAGGTGTGGTTGTCATTTTGAACTCTTAACAATTACCTGGACTTCCACTACCAAGGCAAAAGTGACATTATCATCTACAACACACACCTACCTGTGACTTGAGATTGAGCCTAGAGTGCTCATAACAGACTTGGTTGGCCCACTGAAGACCAGACAGAGGGAAATTGAGTATCTTATGAAAATTTAGTCAACACCTCTAATAAAGGAGGAAGTTATCAAGATACGCATTTACAACTGTTTTCTGGTCTACTACTTTAATCCACTTCTAACCTTAATTAATTAATTAATAATAAATAAACAAATAATAAAGTAGCTTGCTGTGCCCCAAGCTTATAATCATGTATAAGAAGAAACTTTCTTCTTGCCTAGCAAAACCCTTGAAGCTCCGGCTCATGGCCAGGAAACTACCCGTCACAGAGCATGTGCCACTTAGCAATCTGTCTCCTGGGAAAGTCACAGATCTCCTTCCAGTGCCCCCCACTGCTTCCTTCTGCTGTGGCACCCAGGACCAACCGCCCAATCACCTCGTTTCGGGATCCCCTTTCCGAATCCAAAACTAAAAATTCAACACTTATTTCTTCAAGACTCTCACAAGGAATATCAAAGACAAACAGTTCGTTGAACACTGCATTGGGAGTGCATTTTTTAACATGAGTCTTCTTTTTAGAGATCCTCTTCTTGGCATGGTACAGGTTCACTTTGACGTAGGGATCTGCAATGACATACAGGTGTTAACTTGTCAACGGTCTGCTGCAGATTCAACCTAAAAGATGGCACCCTTAGGACTCTGGCAGCCCAGTACAGTAGAAATGAAAAATGAGTATCTTACAGTGCAATCGCATAAAACAAATAGGAGCTGTGGTTATGTTTGACCTTTCTCTTATTAATAAAACTGAAAATAATGAAGAATAGAAACCAGTTCTACACCTGATGTTAGGGAAGGAACCATAATAGCAGAAGGACCAGAATTTAGCAAGAAGGGGAAGAAAAGGGAATGCTGCATATTGCCTAATCCAGAAAGCGAGATGAAGGCAGCGTCTGAGCTTGCTGATTTTATACTCTCGGTGAGTCTGTCTCCTGGTTAGGACCGCTTTTGTTGTTGAGCAGGGATTTGAAACCAGGTCATGTCCTACTCTTTAGCTTTTCTACAGGTGGTTAGCCATTTTCAGGGCTTGCTTTCAGTTTACAAGAGTTGATCTCTCCTGTTACATTCTTACTAAATGGGTTCAGGATCATGTAACTTTCTATATCACATAATTATATTATTTTTGATTGCAGCATATATATTATTTATCTTCATGATCTCAAGTTTTAAGAATTTGTCTTCAATTTCTACAATCAAATAATAACAATATCACTCAGTGATTCTTTATTAAAATGTACATTTATAGCTTTGAAAATGCCCTTCAATTATTATTGTGCCCAATTTCTATAGTGTTTAAGAACTATAAAGAGGATACTATACTAAGAAATGGAGGGTAAAAGATTTAATTAAGATCATTTTAACGTGTAACTTAGCTGATTTTCTTCCTCATATTCTACAACAAATATTTTGTTTTTCAGCTATTCAAAACTAAAATTTTATTCTTAAAGTCTATGTATTATTAGAAAAATAATAAGCTCACCAAAGAGTGTGAATGAGTAAGTCTTTGGAAATGCAAAAGTTCAGAACTCTTTCTGAGCAATGTCAGGCTGCAATGTTCCTCTTCTTTTGTCATTGCTTTAAGTCATCCACTCAAATGTTCCCTCCTTCACTAACTTTGTCTCACAGGCATATGACTTTTTCTGTATTCCTAGCAGAATTGACTCACAAATTTTTTTCCACAAAGAAAGGAAACAAACTCGACAATCCTGGTACTCATGATTGAGACTGACCAAACCAGAGTCCAGTGTTAGTTGACAATACATAAGCCAGTTATAGACGAAACTCTGGGATTTCAGAAGCGTTCTCACCTGAAAGTCCGGACACGTCAGACTTCGGCAGGTGCCGGGCTTTTAAGACAACCACGGTGAGCGTGTTTGTGGTGGACTGATAGCAGAGAGAGACCAGAAGCTCGCCCCGTCCAGAAGACTTCTAAACAAAGACAAACACAGCAGACGTAGTACTCGTGTTGAGCTTTTGTGCCCTCATCACAAAACATGCAGCAATATAATACCTTTGTTATTTTAATGCCGTGTTCCTATTTATTTTTATTTTAGCAAGCCAGAGAATCTGAGAAACGTTTGGCCCTATAATGACTAAAACCATTGCCTGCCATCTTGTGGTTGTTTTTGGTACTACCTAATACTAAAATTTCCAAGGATTTGACCACACCCAGTACTTACACATGTTTTGAAGGATATTTATAATTATATTCTCAAGAGGATTTTTCTTTAGTTTTTGCTATTTAAAGATATATTTAATCTTTTAAGTTATTAATAGTAATAGAATACATAATACTGTCAGCCGATATGTGTAGGATCACAAGGCTGATATTTGATTAGTTTAAATTCTTCATTATTGACATTATTAACATTTGAATTCAAGCCAAAGAAGACCTATTCAGCATCCAGCCACTATTCTGCACCAGGATCATAGAATTCTTGTCCTACATAGCCAAAGTACTTCCTCAATCTAAGGAGAAAATAAATGAATTTAAGTACTGGCGAGAATTGGTTCAAGTTTTATAACTTGCGTTTGGACGGTAACATGGATTCCTTCATTGCAAGGTAATTATATTTTATTTTACATTAAAAACATTAGCTAAGACAACTAAGGATGCAAAATACTAGCTTTAACTAAAACTAACAAAACAGTAACATGGGACTTGCTTATAATTAAGAACAGCTAAAGAAAAATGTCAAAAATAATATATAGCTATATTCTTGTAGCTGAGGAAGACCACCTCAAACTAAGCAACTGTACAAAAAGGAACAGCAAAGAGAGTGGGAAAGAAAACAGCAAAGAGCCAGGGAGTTCTCTGACACTAAAGGGCTCGACCAGTTAGGAGCCTCAGACAAGTCACGCAGCCCTCTGGACCTGAACTTTCACTGTTGCCAGTGTGGAGAAGACAGGAAGATGGCTATAAAGCATCCTAAAGATATTTTTAACTCTAAAATTGATTTTAAAAAACATGAGTAATGTGACTGTTGTTTTTCTTAAATTATAGTATTGAAAGAACAAATTATTCCAAAATGCCACTATTAGGATCAATGACACTACATATTTAAAACAAAAAAGGGTTCTGTGTGCTAAATTGATGTCATATCATTTTCTAATCACCCAAGAATTGTTGAAGAAGTAAGAGTAGGAAGGCAGAGTAGTTCACTTCCTTTATGTAGCAGGAGAACAGACATTCATAAGTCAACATAACAGGACGACCCCTTGTTCAAAAGTAATTTCATTCAATTCCACATTGCATTTAAATTGCTCATCCTGAGAATGAATTGGTTTAATTTTTATTTCACTTTTGGTAACCTATGGTAAGAGATGAAAACATGAATTTTAAAGTAGCAGCCTTTTGCAAAATATTTTAATAGAAAGTAAAAAATACTTTTTACATAAATTATGCATAAATATCATAAAGTGTGGCCTCTTGTTTTATATCATTAGGATTCCTTGAGCATTTCAGTTGTGTATTCAATTTCCTTTTGCCTGCTCTGTTCTCTTGTTCTGTTTGTTGTCACCTACAGTAATTAAGGATGTGTACCAGCTCATCATTTGAATGAAAACACCACAGATATTTTTTTAAAACTTATGCTAAAGATTCATTATAAATATTTTAAATGCTTAAAGGTTTACCTTAGCATTTCTCTTAATGATCTCTCTATTCATTAACATTTTTCCATCTGATAATTCAATCCCTGAAAGAGGAATCAGGACTTCTCCAATGATGTCATCTCTTGAAAACCTGTCAAAACTCAAAATGGTGAAGTGCAAGGACAGCTCTTGGATGTGGGGATAAGGAATCCCATAGAATGTGAAGGTTTCATCAAAAACGGGGTCCAGTGTCTTCCTCAGCACTCTGGTTTTCACTTTATGCTTCTTCTCTGGTAAGATTGTCATTTTGATGTATGGGTCAGAGGTCATGGATTGCTCATCCATGGCTGGTAAGCCCTGAGCTTCCTTGATGTTCACCACAAATGCTTTCTTCTCAAAGTTGTACTCTAGAGACAAGAAGAGTGTCCCCAGCTTCTCTTGTTTCTCTTCAGAAGTGAGGGAAGTACTGGACTTCAAGCTCTCGGGGGAAACAGCCTCCTTTTCTCTCTCCGTGAAGAGCTTCGGGGTCACATTCTCTAGATCAGAAGGGCTGCCAGCTTTGAGATTGGTTTTGGGGAAATTGCCGTTGAGATCTCGCTTCTCCAGATCAAGATGCAATGAAACTTTTGGCACAGCAGACTTATTCTTGGCTTCATTTTTGTCCTCTCCTCCAAACTTCTTCTTGCTGCTTAGGTTTTCAGGGTAGATATCAACTCCTTTGAGCACGTGCACAAACTTGTACGGAGGAGTCTTGTTGGACTTAGATGATCTTCTCTGGCAGCAAATCCAAGCGAAGAGAGAGACAGTGAAGACAAGACCAAATGCACTGAAGATCCCCACAACTGTGGGAATTTCATCTGTAAAACCAAATGATCAGCGACGTACATTAAATGATCAGAGTAGAAATGGAAGATGCTAGGAAGAGCATAATAGAGCACTAGCTGTAAGTGGAGAAGATTGAGTTACTTCCCCACAGTTCTGGGCGTGAGTAATAGTAATGCCTCCCACTAACTAGAGATCTAAACATAGCCCTATGTGACACACAGGAGCTACATCATGATTTAAAACTCCTTACTTCAAATATATTTTTTATAAAAAAAAATTAAAGTGTAACTGGAACAAATATGGGGTCATATTTAATATTCTC
The DNA here is from genome assembly GCA_028555095.1 of Dicrostonyx torquatus. Taxonomy (NCBI): domain Eukaryota; kingdom Metazoa; phylum Chordata; class Mammalia; order Rodentia; family Cricetidae; genus Dicrostonyx; species Dicrostonyx torquatus. The sequence goes on along the minus strand of JAQHUG010000448.1, from coordinate 138,847 downwards.
ATCTAACTTTATTTTACTCAGATATTATGAGTCATAAATAAATGAAAGTGTATCTGGAACAAATATGGGGTCATATTCAACACTCTCATCTAACTTTGTTTTACTCAGATATCATGACTCAATACGAGGAAATACTATTTTTATTATTTTTTCATTGACATTTTGAGGTTTTCCAAAAACACCAATCTTCTAATTATGAATATATATATTTATATAATATACATATATAACCAACAAATATTGGGGAACTCTGTCCTTTTAATACATCTCTATTCACCCAGGACTCAAACAGAAAAAAAGAATACTTAAAGACAGCAATCTACACAACTAAAAAATTATGGAAAAAAACATGCTAGTCATTGGTTATTGTTACAAACCCATTAATTTTTTTATTCTAATTGTGGAATGTGATAAAAAGATAAATATCTATTAATGAGGAAAATAGTAAAAGAAAAACAATAGTTTGATGATAGCATATAATTGTAACATTGCAATCCTTTTGTAAATATGAGCTTAAAATTCTTCAAGCCCTGGATTCTCAAAAGCACAAAGTAATCTATGTGGGTTAAAAGAGAATAAATGTCATAAATCCATAGTCATTCCCAAAATGTGAGTGAAAAGTGGGTATAGGCAATTTTGAGTTCAATTTTGCCCTTGTCTATTTATATATGGCAAAAAGTGATAAAACTGAAAATGGCATTGTGTTCTTAACTTTGCACACATTAAATCATTGGCATCAAGTGACATTCCAACAGTGATCGTGCATGAAGCATATATCATTTCATATGTAAGCAGACTCTTCTAACAACTACTTAGTAGCTGTACTACCACATCTAAAGAGGAAACCTTTGCATAAAGTGAATATAACATGTTGTGCCCATTTAGCTCTATTTTATCCATGTTTTATTTTAAATAGTGAATGCTAAACATAAACTCCCCAGCCCAAAAAGGGTTAACACTTTTCAAGACCAAGAAGACTAATCTTTCTTATGTCCCTTTTCCATCTTCTAAATATTCTGTCCATTTACTTCATAGTCATAAAAATGAACTCAAAGGAAATCAAATGAATAAAAGGTAAGAGAAATATGTGAGGTTAAAAACTAAAGCAGCAATAAAAATTCTATAACTTATTTGTATGACTAAATTGAATATTGTAAAAAAAAATAAGCTGCGAGTCTCCTAAATCAGAAAAAAAGTGAATGCTACTGAAGAAAAAGAGGAGGAAGAGTTAATCAGCTAAATAGTACCAGCTTCTTCCCTTCTCTTCAAATCTTTGTGCCCCCCACACACACCCACACAATCTAATAACTCAGGGCAAGGCAGCAAAAGCAAGCTCAGGAACTGAGGAATGCTTCAGCCAATATAAGATGAACAATAAAAGCAGTTGAAATCAATATTTTCTAAGTAGACAGACAAGTGAGCATGAACATACATTCACAAAGATGGTCTCTGAAGATGCCTCACTATGAGAAAATTTCTGGTTTCACATCAAGAACTGAGTGTATCACACACACACACACACACACACACACACATGCACACATACAAATCCAATGATGAAAGGCTGAGAAAATCATTTATGCATATTTTATTATCTCTAATATTCAAAACACCCAAGGTAACATGGACTCATATTCTGCTAACGTAACTACTGATCTGTACTTAGTTTTTGAGAGCAGAGATTATGCCATACTACTCATTTTAATCACAATTATGATACATCTAGAGATACTATTCAAAAATTTCTCCGTCCTTTAATTGAAAAATACTTATAGATGAAAACCCTGGTCTTTTCCCATTAGAATAAAATTGGACCTAGACATGTTAATTGATTTTCTAAAAGGCACGTCTCGTTTATTTACCGAAGCAGACAAGGAGAGCTTAGTGACAAATTTTTGGACTATGAACAGGAAAAGCCACCCAGAAAGCAGGATCTCTAATCCAAGTTTTGAGCAGCTCTTACTTAACTGTACAGCGCTGGACTCCAGAAAGCTCAACCAGGGACATTAAGCAGGCCAAAGCCAGTTTGATTTCAAAGTCCCCAGAACTGTGCTATCACAGAATTCTGTCTGTCATTAGCAACATACTTAAGGGATACAAGAAAACATAGCCGAGAAAATTGTGACAGCGTAATAAAATACTCATCTCAAATACTCAACATGCAAGTTATTTTATGTCACACCAAACTCTTATGTAACCAAAGGCGTATGTGGCTTTCCTTAAAAGATTTACACACAAATAGGAATCATCCAGAAAATAAATGAAGCAGCGTTCTAACAACAGATGTCCTTGTCTTTCCTCAGCTCAGGATTACAGAGCTCAGTGAACATTGGGGAACTTCTGGAAGGTGAAATCACAGAAGGCGATGTTAAGGAGAAAGATACCAAGAAAAGGAAGTAAGCCACAATTAACCATCTGCTGTTCTCGTCTTCCTTTCAAATTAGCTACTTGAAAACATACATATTCAACATCCAGAGGAGACCAAAGCACGCACAGCCCTGAGCCCAGCCACAGCCCCAAGTTCAGCAACTTGCTCACCGAATTCCACGCGGCTGGTAGTGATAGGAGCCATGTTTTCTGCGTGCTCTGTCCGAGGTGCTGAAAGAACTCCAGACAGATTCACCTGGAAGGACCCTGGAACAAGGCTTCCCGGGGAAACAGCCGAGCCACGGACCGGCACCTACAGCGGGAGGGGCTGGAGGAAGGTCCGCGCTTTCTATCGGCAATGTGCCACCCTGCCCTGTTCCTGTTTTGGCTCTTCTGAAAAGCTTGTCCCCGAGACTCCAGACGTGGCAGAAACACGAATTGACGCAATCCTGACGCTACAGGGCTGAAATCAGCACCTGCCCTCCCCCTTCTCCCTTCAGCCGCTCCTCCTTCTAGCACCCTCCCTCCCCTCTTGAGGATTCAGCGCACACTCACCAATTATTTTAACTGTTGGGCTACTAGATATTAACTATGCTATTCCGTTAAGCTCAGAGACACGCGGAGGCACGTCCTGAAACGTATCCTTGACAGTTGTTAATCCAAAATTCTCCTGATCATCTATAGACATTAAAATGAATGTCCTAGTTATTAGAATATCATAATTCATAAAAAAATAAATAGTAAGGAGAGGAAATGTCCATATCAAATATCCATTGTAAGATGCATTCTTGTTTCCTAAAATATTCTGTGAACAATTGAATGCATGCCATACTTATCACATTTCGGGGAAATCCACCAAAAACTGATATATTAAAAATAGCTGTGTTCCCTCTACGATCCCTTATATTTAAACAATTATAGTCTAAACATTTGTTTGATGTTCCTGTTTTTCTGGTCTGTCTGCTATTTTCCTCTTAATATCTGACATTTCAACAGTTAAAATTCTTGGGAACAGTTGGAATTAATTCTGACTGTGCTAAATTTGTTCTTAGATATGGCTTTTAATATTTTGACACTGCTGATGTAATCATATTTACAGTCAAAGACCCTAGTTTCTAATAGGTTTCTGCAAGCAAATTACAAGTCTTGAACCAAATACTGAATAATATTATTACCAGGTACTTTCAAAGGAACGCTAGTCTTTGAAATGAAGATCTGGGAAAATATGCTATCATATTTCAATTAATTTGAATCTTAATGGTATTACCATTTAAGACACTTAGCAGATTTATAAAGAAGAAACATACAGCTGTGACTTGCACCTATTAACTAATGTTTCACAGATACACACAATGTCCTTTGCTCTGAAATTTAATAAACAAATGGATTTCAGTATGTGCTGTGTTGAAGTAAGATGAGACATGAGGCTGTCTCAGAAAACTGCACATGAGACAGGTGTCTGCGTACTGGCAAACAGCAGCCCCGAGCATCAGCAGTGTGTCTGGGGAGACATTGGTTTCAGCCCTCTGCATCATGGAAAATTTCCTAAGCCAAAGCCTCTTTTCTTTCCCTTTCCACCAGCTCCCACACACTTGGCACTGTAGCATTCTTTGAATAGACGGTTTTTAAAACCTTACATGCTCGTGCTATGAAAACACAGAAACTAAGTTGCTGCCTGTAATTTTCCCATGGCTGTGTCTGTGGTGGGGTCCTAAACAGCCTGATCATTTGCAGTACTTGCTTCTCAGCCCTGTGCTTGCACCAGGGGAATCGCTCCGTGAGATGACAGTGGCGCTCATTTGTGATGCATTTCAAAGTAATCTGATTATATGATGTAAATTGTATTAAAGTATATGCTTCCCATCTAAGTTATTGTAACATATGGTTAATCTCATTTGTTATAAACAGAAGTATATTCTGTGTATGTTATATAAAAATTAATGCCTCATTAACTGTACCTTCAGATGGTAAAATGGTGTATAAAACCTGTCTAGACTCTTTAAAGAGCATTTCTCCAAAACCCAACCCATTGTGTGCCTCCTTATTTCAGAGAGTTCAATAAGATAAGATGACCACTTGCCCAGAGCTGATGGTATTGTAACTATTTCACTGCTTGCTTCAAAAGCAAACTGAAAATAAATGCCTTTAATCGAACTCTGAAGTTTCTTTTTCATTTGGTGAATATCACTTCAGGATTTATACAATCTCCAGAAAAGCTTGAAGCAGCATCAGATAAAGGTGGAATCCACAGAGAAAAACCTGTAAGTTTCTTATGATTGAGAATTACGCCCTACCACATTATTGCATTGTTCTTTCAGATCTAGCAAACTGGTAATCAATTTACTGACATGCCAAACTGCTTCTTGCAGTACAGACAAGGGAGGAGGGGTTGTTGCTAGGTAACCACCCTTTTACCACCCAAAACACACAACCTCAAACAATTTCAATCCTGAGAAGCAGAAGGTTCTGTCCCAGCAACTGTGTTTACTTCTGTGTGCTTCTTTCATTGTAAATGTCTTCACATACTATACTCAGAAATAATTAGCAAAATCCTTGAATTCGACTTAGTATTTTAAAAAAACTCAGGTAAATTTAATTGATAATTCTCTGATTGATTTTTATTGTTTTATTCATTCAGTTAATTTAATTTCATTTAGTATGGAATCTGATTGATAAAGTTCATAGTTTATTATATATACTTTATGATTTTAGCATTCCCTTATTTAAAAAATGATTTTTGTTGATATACTAATATAATTCTGTTAATCACAGGGAAACTTTAAAAGTCTGTGAAAGGTTAAACTGCTCCTCAGTACGTTTGGGGGATACAAACACATTTTTCTGGTATTTGGAGTGGACTGAATATCTGGATATAGAAAATGAATTATTGTATCAATGTTCCAAGTTATTGTAAAAAATAGATTGGCTCTGACACAAATGGGAAGATTTTATATTACACACATACCTGATTCTATTTATCCATTTTTGCTACCAAAATGTCTTTATGATTTCCTGTTGGAGCTTCAGAGAGTCAAGTTTTACATTAAGATCTTTGATTCACTTTTAATTGACTTTTGTACAAGATGAATAAAATGGAATTCTACTTCCATTTTTATATGTGTGAATGAACGAACAGTATTGTCATTTGTTGAAGAGGTTTTTTTTTTCCTCCAATGTATATTCTTTTTTAGCCACTGTATTGGAACAGACGTCTATAGTTGCATAGGTATCTATTCTGTTCTCTGGGATCTTGTGCCACAAAGTTTCTAATGCTAAAACTCCATATGAACTCTATCTCATAATATAACTTGATATCTACTGTTGTGATACACCTAGCATTGTTATTTTTCCTCAGGATGTCTTTAGCTATACTAGATCTTTGGTGCTTTTATATTAATCTAAAAAACACTTTTCTATTTCTGTAAAAAAGAAAATGTTATCGGAATGTGTGGTGGTTTTAATAAAATGGTCCTGACGGGTTTATTAGTTTGGATGTTTGGTCCCTTGGGTAAAACTGTTTAGGATAGGATTAGGAGGTATTGCCTTGATAGAATAGATGTGTCACTGGTGGTGGGCTTTGGCCAGCCCCCTCCCTCTCTCACTCGCTCACTCGCTCGCTCCTACTTGCAGATCAGGATATAAGTTCTTAGTCACTGCTTCAGTTCAGTTCCATGCCTGCCTACTGCCATGCTTCCCGCCATTGATGCTCACATACTCACCCTCCAGTTAAATTAGCTCCTTTACAAGTTGCCTTGGTCCTCTTGTCTCTTCACAGTCAAAGAAAAGTAGGAAAGACAGAATGCTGCTTTAAATTGCATTTATCTTTAGATCATTTTCATTAATGTAGCCATTTCTACTACATTAGCTCTTCCATCCCACAAACATGAGAGATCTTCCCATCACCTGGTGTTTTCACCAAATTCTTTCCCCACTGTTGACATTCCTACCACATAGATCTTTCACTTTCATGGTTATTATTATTTCAATTTTTCTTCTACTGTGAACAGGATTTTTTCTAATCATGTTACTTATTGTTATATAGAACAGCTACTGTGTTTTTTAATACTGTTTTTTATCTTACTAGTTTTCTAAAAATGTTTATCAGAACTATGAGTTGTTTAAGGTAGTCTTTAAGGTCTTTACATACAGGATCATATAATTAGCAGAGGGTAGTAATTATTTTCAATTTGCATCCTTTTTCTTTCTGTTGCCTTAATATCCATCTAAGAACTCAACCACTATAATGGATAAAGTGCAGAAGTGGACCAGAAAACTGGTTTTACTTTTTCCATACTAAAGAAAATTATTTCCTTTCATACTTAGTCTTCTAAGCCATCTTGGCACATGCTTGATCTTTATATCTTAGTTCCACGTAAGATGATTCATGCCTTCACTAATACAAATACACAATTTTCCACAAGGCTACAACTCATCTTTTTTTTTATTTTGAAGTTTTTAAATATAAATTCGTGACTGATTCCTTGGGAATTTCACATTATGCACCCTAATTCTGCTCACCTCATGGTCCCCCCATATCCTCACCTCACCTCCACAGCATCCCCAAAAAAGAAACTAAAAAGTAAAATCAAACCAGAGCAAAATAAAACAAGGAAACAAAAACAAGAACAAAACTCTTCATTTCTCCTTCTTTCCTGCCTCTCCAGCACCTCTTCATTTGTCCTGGTGGCATTGGGAGCAGTGTATAACATAGTATACTCTTTCGTCCAGTTGGCTTTACTAGCCACTGTTCATCGCAATAAGTCACAGGTCTGGCTCCGTGGAACAACACCAACAGGATCTCCATGACTCCGGTGGCCCCTATATATCCCAGGGGAGTTCTGGTGAGTACCAGAAACCAGAATCTATGACTCGTATTGAAGGTGTGCCCAAATGAATTTTTTTGATTTGTTTGTATCTCAATAAGAATTTGGCTTAGAAATCTTTACAAGGTTTCTTCTTTCAGGTCAACTTGGAAGGGCTTCCTTCTAGCTCCTCGAGATGCCCATATTCCCTTTTCCAACTCTGATCATAAATGAGATTTTCTTATGCTACGATAACAACGAAATGTTGGGATATTTTATGTGGGTGTTGGGGAGGGAAGGTAGAAGCATGCCTTAAACAGTGGAGAGTCAACAGATGCTTTATTATTTAATAATAGCTATTTTCACATGGTAAAGGCAAACATGGGTAATGTCAGGAGGGACTAATGCCCAATAGTCAGGGGATATGTTCTAGTATAATATTTACATGATGAAAAAACAGGAATAAAGAATAAAGTAAAAATGTTAATAATGATGACACCAGAAAGAAAACCCAAATGAATTAAGTAAAATGTAAGTATCATAGAATTTTACAAAACTCCAGTTAGTAAGAATTCACTTTTAACATATAAAAAGTACAATTTTAATATATTGTGCTTAAAGCAAAATATACATGAAAATATCTGAAATGCAATATGTGTTAAATAGGATGAATAAATATTTATTAAAATATTTAGATAAATTGAGAGAGGAAATTAGGAATGCATTGAAAGGAAGAAAACATTGAATTTGTTTTAGAAAGCATTTACCAAAAATAAGAGTCCAACAGCATGTATACTTTTGTTTCATGGTGTAGAAGGGTCCTTCTGTATTTGGGTGGCTTTCATTGGTTAATAAAGACACTGCCTTGGCCTTTTTGATAGGGCAAAATCTTAGATAGGCAGGGAGGACAGAACGAAATTCTGGGATAGGGAAGGCTCAGAGAGCTGCCGCCATGAAGCTGCCAGGGTCCGACATGCTGAATGATTCCCGATAAGACACTACCTCGTGGTGACACACAGACTATTAGAAATGGGCTGAATCAGATGTAAGAGTTAGCCAACAAGAGGCTAGTCATAATGGGCCAGGCAGTAATTAAATTAATATAATTTTCATGTGGTTATTTCGGGTATCTAGCCATGCGGCCCTGCGGCTGGGAGCCGGGCACCAGGAATGGAGCCCACTCCTCGGCGGGGAACAGCCACCCCTCATTACTACAATTTTAAATGACTTACCATCTATTTCATAAAGCAAAGTTGTGGGACATACTGAAGAAAACCAAACAAAAATATATAAACTGAATAGAGGCATTATTCCTTCCATTCCTGAGTTGCGTAGTGATTCTAGGGAGGCTGATGCACAGCCAGGGTCTAGCTTTTAAAACATAAGCACAAAATATGGCTTTGGAGCCTGCTCTGGAACTAGCTCTTATAGACCAGGCTGGTCTCGAACTCACAAAGATCCGCCTGCCTCTGCCTCCCGGGTGCTGGGATTAAAGGCGTGCACCAGCACCGCCTAGTGCACAAAATAATTTTTAAAGCATGAAAACGCTTGAGGAACAGTGAAGACTATTCAGATATATATAAAGTATGATGGTAACTTAGAGAAAATATTCCTAAAGAGTATCATAAGAAATGGCTCTAAAATCAAAGCTGAGTGAATTTCAGAGGTTGCAGATTAAAACACAACGGGAGAAGCAAAGGATCACGTTGTATCCTGCTGAACCGACAAGCCCTTCACATGTCACAGACATCCCAAAGATGTTCTTATGCTGGCCCAGGAGGTAGTTCAGATGACAACGTCTTTTGTGATAACAAACAGCTAAAGGCAAAACAAAATTGTCTTTTCCACATGAGCAAATAGATTTCTCAAGGATTCTGTCGTTGAAAAAAACATCAAGATACTATATAAATTTCCAACATAATTTTATCTTATAAAATATTATGCCTAAGTAACAAAATTAGTTTTTTTCCTTCTTTATATTAAGTTTATTTTAACTGAGACACAAATGCATAGGAATCATACATATTTATGTGATATCATGTGACATTTCTACATGTGTTTACTTTGTGAAATGTTTAAATCATTTCAAACATATCTCTCTCTCCAAACATTTAGCATTTATTTATGGTGAAATCATTTAAACTCCTATCTTCAGTGTTTGAAAATACATAGTATATTATTACCATTTATAGTTACTCTGTTTTTAAAGTCAACATCAGACATCTTACTCTTTTTTTAATTTTTTGAGAATTTCATACATGAGCTTTATATTTACAACATTTTTACCACTCCCTCTTTTTCCCTTCACTTCCTGCCGTGTCTTCCACTTCCTGTCAAATTGTTGACACCGTGTGTGTGTGTGTGTGTGTGTGTGAATACAACCTACTGAGTTCATTTATTGCTGCTTATATGTGTACATGTTTAATGCTGAACACTTTGTGTTATAATTTTAAAACGACAGGAAAGAGAGACGCACCCCATGTGACAGAGGTCATGTGGAGAGCTTTATGGGGGAGGGTAATGGCTTCTGGAGATTAGAGCCACAGAAGAGAAGACACGAGGCAGGCAGGAACCGCTTCTTATGAGGGGACATGGCTATGTAGCTGATGACATTGTCAGGATCTGAGCAGGCCAGAGTATTACCTAACTACTAGCAAGCCCATGCGCAAAGGGACAAGCAACCTGCCAGGTCCCCAAGGGGCAGGCCAGAATAATGCCTGAATGCTAACAGTTTGGATTGAATACTAGTGGTCTCCACCCTGGATAAGACCCTCTCTCAACAGCCATCAATTCCCCATAGCTCTTCAACTAAGAGTGAGGCCTTGTGAGATTTCCATCATCCACGTCAGTGTATCAACTGGCGTTACTGTGAAGGTCTTATTTAGGTGACCATATTGTTGAAATTTCATGGGCACAGCTTCCCTACCATATACAGAAGTTACTGCCAGTAGCCATCTTGGTCCTCTGACTCCCATTCTGCCACCTCTTCAGCAATGCTCCCTGAAGCTTTGGGGCAGATGTTGTGTAGGAGATGTAACAGCAGGGGTTGGGAAGTCCACATTGAGTTGCTCCTGTGTTTTAACTAGTTGTGTATGTCTGTGATCTCTAACTGCTGCAAAATGAAGCTTCTTTGATGAGGGCTGACATTTATACTCACCTGTGGGGGAAAGGGTAGGTATTCAGAATGGGGTTGGAAATCATACTAGTTTAGGACTAAAACTTAGTAACCACTGATGAGCTTGCCTCTGACCTGGCAGTGATCCGTCTACCTGAAGTTCTTTCGGATGCGCCTTTGTACACTCCATGTGCAATGAATTCAGGAGGTGTCTGTTTCCAGTGTCTGGCTCCTCTCACTTAACCTAACAATGGGGTTTCATCCTTGATATATGAGCAGCATTGCAATGTGCACATGTATGCACTTCTTAAATAAAACTAGAATTTCAGGAACAAATGATTATGCACAACAAACACAAAAATATCAACAGTTTATTTGTTATTTTATTTAAAATAGCTTTTTTCAGACAATATATTCAGATTATGATTTCCTTCCCCCAACTCCTCTGAGATCATCTCCACTTCCCTTCCCACTCTCCCATCCTGGTCCACACCCTTTCTGTCTCTGATTAGAAAACAAATAGGCATTTAAGGAATAGTAAAATAAAATAAAAGAAAAAAGTCAAAATTGGACAAAACAAACAGAAGAACCAGAGAAAAACCATGAGAAACACATATTCACACGCAAAAAATACCATAAAAACATAAAACTGGAAATATATATATATATATATGCAAAACCCTATAAGGAAAAGAAAAAAGAAAAAAGGCCTTGACACATCATTACATGACAAAGAGCCTTCAAAGTTCATTTTCTATTGGCCACCTACAGCTAGACTTGAAGCCTAGCCTTAAGAGGAGCTTGATTCCCCATTGAGATTCACCTGGAGAAAATTGATTTTTTTCATGTGCAAGTGGTTATCAATTGGAGCCAGCTTCTGGGTTAGGAATGAGGGAGTGTGTCCAGTTCTCTCAGCTCTAGAACCCCATCTGGTGCAGACCCATGCAGGCCCTTGCATTCTGCCAGTCTCTGTGAGTTCATTTGTATGTCTATCATGATATGTTTAGAAAGACTTGTGTCCTTGGTGTTCTCCAACCCCTATGGCTCGTATACTCTTTCCACCTCCTCCTCCTCAGGAGACATCCAATTTAGAGCTGTGTGTTCTAAGCATCCTCCTTCCCTCTCCTTTTCCCTCTCCCACCCTCTTTCTCTTTGTCTCTCCCCCGCCATGTGTGTGTGTGTCTGCATCTCTGTCATTCTATATGTCCATCTCTGTCTTTTATCTCTCTTTTGATCTTCTTTCTACACATTGGCTGTGAGTCTCTATAGTTGTGTTCATCTGCTGCAGGAGGAAGCTTCTCTGGTGATAGCTGAGCAAGGCATTAATCTATAAGTATCACGGAATGTTATTAGAAGTCATTATGCTCCTGCATTTCTTTAGAACAGTAGTATTTGCTTTTCCCCTATGACCATAACCTGTCTAGTCTCATGTTCTTGGCCACCCAAGCAGTGTCAGGTATGGGTTCCATCTTATTGAATGTGACTAAATCAAATCAGATAATGTTGCTTACTCCACAATAGTTGTGACATTATTTTACCAGTCTATCTTGCAGATAGATCACCACTAGACTGAAGGGTTTGTAGCTAGATAGGTGTTTAGCTTTCTCCTTTGGTACCATGCAGAGTATTTTCCAGTACCCTGAACACTAGTACATGGGGGTAAAGGCTCTAGGTTGATGCAGAATGCCTCTCTATATACTGTGAATATGTTTTATTACCATTGGTTAATAAAGAAACTGCTTTGGCCTATGGCAAGACAGAATATAGCTATGTGGAAAAGCCAAATTGAGCACAGGGAAAAAGAAGGTAGAGTTGAGGGGATGCCAGCAGCCACCGGAGAAGCAAGATGTGTGGTAACAAGTCATAAGCCTCATAGCAAAATATAAAATAATAGAAATCAGTTAATTTAAAGGAAAGGGATGGGGGATGGAAACATGAGAGATCAAGAAGACTGAGTTGGGGGAAGGATGGAGGGAGAGAGCAATAGGAGATATCTTGATAGAGGGAGCCATTATGGGGTTAGGGAGTAACTTGGTGTTAGAGAAATTCTCAAGAATCCACAAGGATGACCCCAGCTAAGACTCCTAGCAATACTGGAGAGGGTGTGTGAAACGGCCTTCCCCTTTAACCAGATTGGTTTCTAATTGTCGGCTTAGTACCCATATCCAGTAACTGATGTAAGCAGATGCAGTAATCCACAGCCAAGCAAGGGGCTGAGCTCCTGGAGTTCAGCTGAAGAGAGGGAGGAGGGATCATATGAATAAGGGGAGTCAAGAGTTTGATGGGAAAAAACCACTGACCTGAGCTACTGGGAACTCATGGACTATGGATTGACGGATGGGGAACTGGCATGGGACAGAACTAGGTCCTGTTGGTGACAGTTGACAGTTATGTGGCTTGATCTGTTGGGAGGACCTGGCAGTGGCACCACAACCTATCCCAGGTGCATGAACTGGTTTTTTGGAGTCCATTGCCTATGGTGGAATATTTTGCTCAGCCTTGATATAGGAAGGAGGCGGGCTTGGTACTGCCTCAATTTGATATGCCAGAATTTGTTGACTCCCCAAGGAAGACCTTACCCCCTCTGAGAAGTGGATGGGGGTCAAGGAGAAAGGGAGGGATGGAAAACTGGAATTGGTACAAAAAATGAAAAGTAAATTTTTAATAAAAAATATTTAAAAAGGAATGGGTTAATTTAAAAGTAAGAACTAGAGACTAGACAGTGGAGGCACACACCTCTAATCCCAGCACTCAGAAGGCAGAGGCATGTGGAACTCTGTGAGTTTGAGACCAGCCTCGTCTACAGAGTGAATTCCAAGACAAACACCAAAGCTACACAGAGAAACCTTGTCTCAGAAGACTTTTTTTTAAGTAAGAGCTAGTTAGTAATAACTCTGAGCCATCAGCCAAACTTTTATAATTAATATAAGCCTTGGTGTGGTTATTCAGGAACTGCACACAGGAGAAAACTTACAGTTACACTAAGTAGTCACCAGCTCTACTTTTCTGTGTTCAATGAGTTGTATATGTATTATCTCCAACTATAGGACCTAACTGTTCTATCAGTTTGTAGAGAGTAACCTATATCTTTGGCAATAGCTTTGGTATTTGGGGAATAACCATGGAACATCTTTGGCCAACACTAGATTAGATATAACCCATTGCCAGTATTGGAAGCTCCATTTGGTGTCAAGAGATATCCAACCAGGTCTCTGTCTTCCTGTGATTTCATTGAGAACACCTACATATATGTATACTTTAGAAAGTGTCTATAAGTATTATTTCCATATGACCCCTCAAATAGTCCTTAGTTTTAGTATCCCACCCTCTTTACCTCCCTCTTCCCTCCCTGTCTTCATTTGATTCACCTGTTCCAGTCACCCACCTTGTCCATCCATAAAAAGCCATCCCTCCCTACCCAGTTCCTAGTCCCTCTGTGGTTACATAGATTGCAGTTTGCTTATCAAGTACTTAACAACTAATAATCCACATATAAGTAAATGCATACCATATTTGTCTTTCTGGGTCTTGGTTACCTCATTTAGAATTATTTTTTTATCTCCATCCATTTAGCTGTAAATTTCATTTTTTTTTGGTTTTTCGAGACACAGTTTCTCTGTAGCTTTGGAGCCTGTCCTGGAACTAGCTCTTGTAGACCAGGCTGGCCTCGAACTCAGAGATCTGCCAGCCTCTGCCTCCCGAGTGCTGGGATTAAAAGCGTGCGCCACCACCGCCCAGCTGTAAATTTCATTTCTTAACAGCTGAATAATATTTTGTTGTGTAAATGTACCACATTTTCTCTATCCATTCAAACATTGATAGACATCTAAGCTGTTTCCAATTTACGGCTATTATGAACATGGTTGACCAAATGTCTCTAAAGTAAAATGAAGGGTGTTTTGGGTAATATAGCAGGCTCTTGAGGTAGATCAATAACCAACTTCCTGAGGAACCATCACACTGGTTTCCACAGTGACTGTACAAGTTTGCACTTCCACCTGCAATGGATGAGAGTGTTCCCCTTCCTACACATCCTCACCAGCATGAGCTGTCATTTGTCTTATTGATCTTGGCCATTCTGACTCACGTAAGATGAAATCTCAAAGTAGTTTTGATTTGCATTTCCCTGATGACTAAGGATTTGAACATTTCTTTAAGTGTTTCTCTGCCATATGAGTTTCCTCTTTTGAGAATTCTGTTTAGATATGTACATCATTTTTATTGAAATATTTGTTTTCTAGATATCCAGGTTATTTTAGTTCTTTATATATTTTACTTACGATCCCTCTATAAGATATGTAGTTGGTAAAAATATTTTCCATACTGTATCCTGCCTCTTTATCTAAATGATAGTGTCTTATACCACAAAGAAACTGCAGTATTGTGAGGTCCCATTTATTAATTGTTGATCATAGCTACTGATGCTTGTTTAGGAAGTCTTTTC
>JAQHUG010000448.1:87723-113159 GCA_028555095.1 Dicrostonyx torquatus | reverse complement strand
GTCTTTTTTTAACCAACTATTCTATGCCTTTTACCCTTCCATGTGTTTTAAAGTTAACTTGTATACAAAATTTCAGCTAAGCTTTGGGTTGGATTCACTTTTTCTGAATCTAAAATTCATGGTCATTCCTAGAATTTTAAACTTCTGTTGGGCTTTTCTCTTATTTTTGGATTAATAAAGAGTATCAGCATGAACCTCTGAAGCAGACCCAGCAACATAATTTTGTTTGGAGGAATGCAGTATAATATACATAAATATATATGATGATCCTTGTTTTTGAGAAACTCATACTCCACCCAATCAGCAGCCTTTATTACCACATTCTATATTAAAATTGTTGTGAGGGTCTGGGGAAAGAAAAACTCTATTCTGCACTCCATTCTCTCAACACTGGAAACTATTTCTCATTGTCTTCTACTCTTTCTAAAGTTTCCTTTCTACTACTGTCTTCTAAAACTACTGTTAAAGAATTAAATAATAGAGGATGAAAATTCTACTTCTAGTCCCTGATTTTACCAGTTTCTCATGCCAGATAGCCATGGTTCAGACTACTTTCTTCATGGGTAGTCTGTGGCACAAAAATAAAGGAAAAATCTTCAGAATTTCTATATTCATTATGTACGTTTTCCCCAGGTATTTAAGACTACCAAAATTTTACCGAATTGTTTCCCGTGGGAAGTAGAAAGAGTATTCATAGCTCAAACTTTTCCTTTCTTATTTTTAAGCTCTATTCTAAGTTTTTTACCGCTGGTGCTGCTAAGACTGTTACAATTTCATTTATTTCTGTATTGTATCTTAATGGCTTTCCATAGTTGCTTTATTCAGGAACCACTTACAACTTAAGAGCTGCTGCATTTCCAAAACCATCAAAGAAGCAATCGGAGCCTTGTAAGGAAAAGAGGCTGCTGTGGCTGCAGGCTTCCTGTGCGTTATCACATTGAGATCTGCTTTTAGGATTGCCCTGCCTGGAAAATTCCGTGAATTTGTCTTGTAAATTACTATTCCCCATGACCAAAAATATTCTTAAATTTCCATGCCTGAATGTTTTGTAATCAGGGATCAGTTTTACAAAGAAATTATAGGAGAAAAAGAGGACATACACTACTTGACATGGGTAATGTGGTGAAATAATTTATTACATACAGTAGAACACAGTAGCCACTGGGTTTTAAGCAGATTGTACCCTACCAGATGCATAGAAGACCAGTATGTTCAAAACTTACATAGCCATTTTATCAATAACTTTAAAATTCTAACCAAATAGCCTAAAATATTCCCACATTTAAGTTAAAATTTAACATGACAATTTTGACATTTTATTGACCTAAAAAGAAACATTTTGTTTTTATACACATTAGATAAGGTTTCTGAAACACAAAGCTCAAACATTTTCACTGTAATCGGGTATTAGGAAGAACTTTGAAGATCCTCTGATGGCAGTGTGTAAAATGAAGGAAAGGAAACCAAAGGTGGATAAATGCACACTTATAATGGTCTTTAGCATGAAATTGGTACCATCTCATTAATTTCCCAGGCTTAGTTCTTATCTTCTTTAATGGTCACATGATAATAATAACAATTTTATCACAGGTGAGAATCATAAGGCCAGCATAAAGATAGGAGAGACTCCGCGTGCACTGCCTCCCTGTTTTCCCCTTAGCAAATGAGTCATAAAGGGATTGATAAATGCTCTGAGGGCACACTGCAAACCCTGATAAAAAGTCAGGAAGCTTGGTTGTGATGGCAACTAATTTATTTTCTGTATCCTTTGTCCTTGAACCTAAGGGCTATGCTACTCCCCTACTGTACTTACCTCTAGTTTGTTTCTGGAAATCTGGCCACAAACTAAAGGAACAGGAACAAAGAAAATGAATCAAATGTGACATTTCAGACAATCGGCTCAGTATCTGGAGACCCATGAAGACAAAATCTCTAAAAGAAGATTACCTATTCTTTATCTTGTACATGTCATTTCTCACCATTTCTAATGAATTTAGTAATTTGGGACATGGAGTTATTCAAAGCAGCTAACAGTTTAGTAATAAAAATGTTCATCTATTTTTATACAAAAAAACAGTGACATTCTCCACATTTAAATGTTTTCATTATTTATTGGCTTCTCAAGCACAATTAAACCTATGACTCATAGAAGAAAGGAGGCCTTTGTATAGGTGCATCATGTGATGGCTTGGAGGAAGAAAGAACAAGTCTGGCAACATAAAGTGTCTGTATCAGTCAATGGATATGCAGATGGAATGCCTGGAATTGAATGAGTCATCAAGTGTGACTTAGAGGTCTTATGAGCAATCTCAGTTCCCAACTGTACTATTTCAACTTCCTTCCAAATGCTGTATTTCAATAATGAAACTGAATCATACAATCTTAGAGTCATTGGAAGCCTCAGACATCTTTTAACCCTCTTCTTCAAAATCAATCTATAATACAAATGTCCTACCTCGTAAGTATCCTGGTTCAAGGTCTTATAACATGGTATTGACCTTTCTTTAGGAGAACCAATACTGCAATATTTTAACAATTCAAAGTTGCTTTGACAGTTTCTGCATTAGATGAATGAAATTCATGTCCCTCTGTCTCTGACACTGCCTCTCTTAACCTCTTCATAATATAAGATCTCACATACGCTAAGAAAGGGTCCTGAGACTGAGCTACAGCCCGACACTCCATTTCTCTCTTAGAGATAAAGATATAAGACAGTAGAAACACCTTTAGGTTATATTAATATACTTAGTGTGCCAAAGAAAAATTTGCTGAGGGAGGCCCAGATTAATTTTTGTCATTTACAGACATATTTAAATTTACTTTTTAAATTTGTTGAAATTATAATTACATTTATCCTTTCCCTTTCCACCTCCATGCCCTCATATATACCCCTTCCTGTTTTTTACAATCATGGCCACTGTTTTGCTAATTGTTATTGCATATATATTCCTAAATGCAAATTATTTGTCCACATAATGTGACTTGTATGAATGTTTTCAGGGCTGACGATTTGGCACTGGACAGCCAGTTGGTGTGCTCTTCCCTGAGGAAGTTGGATCACCTCTCCCCATCCCAGCTCTCCTCAGTCACCTACAGTTCTTTGTATAGGGTTCAGGCCTTGTTGACTCTTCCTCATCCGCTTTGGCAAGTTTATTGGTGCCATGCTTGTTCAGATCATCCCTATGTAGCTTCTGATATTACTAGAAGACAATCTCACAGCAAACTCCCTGATCTTCTGGCTCTTGCAATCTTTCCTCCACCTCTTCCACACCATTCCCTTGAATCTAAGGTGTGGGGGTACTTTGTAGATGTCTCCATTGGGACTGGTCTCCACAGCTTGAATTTTGATTGGTTGTGGTTTTTTGTAATGGTGTCTATCTATTCAAGTAGCCTTGAATAGAACTGAAGACTTCATTTAACTGTGATAATAAGGACAAACTATTTACAGATTGTTGTTAAGGATTATGGTAGTAATTGTAGTATGGATTAGTAGTTGTACATGCCTCTCCAATTACCATGGCATCACCAGCCCTGAGTAGTTAGATTTCCAGTACCAGGCATAGTTTTCCTCTTGTTAGACAGGCCTTAAGTCCAACGAGAGAGCTATTGATTACCACAAAGCTATGCATGACATTACTGCATTCTTAGGATTATTGACTTTACTACATTGATGTAATTCATAGAAATCATAGCTGGGTAGGACTGTTGGTTGTCATCCACCTTTGCAAGATTTCATGGTTACCACGAAAGTGAGTATTCAGGGAGGAGGCATTCAGCTCGGTTCCAGATCAAGAGTCTCTGGGACTTATTTTTGAAGTGCATGATGTCGTCAACATTAGGGACTTAGCTTCCATCTCTGGAGAGTAACCAAAAGCAATAGCAATTGGCTATATGTTTTGAGAGTCTCTTGGACAGCCTTGGCCAACAACTCTAAAGATGACTTCTCCTGTCTGGTATTGGTGGTTTTGTTAGATGGTTTTTAGTTTCTTGGAAGGAGCACCATCAGCCCAGATGAGAAAAGTTCATTAAAAAATATATATGGGACTATGGGTATTATAGGGGTATTTTTTAGCCAAACAGTTAATATATGATTCCATGTGTCTCTTTTAGTCATTATTATTGTTATTTTATCTATTTTTGCTGCCAATATACTTCCAAATATTAGAAAATATCTATAATTAGTGTTTTTATGAAAGAAATAAGACACTTCCTATGTGATAATCAACTGGGGTAACAAGGAGTCTTGCATGATTTTGCATTAATAGCTGTCCCAATTCTCATCTAAAATTAAAATATCTCTACCCATAGGCATTCTTCTCACTGTTTCTTTGCATGTATTGATATTTATGGATCAGTATGTAATTTGCTATCTGTATGTTTAATCATAATAAGCCAGGATGTTATGTTTGTCTGAACCTATAAAATATGCTCTAATGATTTTTAAATGTTTAATAATCACTGTATTTGTGCATATGAATCAGAGACTTATGTTAAATTATTGATAGCAATTAGTATACAGAAGCAGACAAACACCATCTGGTGGCAGAAATGATTATCTATCTGTCCTTTCACTCATGGTACTGATGTAATGTATCCACTGATTGGATTCTTCTAGACTGCCCCAGCTAGTGAAGCTCCAATTCCTTTTATTCCCATAGTATCAGTCTCAAGTAATTCACAAATTTAGGGTGAGTCTTTCCCCTTCAGTTAAACATACAAGATGTGCTTCATGGTGATTCTAATTCCTGTCAAACTGACAGTTAGCATTAAACATCGCAACACTACACCTTATAGCTTGACATCTAAGCACAGTCTTTTAAACAAAACCTTCCACCTTAGGCCCCTGAAGTCTCATTTTCATCTCATCATACAAAATGCATTTACCCTGTCCTATGGGTAACCTGCACCATCTTAAGGAAGCAGGGGGAGGGCGGTGGGGTAGTGGGGGAGCGGGAGGGCCGGGAACAAGGGGAGTAAATGTAAATTTTGCTTTTAACAAAAATAAATAAGTAAATTTAAAAAAATGCATTTACTATACTTCTAAAAATCTCAAGTCTTTAAAAGTTTCAAGATTGTCTAAAATCCAACATTCAAAGTCTCTCCTGAAACAACTGTGAGCTCTAATAAGATAAAAAAAATTAAGCAGTTTAAACATTTGCAGTACTCACTGCCGTGGAATTCATATTACCATTCTCACTGGAGGATACTGCAAGCAAAGCTTTGGCCTAAGTCAAACTGAAATCTCGCAGGCAAAACATCAAATCCTGAAGCTCTGTGTTTAACACCTGGAGCTCAGGATGAATTCATCGGCACTCTAGATGACTTTAATAACCTTACCTACTCCAGCTCTGCCACCTCTAACTCCCCTAAACTCTCTTGGACCAGCTCTACTTTGTTTCTTTGACTTTGCACAGCTAACATCCCATAGTCTTGTTACCTCCAGCATCCTGTGGTTACCACTACAACTTAGGCTTTAACATCACAGTTTCACAGAATAGTTTCTCAGAGCATCTTTGTAAGAAATCTGATCCTGTCACACATTTCTTGATCACACTCGCTCTCTGGACTTCAGCACAAACCACCATGACTCCATACCTCTGGCATTTCTCATGCCGGCAATATCAGGATAGTGCATGAACAGTGCTGCCATGTTGTATCACCAATTTGAGATGGTGACTAGGTCCTGCTGTGGGACAATGGTCTTATACCCTGTCACTTATATTGCATTGTTTTAAAAAATGCTGATTGACCAGTAGTCAGGAAGGAAGTAGAGGTGGGGCAACAAGAACAGGAGAAATCTGGGAAGAGGAAAGTAGCAGTCTGCAGTCGTCAGAGAGGAAGCCAGACACAGAGCAACAAGAACACCTCACTGATAAAAGGTACCAAGCCATGTGGGTAACACAGACAAGAATTATTGGCTGGTTAAGATGTAAGAATTAGTTAATAAGAAGCCTGAGCTAATAGGCCAACCAGTTTATAATTAATGTAGACTTCTGTGTGTTTCTTTAGGACTGAACAACTGGGACAGAAACCTCTGTCAACAGGCTCCTTTGTATGCAATGGCCTGTATACCCTGGATCTGTTAAAAAACAAAAACAAAAACAAAAAACGGTTGTTTTCTAGCTAGAATCCCTTCATCTGCACTCTCAGGTCAGACTTTCACCTTTCAAATGAACTTGCATTTTTTTCAAGTTGGGACCTCTAATGGGTGGGCATCTTGTCTATTGTCCCAATGCAGAACAGTGGGTTTATCTTTAATACAGATAATCCCTTTGACAACTCCAGCTCTCTTTTCAACCACATTGTCTACAACTTTAAACCACCTTCTTTCCACACCCAATTGCACAGTTTAAAATGATATTTGTCCTCCAATTTTGGACAATCTTACTATGGCCCCTGGCAAGACAGGTGAGTATACAAATGGCACGACCTAAATATTATCCTCTCTTGAGATTTCCTTTGCCAAATTAACCCATTATTTATTAATACAGTTTCACGTAAGATCTGGAAGATAAGCAGAATGCATCTAAATTCTTTAACGCAATGTACCATCAGTGACAATGAACCTATCTCTTGAAGGGATTCTTGTTTATTCTAAATCCTTATGATCCAGGCCTCCACTGCCCACAATTTTCTTAATGTTCTGACCTTCTGCATTCACAGAAGAATGGCTCACTACACCCAGCTTATAGTACAATAATACTTTTCTAGCCTAAAGTTCCAAACCACGCCTTCCACAAATCAGTTCCAAAAGCTTAAGAATACCTGGACAAGTAAATCACAATGGCAACCCTACTTCTCAGTGCCAATTTTCTATTCATTACTTTTCTTTTTGCTTTGAAAGAAAAACCTAAAGGAATGTTTTTATTTTATTTTGACTTGAAATTTGCAGAGATGTCTAGGAAGACAAGTAGAACTGAGGATTTCTGGGAAGTGAGAGGAGATGAATATATAAGCTCAAGACTCTTATCTAGGACAGTACATGCTAACTCCAAGTCATGAAGCCCCCTGTGCCTAATGAAATGTCAAGGCACCATGCACAAAGCGGTAGGTGGACAAATTAAATCTGAGCACTCCATATAATATGCAATGTATATTGTTACATTGTAAGATCTATGTTGCATGACCAAATTTCACAAAAAATTTCATATGAAAAAGTATTGACTCTTTTAAAAATTCCCTTCAGATTTTATTGATAAGACCCAAAAGTGATAGGAATGAAGCTTTTATTCTTCTGTGGGTAAGCAGCAAGATTTATCTGCCAAAGGTGATGGCAATAAGCTTCTGGTACTGTTGGATAATAATTCATATATCTTTATCCTGGAGGCTGCTAGGGAAAGAAATAGATAGGCAGAAAGCCAGCAGGATGGAAAGGTAAGCAGAACTCTGTAGTACATAAGTATGTATGATTTGTATGTATGAGCTACATCAATTCTGTTCTTGGGAACTAAGATTGGAGAACGTATTCTCATATATGACCCCTAGTAGCCCGGGGGAATTGATAAAACCTCTGATTTTACAACAAAAGATACATGAAGTCTTCAATCTACCTATCCAATACAACTTTTATGAAGAGGTTATAGAATCACAGATTGCTATACTCTTTTCTTTATACATAGTCCATGAACTATGGATAATTGTAGCTACAGCTGTTCATGAAATATTCATTAATTCCAACATGACTTAAGTAAAGATGAGAACAATGACATAATTGCAATGGAGTGAACTTATTTAAAAGATTACTCACATATTTATCCCCAAAGAATTCTGGCAGAAGACCTGAAAAGATGAATCTTTAGCATAAAATTAAAAATTGATCCAAGTCCTTGATGCTAGAAAGAACTAAATACGTTATTCCGCAGAAATGTCAGGGAGGATCCATTTTTGTCCTGAACAAGCAAGTACTTTTTGGAAACCATTCCATCACATGACAAAAGCTTCTCTATTAAATTAATTTGTAAAAATTCCCACTGTTACAACCACATTTTTTTTAAAGTGGAATTTGATCATGGAGTTTGTATTTAATATGCAGTAAATATCTTTTTAGATTCATCATATTTCCCCATGATATTCTACCACTTTCATCTATGATGAAAAAAGTTCCCTTTTAAGCTCTGATTGCCTCCAGAAGAAGTTTCACCAAACCACTAACAGGTAAAAGAGAATGATTTATCCAACTAGAGCTACTGCAATTATACATGAATAAATTAACATTAGAAAATAAGCTCAAAAGTAATATTTAAGGGCTGGGTAGATAGATAGTTCGGTTGGTAAAGTGCTTCTCAAACAAGCATGAGGATTGGACTCAAATCCCAGGGATCTACCCATTCCCACTTCCCCTTCACACCCAGCTGGACTTGGCAGGCCAGATAGGCTGATTGGGAATTTTGCAACCAAGTGAGAGACCTTGAATGAAAAAATAAGGTCTATAGCGACTTAAAAAGAACTGCTGAAGTTCTACATGGGCAAACACACACACACACATGCACATGCACACACACATACTAAGACAGTCATATCCAATGGAGTCTTAGCATGTATTTGAAATCTGATGTCAAACTGGGGAAATCCAGTTGATGCTTGTGATTTCTGACCACAATGTTGTGTATGAGTTCCCACAGGAGAGAGCTACTGTGTGCATAAACTCACAGTGACTGTGACCACTGCACAAGAACCACACAACCTTAGACATACTGGCACTTAAAGAAAGATAAGGGGCCGGGCGGCGGTAGCGCACGCCTTTAATCCCAGCACTCGGGAGGCGGAGGCAGGCAGATCTCTGTGAGTTCGAGACCAGCCTGGTCTACAAGAGCTAGTTCCAGGAAAGGCTCCAAAGCTGGCATAATTGTTCATCCTCATTGCAATGCATCTTCCCTTTGAAGGTCATTTTTTTCCAGAATTTTATATTGGTTTTATTTCTGTTTTGTTTTGTTTCTCTTTATTTTGTAACTTTGTGGTTTTTAAGCTGTGTATCCAAATATACTTTAGTTCCAAATTCATGAAAATCCTTAAATTTTAAATATTTAGTTGGCCATTAATTTATCAATGTGACATGATCCATTGCTACAAATTCACAAACCACTATAGAGCATACTTGGAAAATATTTATTTACTTACATGCTACCTTGCCCACATGTCCTCTAAACTCAATGACACCCATAAACCATGGCATATGTGTGCCCGCAGATGCAGATACACTTACACATAATGTTAAAAAAAATATGTTAAATGCTTGAGAATTATTATTCAGTTTTATTTTTGGTTTATTCTATTTATTTCTTAGTTTACTATCTAGTTATTGAATCAGTGTAGTCAATATGCATTCAGGAAATTTACCAATATATGGACTATGCATATAATTACTCAGTAGTGTACCCAATCCCCATGTTTTCAATAAACTTTGCCTATGGCATCCACAAAACGTTATCTGTAATATTATGCTTTTCCACGTTATCTCTTTTAGATAGATAGATAGATAGATAGATAGATAGATAGATAGATAGATAGAATGGAAGAGTCAGGAGAAACCGCTCAAGTAATACTAGAACTGAAGAATGTGTCCTCCTTTATGTGTCCTTTGAGTGGAAACTGAAACTTTTAGGGCTTAAATAAAATGTTAAAACGTACAATAAACTATAGACCAACCAAATTTCCTTGTGTGTCTTAAACATAAATTCTAAAAAGGTACATTCAAATGATAAATGACTATAGCTATTTGATTAGATTTACTTTTTAAAGCAAAAAAAAAAAAAAACCTGGAGTGAACTGTAATGAGATCCAAATGTCAAACTAGGAGATTTAAGTATTTTTTGTAAACATCTGCTTACCAACCATTTTCAACATTTCATCATTAGAAAAGCACAGATTATTCTCTGTAGTCATTCATAAATTACTTACACATGATCCAAACACAATCATACTTATATTTCCACATAGTGTAGATATCGGTTGTCAGCCTATGGGTTGCAACCCGTTCAAAGTTAAACAACCCATTCACAGTGGTCATCTAAGGCCATCAGAAAACACAGATATTTACACTACTACTTATAATACAATAAAATAAAAGGTGTGTGTGTGTGTGTGTGTGTGTGTGTGTTGCAGTCTCATGAAAGGATCTATGAAATTGCACAAGGCAAAGTTCATACTAAATGAGAATTATTTTTTATGATTAAGAATAAAAATGGGTCCATTATACTCATATTTGTCAGTAATACACTAAGAATCTTGACTAGTGCTCTGTGATCTATTGAAACAACTTTTGAGAGAAAAAGCACTACATAGTGATGATTCTATATGGCAAAGTATATTTAAATTTAGATGGATTACATTATTCAACAATAGCCAAAATGTATAAGAATGATAAAGTAGAAAATTTCCTAGTTTTGTGTGTGTTATGTGTCCAACAGGAGCAATGAAGAAACTTCCTGGGTGTCCTGATTGGAAACTGGTCAATTGATACTCATGCTTTCACCGCTGTGTGAGAGGAGCAATGAGAGCTGAAATCGATTGCTAGTAATTAACTTTTTCCACCCCAAAACACAAGTGTCACCTGTATTCACATTTTAAATATCTTATTGGCCAATGTAAAGAGTATTCCAATATTAGCATGCACAATCTTACCACATTTCCTCAGATTGATGGCAGCAATATTGGTGAATGGCCGTCATGGTTCTATCTTAGACTACATAGGTCATGTGTCATAACTAACCAAGGTGTTTGGCAACTGTGTCATGCACAATAAACTTGCTAAATTTCTTATTTTTATAAGGCATACAGACATAGTGAGGCAATCCTATAATACCAGAGCCTGGAAGGGAGTTTGCAAGTGTGTGGCCAGCTTGTACTAAATCATAAATTTGAGGCAAACCGCAGTTACACAGTGAGACCTTGTCATGAAAATAAGATATTGTTACTAAGGGAAGTATTCGTTGTATCATTTAGCAATAATGAGCTTTACGTGGTGTTTCCGTTGATGGCAGAGATGAGATCAGTAAGGGAAACAGCCTCAGTGGTCAGAAGCAGTATCAAATCCAGACGGAAACATTTAATAAGCCTTTAGGAAGGTAAGGCTCTAATGCACTTCTAAAGTTGGGGCCCAGGGTGAAATCGACAAAGAAGAAGTGACAAGTGGTCAGTTCAAGAATCGCATCTGAACAAAAGCTAATGACAGAAATTACTTACTTGTAAATCATGTCATTCTCTGGAATCATTTTTTAACTGAGCATCATTTACATATTGGTTGCCTCAAAAGTAAGATTAGACTGTGCCTAGACTCCTTTTTTCTTCACCTGGGGTATAGGTCCAAAAGTTAGTTGTGTGTTTTTCTGCAGTATCCAAGCGATGCATTTTAGTGAGTGTGTTACTATCAACAAGCACTTGGATATCATGGAAAAGTTAATGGTTCCATGATGATTTGTTTCCCTTCTTAATTTACAACCCTTTTTTTCCCATTAGACGATCTTGTTGCCTGATGACTGATTCAAAGAACTGGGCTTGTACTAACCAAATTATTGGAGATTCTGAGTCATCTGACTAGAATAAAACTGTGTTTTCCTTTTGTTTATCCATTTCTCTGGCTCCCACAGCTAAACGTTTCTTTAGTAAGCTTTCAGTTAATTAAAAAGCCCATAGCAGAGTATGAAAATGCCCACAAGACAATCTCAAGCCATGCATATGGCCGTGCCTCTGCACTCGGGAGCTGAGAAATGGTCCTGTGGAACAGCTGTGATCTGGGAGACTTTAAGTAGCTCAGCCTGCTGCTGTGCAAATAAGAACTATATCTAACTTGCTCTCAAAACAACTGGCAAACAGTTTTTCAGTATTACGAGTATTCAAAACTTATGCTCTGCAGTCATAACCATTTTCATGAAGTTGTGTACTATCTAGGATAATATGTGTGTTACACAAAGCCTCTGAAGCTGCACACGCGTGGCTGCCGAAGGAAAAGTCAGAAGACTATGTATCACAGACATATCTAAGTCCTTCCGTTTGATCTCCATAAAGACACCTCAATTGTGGAGTAGCCAAACCTTTTCTTAGTTTCACCTAGTTTCTTTTCTTTTCTTTTTTTTTTCCTCAGAGGTGATTTTATCATGGCATTTCACCACGAGTTTAAGCAGGAGAATCTACAACATGCATTGTTTACTGCATCTACCTTTAACATGCTTTGTGCACTTCTAAACACCTAGAAGAGGGGGCTGGAGAGATGGCTCAGCGGTTAAGAGCATTGCCTGCCCTTCCAAAGGTCCTGAGTTCAATTCCCAGCAACCACATGGTGGCTCACAACCATCTGTAATAAACACCTAGAAGGACTAGATGTTTCAGATGAGGACATAAATTTGTCCCCTATATACACAGTAGTGTTGAAACCACACACATGTAACAATGGTTAGATCTCAAAGTGTCTTCTGTGTAACCATACAGTTACCGAGCTGCTTCAGGCAAGGGGCTGGAGGTTGAAACATACACAGACAGACAGAGAGGGACAGTAAGACAGAGAGACATGGATCTCCAGTCACTGGTAAGAAGCCCTTTGTTCAATAGCACCATGGAGGCTTATATACCCAACAGTCAGGTGGGCCAACAGGTGAAAACCTTATCCTCTGATCCTCAATACAAGGCAAAACGTGCTCGTGAAGCATAGCTTTCAGTAACCTAAATCAGAGGTAAACATCTCTAGCAGGGAAGAGCAGCTGGAAGCCAGGACTCTAAATGGTCCCACCAATGCAACAATGGTTAGATCTCAAAGTGTCTTCTGCTGAGAGCATTCTGGTCAGTTTCTTATACAGGAACTTGGGAGGAATTTTAGCAATCTATAGTTTAACTGCAATTAGCCCATACCTTAGCATATTGTATAAGCAATAAATATCGATTGAGTGTAAACACATTACAATGCACCCCCCACCCTCAATTCAAAACACAAACAACCAAGTTACTAAAGAGCTCAATTCCCTCTTGATAAGCATGAGAAAACTGTAAAAGCAAACTGAAAATCAATGGCTAAGTAATATTCCCAAGGGTCTGTTACAGGAAAGGAGGTCTCATTGGAGTCTACAGATTGCATCAATTTGAGAGACATTCTCTATGAATCAGGAATTGGACTGCTTATTTGGAAATTATTTTTAATTGGGGATTATACTATAAGATTATTTTATTACCTTAAGCAAATCACCACTACACCCCACATATCAGGGAATGAACAAAATCACCATATTAACAAGGAGTGAGATGAGGTGGCTGTCACTACGTACATACGGGGACTACAAGACATTCTCTATCAGTTATCTCCTAGGCTTCTCCTTAATATTTTAACTGACTGATTTCTCTTATCTGAGTTATGACGTATTTCGGAAAGGAGGGATTCTTAGAAGCAAGAATCCGAGCAATGCTAATATGTCTTCTTATCTCATAAATGTGGCTTAAATATGTTCTATATAATAAATAAATTAGAAAGCTTTAAAAGTAAAAGTAGTATTTGGTTTTACAGGACTGAATATATTCCTATTTACCAGAGAAGCATCTTCAACTGACAATGCTTATTACACTTACAAGACAGGAGCATAGTTAGAACGTTGATAACTATAATAAGAAAACCACATCAAAACTTGTCCCTTATTATACTTCTGGTGTTTTTAATTCAAACACCACAACCCTATCAGGGTCTTATATGGATGGGAGGTTAAGTTGCCATGTCAGATGCAGGTAATCACCATCTATAAACAAGTTAAAACATCGTCACTGGAATTGCTAGTAGAAAGCACTGCTAAGATTCTGGCGTGTTACTACAATCTTTTATAGACTACGTGAAAACTTGGCTTTTAGGAGATCTAGGAATGAGGTGAAAAGTTTGTGAGCCTTTTAAGCATGAAGTCAGTTAACTGGGTATTAGGAGGAACTGGTCTTTCCAATCAGTTATCTCAAATAATGAAATTTTTCTTATCAAAATTCTATTTTTGAGTGAATAATCAGTCTTACGAGCAAGTTTCATGAAATCCCACTAGTCGATATGAGGTTGAACATTAGGTCATGTTAAGCAAAAATTATAGGGGCTTACTATGACTTCCAATTGAGCCCCTCTCACAAGATCCTAGCAGATAAAATGGACCAACACCGAGCCACTTGTTTTACAAATCCAACAGCATCTTTATAGAAGACAAATTCTCCACAGACAAGTTCACCCTGAAAACAAAAGACTGTAGCCCCACTAACTGTAACAAAGGCTGTGTGATAAAGATGTCCCACCCCAACCCCCAAGCCCGCCCCCAGTCCAGTACTCTGACTCCAGCCCAGAGCCCTCCCTCATCCCCACCTCCAGGGCCTTCAATCTACAGAAAAGGAGAACTGGTGGAGCTTTAGGGAAAATGATCAACTTTTTCTGTACAGCTGTCTTCAAGCTTCCCACTTACACAAAGGCCTGCCTCACTTCCATAGAAGCTCTTATTCTGAATGGAATCTGTCCTGATTGGAGTAAAAGCCAGTTGGAGTTATCACTAATTTGTTGCATTTTTTTTCTTTTGACAGTACAGAACTTGTGATTTCTTCTTATTTTTTCTAATATTTTTTAAATTCCATTTACATTCCAACCACAGTTCTCCCTCCTATCCCTCCTCCAACCCCTCTCAACTCCCCCACAACCCACCCCCATTCATTCCTCCCAAAGGGTAAAGGCTTCCATGGGGAGTCAACAAAGCCTGGCCCATTAAGTTGAGACAGGACCAGGCCCCTCCCTCCTGCATCCAGTTTGGAGCAGAGCCTCTCAACAGACACTGTGAAGCTCTGTGACAGTATGTTCAGTCTTTCCTTGCCTATCAAGTAGGCCGTTAGGTTAGAGGTAGGCCTAACCAATTAGGTCACTTCAACCTTAAGATCTTCAGTTCAGCTTTATCAACAACATTTGCTGACTTTTAACTGAAACATGGTGTACTAATGAACACATTTCAAACACTAATAAATTTTAAAATAAAAAAACTACTGGAATTTGAGGAAAAATTCAAAAATTAGAAGGAAGATAAGATCCTCCAATTTATAATTAGTGAATTTCCTTAATCTCCTGTTGAGGATTATGAGAACACTAATGTCAAGGCTAAATCTTCCTTGGCAGTGAAATACGTTCCCAGTATGGTAAACCTGGGCAAAAGCCTAGACCTGGGAAAGTCACACGGCCTAGAGGGAATCTATCACTGCTTTCTTGTCAGACAAACATGTGGTCAAACTACCTTCTAATTAGCTAACTAACCAGAGGTCAGTGCCACTTCAATCTCAGTCAAAGAAGACTCCTTTGCAATGGGTGACAATTGAAGCAGTGATGGAGAAGTGGCCAAAGTGCTGAAATTAAGGGAGCCTTTATATGACATCTACAGCTTCCCTTCCAAAGCCTAGGGAATATTGTAGGCAAGGAAGTAGAAAGGTGCTGAGAACCAAATGATGGGGTGGAGTATTATGAAACACTGCCTTCTGGACGTATAGATGCTGCAAACACACAAACAGCTGTTACCACCTATACAGAAAAAGAAGATAGGGGAGTGGGAGGTGAAATAATCTGGGACAAAAAGGAAGTCATCAAGAGTGGGAGGAGCATAAAAAGTAATGGGGGTAAAGATTTTCACAATATATTGTATGCATGTATATATAACTGTCAAAATTAAAAGAATGTAATTTGAAATGGGGACTCTGGTCCAACAAGACAATTTAGCAAGCAAAATTGCTTTCTGCTAAATCTAATGGCCTGAGTTCAATCCCTGGGATGCACATAAGGAAAGGAAAGAATTGATTCCCACAAGCTGTCCTCTGACCTCCTCCACAGGAACACTATGACAAGAGTACACCAACACACAGCTACACACACCAACACACACACACATGTGAATAATTAATAAATAAATGTCATAAAATACTTTCTTTTTACTGAAAAAATGTATATAATATATTGTGACTATGGTTTCTCCTCTCCCAAGTCCTCCCAGATCCTCCCTTCTCCCCACCCACTCAACTCTATGCTCTTTCTCTCTCTCTAGAAAACAAACAGGTAACCAAAAAAAGGTTTAAAAATGAGGTCAAAAGAACACAAGAAACACCCACACAAAACCCATAGACACACAAAATAAAAATTCATGATATAAGAACAAAAGACAATAAGACAAAATGCCCATACAAAACAATATGAAGCAAAAAGTTTATAAAAACACCAACTATTCTGTGCATGGGGCCTACCCTGAAGGACTGTTTATATGCCCAGTGAGAAAACCTTGGAGAAAACCAGTTTTGCCTTTTCAATCAGATGTCAATTGCAGATAGCTTCCTGTTTAGGAATAGGAACCCATTTCTACTTCCACCTCTCAATGCTGGGACCTCCTGTGACTTGAATCTATGAGTTCATATGTGCATCAATCCAACTGTGTCTGGAAGACACAGCTTCCTTGGAGTCTTTCATGCCCTGTGGCTCTTACAGTCTTTCTGGTTCCTTTTCCACATAGCTCCTTAAACCCTAGGGGGAGGGGCTTGATGAAGACGTCCCATTTGGGACTGATTGTTCCATAATTTCTTACTCTCTGCACATTCTCCAGTTATGGGTCTCTGTATTAGTTCCTATTTACTGTTGGAGGAAGCTTCTCTGACAAAGGCTGAGTGAGACACTCATCTATGGGTACAGAAGAATTTCATTAGGAGCCATTTAATTGTTGTGTTCCTTTAGCAGAACAATATTTGGTTTCCGCCTAGGTCTATGGCATACCTAGTATCAGGTTCTTACCCAGTCAAAGTATCAGGTATGGGTTCCATCTGATGGAGCGAGGCTTAAATACAGTTAGAGAGTGGATAATTGCTCCCATAAAGTTTGAGCCACTATTGCACCAGCACATGTTACAGGTAGGACATGTTTGTAAATCACATGGTTTATAGCTAGTTGATAGCTACCTTTCTTCTCTGGTAGCATGCAGAGTACCTTCCAGTATCATGAACACTAGCCAGAAGGGGGTGAAGACCCAGCTCAACTTCCCTGTGTTAAATGAGTTGTGTAGGTGTTGTCTTTAGCAGTAGAGCCAAACCATCAGTATCTGGAGAACAACCAATAATCCTGACAATAGCCTGGGTTGTTTGAGGTTTTCCAAGGGGCTCCTTTGGCCAACAACTCAACTAGGTGTAAACCATTCCTTGTACTGGAGGTTTCACTTGGGGACAAAGATGCTAGTTGGAGCATTGTCTCCCTCATTATTTGAGGACAACATTTATATTTCCTTCACATAGGCATCTATTTTAGGAAGCTTCTGCAGCAGTAGATTTCCACATGACCCCTCACATGGCTCATAGCTTTAGGTTTGCCTCCCCACATTCCCTCCCTCTTTTCTGTCACTCTCACCATTTAATCTTTCAATTCTAGTCTCCCCCATCTCTCATAGAAATATATGTTCTATTTCTCCTACCTTGAGAGATCCTCCCCTCCCTAACTGTCCCTTACTTACTAAGCTCTGTGGTAATATGGACTGTAGCATGTATAACAAAGGCTTAAAAGCTAATGTCCATATATAGGAGAAAACACACAGTATTTATTTTGTGAGGTCTGATTTACTTACTCTATGTGATTTTTTTCCTAGCTTCATTTACCTACAAATTTTACAATTTCATTGTTAACGGTTGAATAATACTCCACTGTATAATGTAGCATATTGTTATTATCTATTCATCTGTTGATGGACTTGTATACTGTTTCTAATTTTTGGCTATTATGAATAGAGAAGCAATAACCATGGATGAACAAGTATCTCTGTAGCAGGATGTGGAATCCTTTGGGGAATAACTGGATCTTGAAGCAGATCTACTCCCTGCCTCCTGATGAACAGACATACTGATTTTCATGGTGGCTGTGCAAGTTTTCACTCCCACCCACTGTGAATACATCCTCCTCAGCATGAGATATTTATTTTATTAATCTTAGTCATTCTGATAGGTGTAAGATGGAATCTCAAAGGAGTTTTGGTTTGCATTTATTTGATAACTAAAGATTTTGAATATTTTTAATTGTTTCTCAGCCATTTGTATTTCATCTTTTAAGAAATCTCTGTTCAGTTCTGTGCCCTAATTTTTAATTGTGCTATTTTCCTTGATGTCCAGTTTTTTAGTCCTTCATATATGTTAGATATTAACCCTCTATTGAATGTGTAATCGGTAAAGATCTTTTCCAATTCTGTAGGCTGCCACTTTGTCTGAATGATAGTGACCTTTGTCATACAGAAGCTTTTCAATTTCATGAGGTCCCATTTATTAATAGCTGTTCTTAGTGCCTGTGTTATCAGAATCTTATTCAGAAAATCTTTTCCTGTGGAAATAAATTCAAGATTATCCCCCACTTTCTCTTCTATCAGATTTGGGGTTTCTGGCTTTATGTTGTGATCTTTAATCCATTTGGAGTTGAGTTTTGTGCAGGGTGATAAGTCTGGATCTATTTGCATTCTCCTACATACAGCTACTGAATTTGCCCAGCACTATTTGTGGAAGATGCTGTCCTTTTTTGCAACGTGTATCTCTGGCTTCTTTGTCAAAACTCAGTTATCCGTAGGTGTTTGGATGTATGTCTGTTCAATTCAGTTCCATTGATCAACGTGTTTGTTTTCATGCTAATCCTAAAACCTAGGCTACCACAAACTATTTCTTTGAAATACTAGAGGAGAAAAGTAGATCTCAGCCTCACCCAGTTGTGAACCCTGAAGGCTACAAGGCCTGACTTAGCAAGATATGCCTGCTGATGCAATAGTGTTATAAATATTATGGGAGTTGCCAACCATTTCATGATTGGATCAGTGAACTAGAAGAAATATTTTAACTTATTTGGAGAATTTTCTACATAAATACTATGTTTATATCATTTCTACCTCTCCTTTATCCCTATGTAATTCCTCTCATGCCCTCACTCTCTCAAATTTTATTATTACTGCATGTATCCATATATAACTAAACACATGTATAAACACACACCCTTCTGAGCCCATTTAGTGTTGCTTCTGTGTATGTTTAAGACTGACTACTTGGGTCTCAAGCTGAACTAGTCTTTGGTTGGCCCCTCTTATAATATCTCTGCCACCTTTCTCCTAGCATATCTTGTAGGCAGAGAAAATTGTATGTCAGAGGTTATATGACTGGGTTGGGGCCCAAATCCCTCCACTGGAAATCTTGCCTCGTTACAGGAGAGGGCTGATTCAGACTCCATATCTCCCATTGCCAGGAGTCTTAGCTAGCGACACCCTCATAGATTTCTGGGCGTTTCCATTTTATTATGTTTCTAGCTCATCCCAGAGGTGCCCCCTGATTCCACTTGTCTTTCCCAGTATTCTCTCCCTCAATCCTCCCCACACTTGATCCCTCCTGCTCCGGTACCCACACACCCGCAACTAGACCTCTCCCCCATCCACCTGTGATGTCTATTCTATTTCCCCTTCACAGTGACATTCATGAGTCTCCCCTTCAGCCTTCATTGTTACTTAATTTCTTTGGGTCTATGGATTCTAGCATGATTATTCTTTACTATACAGCTAATATCCACCTATAAATGAGTGCACACCGTATTTGCCTTTCTGGGTCTGGATTACTTCACTCAGGATGATTTATCTAGCTCCATCCATTTGTTGGCAAATTTCATGATGTCATTGCTTTTAACAGGTGAATAATACTCCATTGTGTAAATGTACCACATTTTCTTTATCCATTCTTCAGGTTATGGACATCTAGATTGTTCCAGAATGACAGGGATTCCACCTCTGACACAGTCTGAAGTCCCAGTACCCAGAGGCTGAACAGCTCAGAGACCTAGGATAGAACCAAACTTGACTGACAAAAAAAAAGTCAATGAAATTATTTCTAATGATATTCTGCTGTACTCATAGATCACTGCCTAGCCCTGTTGTCATGATAAAGCCTTCACCAGCCACTGATGGAAGCAGATGCAGAGACCTACAGCTAAACATTAGGCGAACCTTAGGAAATCCTATGGAAGAGGAGGAGAAAAGATAATGGAATCCAGAGGAGCCAAAGACACCACAAGAAAAAACCTCAGAATCAAATAACCTGGGCTCATAGGGGCCCAGAGACTGAATCGCAAACCAGAAAATTTGCTTGGGACTAACATAGGCCTTTTACATACAGATTGCAGTTGTGTAGCTTGGTCTTCTTGTGGGACTCCTAACAGAGGGAGGAGGGGCTATCTCTGACTCTGTTACCTGCTTTTGAGACCCTATCCTCCTACTGGGTTGCCTCGCCCAGCCTTAATAGGAGAGGAAGTGTCTACCTTCCTGGAACTTGATATGTCATGGCTAGCTGGTATACATGAGAAGCCTGCATTTTTCTAAACAGAAAGGAGAAGATGAGGTGGAAAAGGAGGACTAAAGATAGACCTTGGAGGAGAGGAGGGAGAGGAAACTGTGATCAGGCTGGGAATTAATTAATTAATTAATTAATTAGAAAAATCCAGGCATTAAAAAAAGAAAGATTGACTACTTAGAATTGGAAAACCTATCAAGGAAATTGTCTCTGGAGAAGACTGATTCTTCATTTCTCAGAAGCTGTTAATTGCCTGGAAGTCTTCATCTAAGGTTGGACCTTCAAAAACACCCAGCATGGCAGTATATCACCAAGGACGCAATAGTGACAACTATATCCTCTCCTGGGGGTA
Organism: Dicrostonyx torquatus; assembly: GCA_028555095.1. Lineage (NCBI taxonomy): Eukaryota > Metazoa > Chordata > Mammalia > Rodentia > Cricetidae > Dicrostonyx > Dicrostonyx torquatus. The sequence continues at coordinate 92,503 of JAQHUG010000448.1, read as the reverse complement.
ACTGGCAGTTGTCTAATTGGATTTAAGTCTAACTCATTAAGAGAGAATTCATGTCTGCTGCTGTAAACACAGCCAGCTACCCATGGCTGGTGATAGGACGGGGCATCGAGGAAAACCTACTGTTTCCATTTTCCTAAATCACTATAGTTTCTAACCACATTCTAAAAGCATCTGCTTGACCTCACAGATTAGTGTATTTCTCAATGTTTATCAAAGCATCTTCTTTTTGAGCCAAATGGAAACTGTTACAGAAATCCGTAACACATCAAAATGTAGAGAACAAAAGAAGATGGGGTGCCCAAACCCAGTTCATATACATCCACGTAAGGATCAAGGTGCACTGCACGAAACGGGAAGGGGTGAAACAACTGTAAGAGCCAGAGGACCAGAACCTGTGCTTTAAGATGGTGTCTACTAGAGATGGAAGAGACACCACAACCATGAAATCGCAAAAATATGATCACCTATGCTGGTGATAATACCAGGCAACATGCTGACAGTAAGACAAAATCGTAAAAAGTCCTCATTTGGACCAAACCTTTAGAATTTTGTCCAAGTTACAGCTGCATGTTATCTACAGTAGGTAAAGAAGAGCTCAATATCACCCTTATCAAAAAAGGTACAGAATGCAATTTTCTTATATATCAAAAAGAATTGGTCCATTGCAGTTATGCTTACATAAATCAGAAGAATCAAGTCCCATTACTTTTCCATGGCATGTTGGGACTTTTTCCTACAGATGTATGAAGCTATAAAATCTTAGAGTTTCTGTTTACTGGTGAAGTTTTAGGAGTTATTGATAAAAAGCCTTCCTTATTCACTTAAGAAGAGCATTGAAAGTACTCTGCACTCTAGGTTACAAAGATGTCAAGCTTTGGGGGAGTTCTCATTATGTCTATAGAGGACATCCTTTGTAGAGATTAAGTTAAAATTATATCTTAAAAAACAAAGAGCGTGGAAAAAAGGTAAACTTCCTTCAAAAAAAATCTTAATCTTACTTTTCACATGAGCTAAGTATGTGTTTCAATTCCTGTTTTGAGACATAGCAGGTGCTACCTACTGTTTGTAATTCTGTACCCTGGCCATGTACTCGCTCCTTATATTGTCTTGATTCTCTGCTATAACACTTCCCTTATCCTTTCCTGCATCTATGATTCTATCACTGGATCTTTTATCAACATGCTATTGCAACCTAGTCTTACTACACCATTTCAGAAAGCATTTCGCTTGGAAAGAATTTTCTGATACACACTATCCATCACACTTTCTCTGGATCATTTCAGCCACACAGCAGTGCTAACTCCCCCCAGAGAGGATTAGTGTCCACCCCACTTAGCAGAGCTCCTTGACTTGGGAATAGCTCAGTAACTATTCTGAAGATGTCAATAAAAGGAGCTTAGGGCTTCCTGAATCTCTGAGTTCCCAAGGATTGTCTAGGAGGCTGTACGAAGGATTCTAAATACGTAAGGACAACCTGCTGAGTCTGTACAGCATTACTTGTAAGCATATTTCCAGGATGTATATAGCAACAATTAATGGAAAAAGAGGTCAAAATCTGAAAAAGAGAAAGGAGGTAAGGGCTTGGATAAAGAAAGGGGAGTGAGAAATGTAATTGTAATTTTAAAAATTAAAATCTAGTAATCTTAATAATAATGAATGAATGAATGAATGAATGAACAAAACAAAACCCACAATCAATTGTCAAGGATGAGATATTAAAATTTAGTAAGTCTGGGGTGGAGCCCAAATGTGCTGATGATGCAGGTGTCTGGAGCAGGTGTCCCTTTCGGTAAAGCATCACAGAAACATACACATTTGTGTAGACACATACAGTGTTTAGGAGTGGGCTTATTTTAGAAACCTTTTCCTTGAGTATAAAAGTATTAGATTAAGACTGACTAACTCCATCTCACCAAGACATCATTTTAGAGTATTAGAACAGGATAAGTAAAGGTATTAATTGAGGTGGAGGAAATACGACACCACTTTGATTTTATTTAATAAAACAGTTAAAACGATGTTCCTAGGAAAGTAAGATCATAAGATACATTCCTCTTTACATACGTTGCCACTATAGCAACTCTTTACCATCCTTGTATATTATCTTCAAAATCTTGAATCTGCCTAAAAGACATGGATTCACTCTATTAATTACCCAAAATATAAAACAGGTAAGAAATAAAATAAAATATACTATATAATATTTATCATAAGAAATAAAATTATCTAACCATTTTAAATACATATTAGGGGGAAATGAATAATACATTGCATTCACAGCTGTGTATGACTGCTGATTATGTTTCTCCTCTGGTAGCAAGTATACAATATTCCAGGAACATGAAATCTAGCCAATAGGGGTGAAAATCCCAGGTTGGTACTAGCTTGATTTAAATTATATGCAGGATAACATACCAAATTTAACATTTCATCAATGAAACATTTAACCATAATTACACGATCCTGAATTAGAAAAACCAAGGGTGTTTAGGTGGAACCTCCACCCGGCCTCACTCCTCCCATTTCAGACCCTTTCCCTGAGGGGATCAGTCAAGAGTCAGCTCCTTCCCCTGAGATGTCCAAGACCACGCCTACAGGTTACTTAAGACACACACACACACACACACACACACACACACACACACACGCACACACGCACGCACATACACGTCTGCTATGTGTTCCCCCTGGTAATTTCTCCTCTTCCTCAGGTTAAAACCTGGACTTTAATTGGACTTGATTAATGTATTATATCGGCAGAGTTACCCATTACCAGGGTACTGGGGGATATTTTTAACCTATCACAGGGAACTGCCAGAATAACATTATAGTCAGTTACCAATTCAAACAAGAATATTATACAGCTTGGGTGTGTGTGTATGTGTGTGTGCTGGAGTAGATTTTAATGTCATTATAGAACTTCTTAGGGTTTCCTCCCTCAAGAATTGAGAATACTTGCACACATCTAGAGAACTGTCCAGAAGAATGTGATAGAAACTCTACAAATTATATTTTTTACATAATTTGCAGATATTGCAGACTTACATACAAGTCCTATTTGACAGAAATTTAGGTTTCAGTTGTCGGGATCCAAAAGGTATAAGAACATATTGAAAGTAGTTTAGTTTGGATCTGAAAAAGCAAACCTATAGCACAGGGAAATAGTTGTAGATCAAAAGAAAAAGAAAGTTGCTGCAGATAACGGCGTAATCATTATCACTATGAGAACTTTTAGAGGGACCACAAACAAAGACACTGGAGCGAAAGACGGCAAATCAAAATCCTTGTCCATCTGCCTTCACTTGAAATATAAACACTTAAAAGCAGAGAGTTTCAATACATTACATTTCCTGCAAAATAAGAGGGGCATTATACTAAGAATGGGTCATTGTTTTCAGGGATTAATTCAAGTATGTGTGCTTTGACTTTAAAAGTCATTCAAGTAAACCAATAATCCAGCAAACATCAGAGTCTTGAAAGATGTTTGTAAACAATGTTGCTTGTGCTTTGGACAAAGTTTAAGTTGTTCTTTTAGATGAAGAGTAAAAGTAACTTCCTACAGAAGAATTCTAGCGTGATTTTTTTTCCTTTTATATTCTTTCAGGTAATTCTAATTCACTTTAACTGTTACTGAGCATCTGAACTTACCGTGTTATATTTGATGGGGAAGAGAGAAGGCAAATGAACAAAACAGTTCCTTCAAAACGTGGGAGAGAAAACAATTTTAAGAAATAGTTATTATTTGAAATAAATTTTAGGGGATAGTGCATTTCTTTTTCTTTTTTTAATTAAAAATAACATTTTTCATACTGTATATTCTGGTCATGGTTTCCCCTCCCCCATCTACTCCCAGTTCTTCCCTTCCTCCATTCACCCATACAACTCCATGTCTCCTTTCACTCCATCTTTATGGGGGAAAGGCAAATAAAAATAGTTTAAGGAAAGAAAAGAAAAAAAACACATGCACAGGCACACACTCATGCAAAAAATAAGATCCATAAAAATACAGAATCAGAACCAAAATACACAAGCAAATACCAGTAAGGTATAAGATGCCCAAACAAAGCAATGCAAGACTTTAAAAAAAAAAAACTCCAAAAATAACATTTAGTTCATTTCATGTTGGGTGTGGAGCTTGCCCATAAGTGTGGTTTATATACCCCGTGAAACTCCATTGGAGAAAACTATTCTTTCTTTTGCTGACAATTGGAGATCCTTCTTGGCTATGGAAGGGAGTTAATAACCCCTTCCCCTCTAAGCACCTGATCCATCTGCCATGAATCTGTGCAGGTCTTGTGGGGTTGCAACAGTGTCTGTGAATTCATGTGTGAATCAGTACTCTTGTGTCTGGAGTACATGGGTTCCATGGTGTTATCCATGACTTCTGGTTCTTATGATCACTCCAACTCCTCTTCTACATAGTTCCCTGAGCCCTGAGGGGAGGGGTTTGGTGAGCAAATCCCATTGAGGAATGAGCACTTCATAATTTCCCACTCTGCACATTCTCCAGTTTTGGGTCTCTGTATTAATTCCCATTTACTGCAGGAGGAAGCTTCTCTGATGAAGGCTGAGTGAGACACTGGTCTATGGGTACAGAAGAAAGCTGTTTGAAATCATTTTGTTGCTATGTTCCTTTACCAGAACAGTAGCATTTGAAGTTCATCTAGGATTATTTTAACCATATTGGGGTTTTTGTGCTTCTATATGAAGACAAAAATTTCCCTTTCAATTTTTATGAAGAGCTGTGTTGGAATTTTGAGGGGGATAGCATTGAATCTCA
>JAQHUG010000448.1:76172-86543 GCA_028555095.1 Dicrostonyx torquatus | reverse complement strand
TATCTAATTTCATTAATTTGAATCTTCTCTGTGTGTCTTCTAGCTAGTTTGGCTAAGTGCTTATCAATCTTACAGATTTTCTCAAAGAACCAGCTGTTCATTTCATTGTTTCTTTATTGCTTTGTTGTCAATAATGTTGATTTTTGTTTGTTTGGTTGGCTGGTTGGTTGCTTTTGGGGGGGCTGGAGTCGTTTGTTTCTAGTTATTGAATTCAGTGCTGAGTTTTATTATTTCTTGCCATGTACACATTTTGGGGTGTTGTTTCTCCTTTCTGTTTTAGAGCTCTCAGATGTACCAGATGTATCATGAGATCTCTCAAATTTTCTAAGGTGGGCACTTAGTGCTATGAACTTGCCTTCATGTCTTCCATATGTTTAGATTTCCTGTACTCTCATTTTTATTCAAGCCTCAAAAGTTTTTACTTCCTTTCTTGATTTCTTTCTGGACTTATTTGCGTTCCATAGTGACTTGTTCAGTTTCCACCAGTTTGGGTACTTCTGCTATTTCTCTTGTTTTTGAAATGCAGATTTAATCTACACTGATCATATAGAACGCAGAGTGTTATTTCAATGTTCTGATATCTGTTGAGACTTTCAGGATGTCCAAAAATGTGGTCAATTTTGGGGAAAGTTTTCAAGAACTCTGGGAAGAAGGTATACACTTTGGTGCTTGGGTGAAATGTTCTGAAGATATCTGCTAGGTACACTTCATTTATCATGTTATGAAGTCCAGCACTTCTCTGTTTAATGTTTGTCTGGATGATCTGTCTATTGGCAAAAGAGGTATACTGGTCACCAATAACATGAGGCCAATATAAGATTTCAGCTGTATTCGTTTTTTTAACTTACCTATCCTTGTGTTTGTCATATAAATATTTAGAAGTGCAATGTCCTTTTGGTGGATTTTTTACTTTGATGAGTGTCTTTCCCTAGCTCTTATGGTTAACATTACAAAGATAAATATATGTGTATATATGTGCATATAATATGTGATTTTAGGTAAATATAATATTGCATGATTCCTTATGGCTTTTTCAAATATCATACACTTTTGAATGAACAATGATTCATTGATGAAATAAGAGAATAAAACATTTTTTTAAATTTTGAGATTATAATTTAATTACATTTTTCCCTTCCTTATCTGCCTCCAATCCTTCTACATACCCCTCCCCACTCCAAGACCTTTTTTTTAAAATAATTGTTAATGCATATATATATATATACCCTAAATGATCTTCAGTCTGTATAATGCTGCTTGTATGTATGTTTCAGGAATGACCATTTGACACTGGAAAATAATTAGGGAGTTCTGTGAACGTTGTGAACAGGAGAGGTGATATATCCACAGAGAAGAGAAGAAAGTTTTTAAAAATTCTAGAATCAAATGAAAATATAAACTACATTCTACAGGAACTTTTAGAATGTGAGGGTTCTAAGGGAAAAGTTCACAGTTATCAGTTTTTACATCAGAAACATCTCAAATAAAACCATGTACCTCAAGATTCTAAAAAAACAAAAGAAGAAAAATTCTAATGAGGTAGAAAGTAAGAAATTATAAAGATGGAAGTTGAAAATTAATGGAATAGGGACTTACATGGTTTAATAAGTGAAATGTCCCAAGAGGTTCACACAATTGAACAACACTGTTAATACTGTTTAGGAGGACTGTGGAATTTTAGGTGGTTGATTCTCCTGGAAAAGGTGACCACTGGAGCTTTATAGCCTGGCCCCACTTTAGGTGTAGTGTCTTGGATTTCTTCATGTGAATGTAATGTGTCCATCCAGCCTCTTGGTCCTTCCACCTTACTTTCCCTGTCTACTGACATTTCTCCCTGCCACTTCCTATATCTGTCAGGAACGCTAAACCAAAATGAACCCATATTCCCTTAAGTTGCTTCTTTCAAGGTATTTTACAACAGCAAAGAGAAAGTGACTAAGAGACTAAAATTAAAACTAGCAGACACCGAGATTTAATAATAATATGTAGCAAAGAAAAAGACAGACTGTTGTGTGGCATATAACTTGCCCTTGAACTATATAAGAATGTCTATAAATCAATAAAAAAAATTTCAAAATACATCAAAATGTTTTATCTGTTATGATCAATCTCTGAAAGAATATTGAAAAGTTATGAACTTTCAAATTGCTTTTCAACATTTGTAGTCATTTTAGAAATACAAATGAAGATCAAAATAACATGCAACCTTTAATTCATACTGAATACAGATTTAAAGCACATATATCAGTACATTGACAATACCAAGCACTAAGGGGAATCTTTAACACTCACACACTGATGATAAAACTGTTCATTAGTTTAAAAATCTGGAAACCTAATAACATTCTCTGTGTGAGACCCTCACCCCTTATTCTCAAAGGTTCTCAAGGGGACGAGAAGGAATTTCCTAGAAGACTGTTTTAAAATTAGAAACACAGACTAGCCTCACATTCTCAGAAAGACAGTATTTTCCTTCACCCCTCTCACCCGAGAAATTACGCCGGGCCACCTGGTACAGGCTGATAAAGATGGCCTGACTCAGGAACAGGGTGGCCTTGCTCTAAGAACAAAGAATTAGCTGACACAGAAGGATGGGACAGAGCAAAGGACCTTGCACCCGTGCCAAAGCAGCTTCAGAAGGCCTCTTTGTAGTTACTCCTTTAAAAGTTTACCCCACAGAGGGGCTACAACTCCTCTCTACCTCACTGCAGTGGGGGCTGGAGATGAGTTCCGAACTAGTTCGTATTATGCTAAATAAACCTTGCTTATTACAGTCTGGGCCATTCTGGTGGTCTCTCTGGGGGTTGTAATCTGGGTACAACACTCTGTAGCTACTGTTCATAAGTCTTATGGCCCCAATACTTCCCAGGGGTATCTATATACCAGAGCAGGGAAGATGTGTGGTATGTAACAAAATTTTTCCTGGAGAGATGAATCACACACATTTATTCACCCCAGATAGGAAGCCCATGACAGATCAAAAGTATCAATAACACTTGGTGAACCAATGAGTTTTATGGGGGTTACTTAGAGAATTATAGGTGAGGGGTTGCTTACAGGAGCAGAAATGACTCAGTGACAGCTGAATCACCATGGTCCACTCCAGCATGGGTGACAGCACACAAAGCTGGAAAGAGAGCACTCTGCACAGCCTGCAGACCATTCTACAGGCTGGAGAGTGGCCTTTTCAGGTGCCTCAGGCGGTCTAGCCTCTTCCAGGCAGCTTGACTGTTTCTACTTCTTCCAGACACCTGGGCTAGCCGAAGAGTCGTTGAAGCTTAGCTTGTCTGGGAGTCTTGTTTGCAGCTTGGCTTCATCTAAGAGGGACTCTCAGTTTTTACTGTTTTCTCTAGCAGGAAGTGCCCTAATGAATCTAGTCAGTTTCAGGGACTTCCTGGAGCTATTTTGGATTGTTTATCTTCTTGCTTAAGGAACATCCCTACAGGATGGAATGTTTCAATCTCAGAGGAAATTGTTAGACAATGGTTTGAAAAGTCATTTCCAAAGATATGGTAACAGTGAAATTCATAGTAGACTTAAATAAGAGTTAATCTTCAAGTCCATTAACACTAACTGAGTTATAGTATAACCATAAAACAGTATATTATGCAATAAAGCAAAACAAAGTATGCTAATCAAAAGAATATTCATCAATCTCACAATTATACAACATACACACACACACTTTATTTGATCCTATTGTAAAGTTTAAAATTTGCCTAAATTAACCTGTGGATACTTGACAGACATGATTACCTCAGAGAAGAAAACTTAGCAACATATGAGGAAATAGATCAGAGAATACTCAGAGTTCTGAAAGTGTTCAGAGTGTTTTTCTGATCATTACTTAGGTGGTTTGACTTCTTCAAACTTAATTGAGTAGTATAATTAATATCCAGGTCCTTTACTATATATTCCACATCATTCAAAGTCAGTTCAGAGCCAACACACACATACACACACAGTTAAATGTAAAAGCCTTCATCTGTCAATTTCACCATGACAAATACAGCATCCTCTAATGAATGTTATCTTTTCTGTTTCTTTTCTCGACTCCAGCCTCCTCTTTTTTTTTTTACTTATTCTGTCTTTAAAATCACTTCTGTTGCTTTTGTATTTTCTTGCTACCTCATAATACTTTTAAGCCATTCCATTTCTTTCCTCCTCACAAAGATCTTACACTCAGAGACCTAACTCTCTTGCCCAGCTCACAGAAGCACTAACAAAATGACTGTTTCAATATATATGCAATAAAAAGTTTAATATCTCTGTTCACTTATCCCAAGTTTTTATGGGACTGTTAACACAGAAAGTATAATCTAAAGCCACAGTGTGGTTAACCTCCATTTATTTCTCTAGTTATATGGATTCCAATTGTGGTGGTTTTAAAAGCGTGGAGGAGCCTCATTAACTTTACAAGGCAAGACTGAATTTACAGAACCAATATCCATGTGCAGAAAGCAATGCCTGTGGGTTCTGTTTTTATTGGAGGTTCTCTGTTTCCTTCGCCCCTCTAATACAGATGTCTTTTATAAGGTTACATTTTGTGTAACAAAAACAACAGGCATTTTTCAATCACATGCAGATGGCAAAGTTTCTCTTTCACGTCTCTCAGGAACAAGAATGTATCCCAATGTCTATAAAATTTATGGGGAGGCAGTTCATGTGGATAATTTATTTTATACTATTTTAAATATTAATTACTGAGTAAACCTTGCCCCTAGCTTATGTTTTAGGGAACATATTTTCCAAACACATTTTAAACAACATTTCAGAACAAGTAAACAATTATTAGTAACTCACTTTCTCTTCATTTATTTTATTCTGCTTTAACGGCCTCTGGGTTACAGGGATAGACAGTAAGAAAATGGGATGCAGTGTTTCTTATTGTTATTCATCTCTTAGGAGTGTTTACCTATAAGGCTCAACTATTCAGATCACATGATGAATGATCAATCTGGGAACAGGTTGCAACCTCAGTCACTACTAGTCAGTCTAATCAACACCTGAGCAGCAGAAAAAGAAGCCATACCTATCATTTTTGTAAAATGTATCAATATTACTCAAAATTTGAAAAAAACACTGTATATGTCATAACCACATCATTGGATTTTTCTAACGCTTATATAATTTATGACACATTAATGACTTTCCTGTCTCTGTCTCTGTCTCTGTCTCTGTCTCTGTCTCTGTCTCTCTCTCTCTCTCTCTCTCTCTCTCTCTCTCCTTCCAAGTATACCCAGCTTAATGCCAGATTTTCACTTACCTGTTTTTTTCATAGAAGTTTGAGATGTTCACATAACTTGGCTATGCCTATTACAAGAATTTTTTTCTCCTGACAATTTTCCCTGTGCTCACTATCATCATTGGACACAGATGAAGTCTTGCTCATGGAGAGCTTCTCTTCAGTTTCCTATTGCTTATATCTGAATTACACCTGTCACCTGTCCACAGGAATTAAAATATATTGACTGATAATGTTTCTGAACTTTGGGGTTTTTTGTTGCTTCTGTTGCTTTGTTTCTTTGTTTAGGGATTTGGGTTTTGTTACTGTTGTTGTTGTTTAGGTTTTTGTTTGTTTTCTTTTCGAGACGGGATTTCTCTGTGTAGCCCTGGATGTCCTGGAACTTCTCTGTAGATCAGAAATCTGCCTATCACTGCCTCCTGAGTGCTTGGATTCAAGCATGCACACTTCATGTTTCTGAACTTCATATCGTATTTTTCTTCTATATAATCCAGAGCCAGATTTCACCTTTTATTAGCAAGAAGAATTTTTTCATTTTAAAGTGATATGCACCTGCAATTATTTTGTTTCTCCTTTTTTCCTATGGGAAAATGATTTGCTAAGAGATATAATTTTTAATTGTTTTTATTGAGCTATACATTTTTCTCTGCTCTCCTTCTACCCTCTCCTGTGACCCCAAGACTCCCAATTTACTCAGGATATCTTGTCTTTTCCTCCTTCCTATGGAGATCCATGTATGTATCTCTTAAAGTCCTCTTTGTTGTCTAGGGTTGTGGAATGAAGATTGGATTTGTACATATTATGTTTGTTTATCTGGGTTACCTCACTAAATAGGCTTTTTTTCTAGATCCATCTATTTGCTTGAAAATTTCAAAATGTCATTATTTTTTACTGCTGTGTAGTACTCCATTATGTAAATGTACCACATTTTCTTTATCCATTCTTCAGTTGAGGGGCATCCAGGTAGTTTCCAGGTTCTGGTTATGACAAATAATGCTGCTACAAATAGTTGAGCACATGTCCTTGTGGTATGATTGAGCATCCTTTGTGTAAATACCCAACAGCAGTATTGCTGGGTCTTGAAGTAAATTGTTTCCTAAATTGTTTCTGAGAAACTATCATACTGATTTCCAAAGCGACTGTACAAGTTTGCACTTCCACCAGCAATGGAAGAGTATCACTTTACCCCACAACCTCTCCAGAATAAGCTGTTATCTGTGTTTTTGATCTTGGCAATTCTGACAGGGTAAGATGGACTCTCAGTGTTGTTTTGATTTGCATTTCTCTGATGACTAAGGGTGTTGGACATGGACATTTCTTTAAGTGTCTTTCACTCAATTTATTTTTTCCTTTTTTATTTGTTTTATTGAGCTATACATTTTTCTCTGATTCCCTCCCTGCCTCTCCCCTCCCCTTCAGTCCTCTCCCATGGTCCCCATGCTCCCAATTTACTCAGGAGATCTTGGCTTTTTCTACTTCCCATATAGATTAGATCCATGCATGTCACTCTTAGGGTCCTCATTGTTGTCTAGATCCTCTGAGATTGCGATTTGTAGGCTTGTTTTCTTTGCTTTATATTTAAAAGCTACTTATGAGTGAGTACATATGATAATTGTCTCTCTGGGACTGAGTTACCTCACTCAATATAATGTTTTCTAGCTCTATCCATTTGCCATTTTAGATTCATCTGTTGAGAGTTCTCTGTTTAGGTCTGTACCTCTTTTTTTTACTGAATTATTTGTTCTTTTGCTGTCAAGTTTCTTGAGTTCCTTATATATTTTCGAGATCAATTCTCTGTCCAATGTGGGGTTGCAAAGAGGTACTTCGTCAATTATATAAATTAAAAGTATTTCTTCCCACCGTATTTTAGCAGAATAACAAATGAAAATAGGAGTCAATAAAAATGCTATAAGAAGTGAGAATACATAGATAACACCAAGAATGAGGCGAGAGGGAAAAATGAAAAATGGTATTTATTTATTTGTTTGCTTATTTGTTGTACTAAGCATTAATCCAGAGCTACATAAACATGCTAACTCTGAACTGTATGTCCAATCTTTCTTTCACTCTTTTCTGTTTTGAGACAGGGTCTCACTAAGTTTCCCTGAACACCCTAGTGTTGCAGGCATACCTTGAAGTTACAATCTTTCTGCCTTGCTCCCATGAAGTTGGGATTCCAGGTCTGCGTCACCAGGCCCAGCACAAGATAAGAACTTTAACACAACCCTCATCCCTAAAGCCTCCGACCATTCTGACAAGTGCTGTTAATCCAGAAAGTTTTTATTTTGCTGCAATCGAGATCTTAAGGAAAAGCTTAGGCGTGACCGAATGTAAATGAATAAGTATATGGAACACAAGAAGAAGGATATCTGTATTTCCCAGGATCACACTGTTTCCGGAAGTAAGTTGCTAGAGCACTATTTATTTTTCATGGGTGGAGAGAATGGGCTGCCTCCGTTGTTACTACTTTGCTGGGGATAGTAGACATTGTCTTTACAGTGTCCAGCGGTTTAAAACAAGCCAGAATAATTTTGTTCTCTGAAGAAATCTTAATATCTTATTTATATGAACAAGAGAAAACACTACATATTTTTCCTTCTTTCTTCTTTCTCCCCACCCCACCCTCTTAAATTTTCTGTTTGAAATCTTTCTTGAACAAATCTTTGGACTGATGCTGCCACCTAGAGCACTTGGCTGGTATTTTCCTGCATCCAATAGAGAAACAACTCAGGCATTGTTCTTATTCTGCTGCTGTGTTTCACACGTTTCATGACTGAAATCTCCATAACAAAGGATAAATCCATGAAATGGAAACATGGAATTGTTTAATATAAGGTGTACATGGCATGTGAGTTTTCAGAGATGAGCATTAAAAGAATATATGATGTAATATATTAGCAATAAAATATATGTAATGTAATATATGTATAAAATGTAATAGATAAATGTAATGCAATACATAAGCAATAAAAGAAATAAAGATAAAACAATATTCACAAATAGAATATAAGCATATTTATGGAAGTCAAGCAGAAGTGTAATTGAGCGGGTGAAGTTCATGGATCAATGGCAGAAAGCTGGTCAAGGCATTTTCTCAAACCTCTGTGTGTGTACATCCTCCTCACTCTTCTCTAGTCAGTGGAGGATACTGTGGTGAGGGTCTTGTGACACGATGTATCAGACGAGAGGTAGAGGAGGGCTGAGAAACCATTATCTTCAGCTGTTTCCACTTCCCAAGTACTGTGTTTGTGCTGGCATAGCCTGCATCCCTTCCCGGGCAAGCCTCTCATTGCAAGGCCAAACATTCTCCACCTACTCCCATCGCCATTTGTAAATTAAATCACTTAAACACTTATCACCTGGGAACATTTCATGCCTGAGAAACTTGAAACTTGATTTGTCGACTAAATTCTGCTGTAGACTTTCTAAACCTACAATGATTTTCACTTATTCTACCTAATAGTAAAAGGGTCCCATTCAAAGACACAAGAAAATGTATTAACTCCTTCTGTATGGTATTTTTAGAGAAATTTGACTCAGAAACATTTGTATTTGTCATTCTTAATTACACCTTTTGAATAAATTTTATTTGCATTTATATTACTCATAAAAGATATTAAGTGGATTTTCTATATAAACAGAAGCTAAAAGTAATTTTAATTAAAAATATTCAAATAAATCCTTACAGTCAATGATAGCTACTGTCCCATTAACAGTAATAACAGTGAGTTAGTTCTGAATTGTTAGAGGAATTTGCTAATATAATAAGATCTTTTCTTGAGTTCCCTTCCTGGAGGTTAATAGATCTGCCCTCCGTCACTTCGATTGCTGTTTATTTGATCTTTTCACATGTAAGGATCTTGTTGTTGAGAGACAAGCATTATTCATGGAATCTGTAGCAATTGACAGCTAGAAGTGTAAGTGCAGAGCCCATGGAATTATGGGATTCTTTAGTTATTGCATGATATATGGTTGAAAGAGCCAGGATGAAGCCCTGTCTTCCTGTATAGCCTATTTCTTACCAAAAGAAGCTTGAAAGTAGTGAAATTGGTACTTCCTATACAACTTACCCATGGTGAAACACCAATTTATTATTCCCATCTATCTGTTATAATTAACCATCATAGAAGGGACATAAAAGTAAATTTTCAGAAAAATGAAACAAAAATCACATAATAGTAAAACTAATCCAGTATCATTTATTATTATTACTATTATTTTATTATATTATTATTGTTGTTGCTGTTATTATTATTGGAACCTTCCGATTCTAAGCATGCACTACCACATGTGGCTCCCTTTAGTTAGTTATTATATTAAAGCATATTCTAGTTTGCTTTTCTGTTGCTACCACAGAGCACCATAGCAAAAATGAACCTGAGGAGGAAAGGGCTTATTTGGCTTGCACTTCTGTGTCATTGTCCATTATGGAGAGAAACCACAACTGTAACTCAAAACAGGAACCTGGAATAAGGTACCACAGCAGAGATGATGGAGGAGTTTTCCTTAGCAGTGATCTCTCTGACTTGTTCAGCATTCCACCTCCCTAAGAATCACTGCCCACAGTGAGCTGACCCTTCTGAATCAATCAGGAGTTAAGAAGATGCCCCCCACATATGACCACAGCACCGTCTGGTGCAGGCAATTACTTGATGTTCCCTCTTCCAAAGGGACTCTAATCTGTGTCAATTTTACCAAATATAATTACCAGAACAGGTCATGAATTTAAACCTAGTTTTCTAAGTACTTTTTGACTGAATTTTCTGTCCCACCCAGTCCTTGTACTGCCTGGTTCCCATAAACTTTAAGTCCCAAAGAAATCACGCAGAGGTCTTTATTAATGATAAACTGATTGGTCCATTAGCTCAGGCTTCTTATTAACTCTTATAACTTATATTAACCCATTATTCTTATCTATGTTAGCCACATGGCTCAGTACCTTTTTCAGCAAGACAGTCACATCTTCCTTCTATGTCTGGGCAGGACTGGAGAGGAATGGGCTTTCTTCTTCCCAGAATTCTCCTGTCCTCATTGCCCCACCTCTATTTCCTGTCTGGTTGTCCCAACTATACTTCCTGCCTGGCTACTGGCCAATCAGCATTTATTTAAAACATAATTGACAGAAT
>JAQHUG010000448.1:18791-34238 GCA_028555095.1 Dicrostonyx torquatus | reverse complement strand
TTTTGATGACACCTTCTATTTCTTTGCAGTTTATAGGTCTATTTAAATTGTTCACCTGGTCTTGATTTAATTTTGGTATATGGTATCTTTCAAAAAATTGTCCATTTCTTTACTGTTTTCCAATTTTGTGGAGTATAGGTTTTTATAGTATGACATATGATTCTCTAGATTTCCTCAGTGACTGTTATGTCTCCCTTTTCATTTCTGATTTTGTTAATTTGGATGTTCTCTCTCTCTGCCTTTTGTTTAATTTGGATAAGAGTTTGTCTATCTTGTTGATTTTCTCAAAGAACCAGCTCTTAGTTATATTGATCCTTTGTATTGTTTTCTTAGTTTCTATTTTATTGACTTCAGCCCTCAATTTGATTATTTCCTGTCTTCTACTCTTCTTGGGTGAGCCTGATTATTTTTGTTCTAGAGATTTCAGGTGTGCTGTTAAGTCACTAGTGTGAGCTTTCTCCACTTTCTTTATGTAGACACTTAGTGTTATGAACTTTTCTCTTAGCACTGCTTTCATAGTTTCCCATGGGTTTGGGTACATTGAACCTTCATTTTTGTTGAATTCTAGGAAGTCTTCTTTATTTCCTTTATTTCCTTCTTTATTTCTTCCTTGACTCACAGGTCAAAGAAACTGAATAGTTCACTGTTCGATTTCCATGAGTTTGTAGGCTTTCTGAGAGTAGTGTTGTTGTTGAATTCTAACTTTAAATCATGGTGATCCCATAAGATATGGGAGGTTACTCCAATTTGTTGTATCTGTGGATGTTTGCTTTGTTACTGAGTATGTAGTCAGTTTTAGAGAAGGTTCCATGAGGTGCTGAGAAGAAGGTATATTCTTTTGTGTTTGGGTGGAATGCTCCATAAATGTCTGTTAAGTCCATTTGAGTCATGACATCTGTTAGTTCTCTTATTTCTCTGTTAAGTTTTTGCCTGGTTGACCTGTCCATTGGCGAGAGGAGGGTGTTGAAGTCTCCTACTATTAGTGTTGGGGGTTGATGTGCAATTTAATCTTTAGTAACATTTCTTTTACATTTGTGGGTGCTTTTGTATTACAGGCATAGATGTTCAGGATTGAGACTTAATCTTGATGGATTTATCCTGTTATGAGTGTAAAGTGTCCTTCTCCATCTTTTCAGATTGGTTTTAGTTTGACGTCTATTTTGTTAGATATTAGGATAGCTACACCCACTTGTTTTTTAGGTCCATTTGATTGGAAAATCTTTTCCAAACCCATTAATCTGAGGTAATGTCTGTCTTTAAGATTGAGGTGTGTTTCTCGTCTACAGAAGAAGGCTGGATCCTGTTTTTGTATCTATTCTCTTAGCCTATGTCTTTTTATAGATGAATTGAGTCCATTGATATTAAGAGATATTAATGACCAGTGGTTGTTAATTCCTTATTTTTCTTCAGAGGTAGTGTTTGTGTGCTTCCCTTCTTTAGGATTTGGTAACGGCAGGTCATCCGTTGTCTGTGTTTGTGTGGGTGCAGTTAGCTTCCTTGGGTTGGGGTTTTCCTTCTAGTACTTTCTGTAGGACTGGGTCTGTGAATACATATTGTTTAAATCTGGTTTTATCATAGAATATCCTGTTTTCTCCATCAATGGTGATTGAAAGCTTTGCTGGGTATAGTATTCTAGGCTTGCATTTGCGGTCTCTTAGTGTCTGCAGCACATCTGCCCAGGACCTTCTGGTTTTTATGGTTTCCATTGAGAAGTCAGATGTAATTCTGATAGGTCTACCTCTACATGTTATTTGACCTTTTTCCTTTGTAGCTCTTAATAGTCTTTCTTTATTCTGTATGTTTTGCATTTTGATTATTATATGGTGAGGGGGTGTTTTGGGTTTTTTTGTTTGTCTGTTTTTTTGATGCAGTCTATTTGGTGTTCTGTAAGCTTCTTGTACCTTCATAAAGATAGCCTTCTTTAGGTTGGGAAAGTTTTCTTCTATAATTTTATTGAATATATTTTCTGTGCCTTTGAGCTGGAGTTCTTCTCCTTCTTCTACCCGTATTATTCTTAGGTTTGGTCTTTTCATGGTGTCCCAGATTTCCTGGATGTTTTGTGTTACGAATTTGTTGGATTTAATGTTTTCTTTGACCAATGAATCGATTTCTTCTATAGTATCTTCAACACTTGAGAGTCTCTCTTCCATCTCTTATATTCTGTTGGTTATGCTTGCTTCTGTAGTCCCTGTTCATTTACCCAGATTTTCCATATTTTGTGTTTTCTTTATTGCCTCTATTTCAGTCTTCAAGTCTTGAACTATTTGCTTCACCTGTTTGATTGCTTTTTCTTGGTTTTCTTGGGTTTCTTTGAGGGATTAATTAATTTCTTTCAATTTTTTGTCTTTTCTTCCATTTCTTTAAGGGAGTTTTTTATTTCCTCTTTAAAGATGTCAATCATCTTCATAAAGTTACGTTTTTCTTCTGCTTCTTCCAGATTAGGATGATCAAGTCTTCCTGTTGTATGACCACTAGGTTCTGGTGTTACCATGTTGCTTTTTAGGTTGTTGGATGAATTCTTGCATTGGCGCCTACTCATCTCTTCCTTCAATTGATGCCAACAGGGTCTTTGTGTCTTGACCCAGTCTTTGCAGTGTCTGTATCTTTGGGAACTGTTCTTGGTCTGCTCAGTATTGTCAATGTCTGTGTCTCAGGAAGCCACTGAGGTCTCTCTTAGCCTGCTCTCTTAGTCTGCTCTCCTGGTTCGCTTGTTTGGTCCACTCTGCAGTCACAGTTTGTGCTTTAGAGTTCCTCTCTTGGTCCTGTCTGTGTAGTAGCAGACTGTGTTTCAAAGTTCCACTGAAGTTTTGCTAGTATAGGCTAGTTTGGGGGAGGGGCGGGTTTTGTAGCTTGCAGGGTGGGGCAGTACTGGGGCAGCCTACATGCAAGAAACTCTCCTGCTGGCTGGCTAAAGAAGCAGAGGCAAGTGGGGGAACGGCCCAGGGTTTTCCCCCACTATGGAGGGCCTAGAGAGTGGGGCGTCCTGCTGAGTGGCTGGTTATTCATCTCTTGGTCCTCTCTGTATTGTAGCAAGCTGTGTTTCAGAGTTCCACCAAGGTTGCAGCTCATAGCTGTAATTTTAAATTACATAATTTTCCATGCCCCAGAACCAGAACTATGCATGTGCATCATTTTCTAAAAGCCACAGATGTAGAAGTTTAAAGCAGTCTTCTCAAAAGGATAGTCATTTATGGATATTGGTTGGGAAACAGTAATATCTGTAGTACAATTGTTGTCGGTGGGATCAGCTGGAGTCAGTGACTTAATCCTTTGTAAAGTTCTGTTAAAGATTTCTATAACCTGTCCCAGTCATTCCCCACATGACACTTTCTGTGCTGATCAATAAAGAACAAAGTCCTGTGTTGGGGACAGACAGACAGACACATGGGGCAGATTCATAAGTCAACCTTCAGCAGGCACTGTTGACTGAGGTTTCTGTCTACCCAGTTCCCCAATCATTTAGTTCCAAAGAAAATCACATTACATTAGATATAAACTGATTAGCCCATTAGCTCTAGCTTCTTATTGGCTAATTCTTACATCTTAATTTAACCTATTTCTGTTCATCTGTGTTCACCACGAGGTCGTTGTTATGCTTTTGGCGCGGGTGGCAAAGACATACAGAGAGACACACAAACGAACCCACGTGGAGTTTATTAGAGGGGGGTGACCGGATCCATGGAAACGTGGAGAGTGAAGGGAAGAGAGAGCAGAAGATGGCGCCTCCGCCTTTTAAAGGTCGCCTTGCACGTGCACAGGGGTGGGTTGTGTGGGTACATCAGATGCTGATGAGAAAGATGGTGGGCAACCCATTCCTCGCACATGCACAGGTATGTCAGACGCTGATGACGAAGATGGCCAGCGACCCATTCCTTGCACGTGCACAGGGGTGGAGGTAGCTGCACATGCATCCCCATGCAGCTGCTTTTAGGACCCAGGGTGATTAAATGATAACGGTCATAGCTTACTGGGAAAGATTTAGCATGTCTGACTTGGCGTCTCCATGGTGGCTCTCTGACCCTGCTTTCTTCCTCCCAGAACTCAGCTCTGTCTTCTCCATCTACCTAAGTTCTGCCCTATCAGGGCAAGCAATTTCTTTATTGATTAACCAATGAAAGCAACACATAAACAAAAGGACCTCCTACACCATTTCAACAGAGAGAAGACAGAGAGGCATGAAGTAGAGAACTCCAATCTGGCCTCACTTGTGGTTAAATGACTCCTAGGGGAAATGACTCAAAGTTAATTGCTAATGCATAATTAATGAAAATGTCATTTTTAGGAAATATAAATTTCCATGTCTAGTGGTACATGAATATATCATTTTTAACTTATAAAATTTTCAGAAAATGTTTACTATAAAATTCTAAATAAATGAGGCAAAATAATAAACAATGATGAATTTAAGTAAAGTATACACAAGAATATCTTATGTTTCTTTGTCAATCTTTCTTTAAATTTGGAATTGTGTCACAATAAATGGCCTTACCTATTCTTATGTGATATTTGCCTTTAAAATATGTGTTTGATGTTTAAATGGGCAACAGGTTAAAAAAATCATCATTCATGTCGTCATTTTGAAGCAACTCCAGATCTGTCCTGCAGACTTTTTGTTACAATCAAACAGGCTGTTGTGGGAAGTGAACACAGTTTTAGGGATGCACTTACTATACATTCTATTTTAAACGCCAGAGTCAAGCTTTGAAAAGAAAATATTTAACAATCTAATAACCAGTTAAATAGAGATAACTATTCCTTTTTTCATAGGTAAAATTGAAGTTAACCATAGTGATTAAACTTAGGCAGTTGTTCTCAAACTGTAAAACAGAGGCTCAGAGCCGTGAGAAAGAATGTGATAGGCATCATTACCTGGGTTCCACCTAAGAATTCTGACATCATTTTTCTAGTGTGAGTCCTGGGTATCAGCATTTTAAACAGTTCTTTGTTGCTCCACAACGAGCTAGTCTTAGAATGTGACACACTTGATGTTGAAGACAAACAAATCTAGGATGTCACAAAATACAATTTACAGAAATCTAAGATGTCATTTAAAAAAACCATAATACTGACTGACAGGAAGACCATGTGATTGAATTTGGTTCAGGTGAAGGACTAAATCTATTTAGGGCAGAAATGAGTTCACTCAACCTTAGATGTACCTGTTTAGGCTGGAGAAATGGCTCAGTGGCTAAGAGCATAAGCTACTCTTCCAGAGTTCCTGAGTTCAACTCCCAGCAACCACATGGTGGCTCACAACCATCTATAATAAGATCTGCCCTTTTCTGGCATGCAGGTATACATACAGAGCACTCATGCATAAAATATATATAGATAAATTTTAAGAATTAACAAAGAAATAACATTTAACTGAAGACAACGCAGATGTGGAGGAAGGGGTTTGGGATGACACCTGAGGCCATGTTAGTGCCTGAGAATCATGCTGCCACTGGGGCCATAAAGAATGGGCTGGCCACACAGTCCATAGTACCACACAGGACTATGCTGATTTCCTGGCCAAGTTGTGACAAGGGGGAGGGCTCATGTCAGGGTCCATGGCCCTACCACAGCCAGGGTCAGTGTTGAGGTGTGGTTTCTGTTACCACTGGGGGTCATGTGACTGCTTGGGGCAGAGGGACACTTCTGCTGCCACCAGGGGCCATGCTGTTGCTGGGCCCATGCCAATCTAAAGAAGCCTACACTGCTACCCAGAGCCATGTTAACGTCTAGCCCAAGCTGCTACTGATGGCCATGTCTGAGTCTGTGCTTCTGCCACAGCTGGGATCTGTGTTGATGTCTGTTGCCCATGTTACCACAGAGGCCCATGTGAGCCATGTGTCAAACCATGTGTTGAACCATGAATTGTACAAGGGTCTTGCTGAGTTGTCCCAGCCCCTCACCCAGATCCCAAGATAACAGACCCCATGACCATGGCACAGGAAAGTTGGCCCTGCCCTTAATAAGACAGCTATTAAGGGAAATAGCTGGTCCCACCCCTTACCTGAGAAGAGTAGTTCCAATGGCCCAGATGACCAACTCAACAGCCACCCAGGGACATATCCAAGGCTTTGGGCTGGCACACCCCAACATCTACCCTAACAATGACCTGCTGGAGGCATGAAGGGACTGGTCCTAAAGAACCACGACTGCAAGGTCTACATGACTTGGAACAACAGCGGGATGTTCAGAAGTTTCTGTGGGGACCCCTTGTTGATGGTGTACGGGAGGCCAGAGGCCTTAAACCTAACCAACTACATGTTACACAATAAGCATTTGCAAGGAAAGTTGCATAAATAAAAGGGTTGCTAGACACACAGCAGCTCCCAGTGCCACTACATGAATAAAGAGGCAATGGAGGGACAAAGACAGAGGAGCAAGATTTTTCTTTCTATTTTTTTGTTTGTTTGCTAATTGTTTTTAATTTGAAATTGAACATGTTTTTAATTTTAAATTGAAATTGAATTTTATTTGTTTTTTATTTTATCATTTTTTATTTTTCTTTTTTTATCTTTTTTTTTCTTTTTTTTATTGTTAAAAGAAAAATTTACATTTACTCCCCTTGTCCCAGGCCCTCCCACTCCCCCACTATCCCACCGCCCTCCCCCTACTTCCCTAATATGGGGCAGGATACCCTGCCCTGTGGAAAGCCCAAGGCCCTCCCCCCTCCATCTCGGCCTAAGAAGGTGTGCATCCATAAAGAATAGGTTCCCAAAAGGCCAATACATGCAGAAGAGATAGGTCCCTGTGCCAATATCCTTGGCTTATCTGTCAGTCCCCATTGGCAGCCACATTCAGAGAGTCCGGTTTGGTCATATGCTCCTTCAGTCCTGGTCCAGCTCCCAATAGATCAATCAAGTGCATTGTCTCAGTTGGTGGGCCAGTCCCTCAAGGTCCTGACTTCCTTGCTCATCTTCTCCCTCCTCCTGCTCTTCCACTGGACCTTGGTAACTCAATCCCTTCCTCTGATGGGAATGTGGGTCTCTGGCTCTATCTCCATCCATCATGTGAAGTTTCTATGGTGATGATCAAGAAATTCATCAATGTAACTATGGGGAAAAGTCATTTCAGGCACCCTCTCATCTGCTGCCCAAGAACCTAGTTGTGGACAACCCTGTGAACACCTGGGATCCCCTCTAGAGACAAGTCTCTTGCTAATCATAAAGAAGGGAATAAGGTATCTTCTTTTTTATTATTTCGTTTTTAGTTTTCCTTTGGGGGGACACTACAAGGGTGAGGGGTAGCGATATGGAGGTTCTGGGAGATGGGAAAGACTGGGGAACATGATGTGAAACTCCCAAAGAATCAATTCTAAAATGTACCTGGTTTATCTTAAGCTTATCAAAATAGGCATGTTCCTGTGCCAGTCTCAAATAGTTGTGTGTATAGTGGTTAAGTAACATAGTGTAAATTGCTCAATGATTTGCCATTTTTCAACCTGAACATGGTATGAAGATCACACATATGGAGTAAGAACTGAATCTTGAATGTTGAATTTGAAACTTTTCCTAAACTACTGGTATGCTAGTATGATTCTCTGTTGCCATCCTGAGCAACCATTGTGGGTCACAGTCGATGGGCTGCACAAGTTACAATTAGCCATCCTGTACCATGTGTGCTGTTATACAGAATAATAGTAGTAGCCCTAAAATATTTGGGGCTACATAAAAATCGCATTTGTTTCTGAGCAGAACCTAGGTCCCTTCTCAGTTTAGAAATGTGGCTGGCAGAGTAGCCATCGTCTCCTACTGATCATGAGGCCAGAGAAAAGTGAGAGCAGAGCTCACTGGGCAGAAGAGTCTAGACCTTACCTGGTCAGGTAGCAGGAAGAAAGAAGAAAGCATGTCCCAAAGGAGGAAAATGAAGCTATTTCCAAGCCTCACTGATGACTGTCATGTGTTTGTCATCTAGTGGACTCAAAATGCTTTCACG
The DNA here is from genome assembly GCA_028555095.1 of Dicrostonyx torquatus. NCBI lineage: Eukaryota > Metazoa > Chordata > Mammalia > Rodentia > Cricetidae > Dicrostonyx > Dicrostonyx torquatus. Next base: position 26,312 of record JAQHUG010000448.1, on the reverse strand, counting down.
GGCCTGATTTTCCCTGTTCCTTTCTTCATGAGAATATTGTATACAGTTTTTTCACTTATGCTTAGGTTTTTACCAAGGTTTATCCCTAAAGAGCAATAGAGTCCGCTCATTAAATCTTATAACAGAACTCCACAATAGAAAGTTTAGAACAGCGGGTGAAGGTCATATTCACTCTTTCTATAGAAATGCATACTCTTATGAAAATATTAATACTAGCTGGGCAGTGGTGGCGCAAGCCTTTAATCCCAGCACTCAGGAGGCAGAGGCAGGCGGATCTTTGTGAGTTCGAGACCAGCCTGGTCTACAAGAGCTAGTTCCAGGACAGGCTCCAAAGCCACAGAGAAACCCTGTCTCGAAAAAACAAAAAAAAAAGAAAGAAAATATTAATACTATTTTAAGGGCATGTAAATGCTTCAAACAGGATTACCTGGAATAACTAAAATATAATCAATATTATTATGTTAGTTTTGAGATAAAATAGTGTATGGATCAAACACATTAGTGGTTAACTCTGAATCAACAGGCATACACCAGCTTCACATTAAGAAATAAAAGCCTCTTGGAGTCATTTAACAAAGAGTAAATTCTCTACTTCATATTTCCTGTGTCTTCCATTCAATTTCTGATATGACTCTGAATCTGGGCCTGCCTGCCTGTTTCTGCTGAATATGTCCCTGTGTCTGTGTGTGCCTGTGTCTTCTGTCTGTGTGTGTCCGCACCTAACCTAAGGGTTTCACTCTGTCTTTATTGTTCTGCCTTGTGTATGTCTGTATCTAACAAAGGACTTCCCTCTGTTTTTATTGTTCTGCCTATGCGTGTCTGTACCTAACACAGAGCTTCATTCTATCTTTATTGAACAACAGAGAAAGCATCAAATGTGGAAGGAATGAGGGGTACTTTACAGAAATATTTTAGAGTTTTACAAGAGATTAAGTCACTGACTCTGACTGACCCAGATAGCAAACAGTACTACAAATATCACTGCTCATCAACCAATGTTGTTTTTTAACATTTATGGTGGCTATTCATTTTATCCAACTTCTGTGTTTGCTACTTTCAGCAAATGATATTGTTCTGGATCAGGGGAATGAAAGACTATATAACAAGATTACAGCTATGAATTAGCTTGGGTTTGTAAAAGTTGATTACACAGGAAACCCAAGGAATGTTAAGATTGGTTGCTACATTGTTCTCTTAAAAGAAAGTTAAACAAAAAAAGAAAAAACACATACCTGATGCCTACACTTCTGCATACACATTGACAAAATACTCTTGATTACCATAAAGATGACAATTTTGACAGTCTTCAAACATATTTAATGACTGAGCCACAGTTGGTACATTTATATGCAATACAGGTATGGTACAACCCTAGTAAAGAATCATCAACTACATATGTCTTATTCAAACCATACCTCACTGAGGGATAATGACATTCATGAAGAAATCCATCACTCATACACACTGAGAATCCTAATCTTTTTACAAATGAGGATGCTGTTCTAAGCCTTAAAACTGGAGAGACAAGGCACCATTTACTAACACTTAAAGGAATAGAATATAACAATTACTTATCTGTTGGGTTTCGTACCAACCCTCTCAATTGGTCTTAATGTTACTGCCATGTCCAGCTGTTTCAATGTTCTCTAAAGTCACTATCCTACTTAGGAATATCCCCCATTCAAACTACCTTCTCCACTAAAAAGCATGATCTCCTTGTTTTTCCATAATTCGACATCATTTTAGACTGATCCCCTTCCCCACCACCACCAAGTCATGGGATACTACTACACAGTCGATGCTGCGGCTGTAGTTCTGCTCAGCGGCTCTCCATCTCTGTATTTTTTCAAACATAATAAGAAAATGCCTGAGGCTTCTTATGAAGAGAAAAGACTTATGAGGAAAAAAGGTTTGCGTTGGCTTCCATATTGAGTAGCTCCGAAGCTTTGAAGCCTTGGTAGGCAGTACATCTTGTGTTTAGTGGAGGAGGTTACTCATATCATGAACTAGGAAGCCATAAAAGACAAAGGGACCAAGGTCCCATTCACTTTGTAGGATATATCCCCAGTGACCCACGGTCTGCTAACTAAAGTTTCCACAACTTTCCAATGGCAACACAATGAGGACAATTTTAAAACAAACTGGAGATATTCAATATATAAACTATAGCTATATCTTATCCAAGTTACTGAAACAATAGCTGCTGACACTCTTTTGTCTCTCCTCTACAATATTTTCCTTTCATCTGCAATTCAATTTATCTTCATAGATCACAGGTCAGATAGCATGTGTTCCTTTTTTTAAAGATGTGAATAGGCTTTGTTTTCCATAGCATAAAGCTTAAACACTCTAGTATTGATCAAATATTATACCTTGTATTTTAAGCCTATGTAGTTGAAATAGCTTCAAATTCTTCGTCTCCCCATTTCATAGAAAGAAAAGCAGACTTTCAGCTTTCAGGTATCTTTTTATGTACTTCTTTTAAACAAAGTCATAAGGAATTTAGGACAAGGACATTCAAACACTATAGTCAATTATCAGTCTATATATGAATAGTTAAATGTTAACAATATGCCAATCAATTACTTACTGCATATTTACACTGAATGAACATTCAGAAAGGAAATAACCTCTATCTGCTGTAAGAAGGAAGCAAGAAAAAATAAAAGGTGAACATGCATTCTAAAATTTGGGCTTTCCTAGTGTCCAAAACTTGAACAAATCACAAAGTGATTATAATGCACAGCACACTTCTGACCAAGAAGCAATAGATGACAGGATTGAAGAAAATCATGCAAATGTCAGAGGAGAAGTTTTCTGACTTCTCTCTGAGTTCAGCGACTGAGTCTGTGAAATCAGCTGAAGATACGCAAATTGACAAGAGAAGGGACTTGTTCTTCTATGTATGGAGTAAGGCCATGAAGGAGAAGTGAGCATCTCAAACTTCAGGCATCTGCAAACTTTGCACCCTATTCATAAGGGAGAAGGAAGATAACATGTGTAGAGATGGGGAGGGGCATTAAATGAGTTTTAAGAACCTAGGCACTACTTTAGAAATAGGTATGGCAGTTTCTCAGAAAACTGGGAATCAATCTCAAGACCTATCTATACAAGTTTTGGGCATATTCCCAAAGGATGCTCAATAAAACCACAAGGACACTTGCTCAACTATGTTCATAGCAGAGTTATTCATAATAGCCAGAACCTGGAAACAACCTAGATGCCCCTCAACCAAAGAATGGAGAAAGAAATGTAGTACATTTACACAATGGAGTGTTATGTGGCAGTAAAAAACAATGACATGATCAAATTTGCAGGCAAATGGATAGAACTAGAAAAAAATCATCCTGAGAGAGGAGGTACCCAGACCCAGAAAGACAAGCATGGTGTGCACTCACTTGTAAGTGGATATTGGCTGAAAAGTAAAGGATAATCAGGCTACAATCCACAGCCGCAGAAAAGCTCGATAACAAGGAGAGCCCAAAGAGGGATGCATGGATGATGTCCCTGGGAAGGGAAAATATAAGAGACTTCCTGAGTAAACTGGGGAGGGCAACATAAGGGATCTGGTTGGGTGGGTTTGGGTGGGGTGGATGGGGAGAATAATGAAAGAGATATCTCTATGAGGGGTGGTCCATTTGAGGGTTAGGGAGAAAACCTGGTGCCAGGAAAACTCCCAGGAATCCACAAGAATGACCCCAGTTAAGGCTCCCAGCAATAGCATTGAGGGTGCCTAAACTGGCCTTCTCCTGTAATCAGATTGGTGACCATCTTAAGTGTCATCAGAAAGTATTCACCCAGTAACTGATGAAGCAGATGCAGAGATCCACAGCCAATACTGGGCCAAGCTCCAGGAATTTTGTTGAAGAGAGAGAGGAAAGATTGTACAAGCCAGGGGTGTCAGGGTCATGACAGGGAACCCACAGAGACAGCTAACCTGAACTCTTGGGAGCTCACCGACTCTGGACCAACAACTAGGAAGCCTGCCTGGGACCAACCTAGGCCCTCTGCATATGGGTGACAGTTGTGTAGCTTGGTCTTTCATGGGGTCCTAGCAGTGGAATCAGAACCTGTTGCTGGTGTTTGAACTGGGCTTTGAACCCCATCCCCAATCTGGGTTGCCTTGCCCAACCTTGATGCAGAGAGAGGAGCTTGATTCAGCCTCAAGTTGTGCCATGCTGTGTTGACTCCCATGGGAGGTCTGAATGGCGATTGAAGAGAAGAGGATGGGGATGAGGAATAAGAACAGAAGTGTAGGGTGGGAACAGGAGGGGAGGTGGGTGGGGAAACTGTAGTCAGTACGTAAAATAAATGAAAAAAATTTAATTTAAAAAATTTTTAATTAAAAAAACTGGGCAGTGGTGGTGGACGCCATTAATCCCAGCTCTTGGGAGGCACAGTCAGGCAGATCTCTGTGAGTTCAAGGCCTGCCTAATCTATAGGATGAGTTCCAGGACAGTCAGAGCTGTTACATAGGAAAACCCTCTGGTCTTTCTCCTATGAGAGAAATAAATCTTTGTTGCTGAGATTTTGTTTTGTTTTGTTTGTTTTTCGAGACGGTTTCTCTGTAACTTCAGTGCCTGTCCTGGAACTCCCTCTGTAGACCATGCTAGCCTCGAACTCACAGAGATCCACAGGCTTTTGCCTCCTGAGTGCTAGGATTAAAGGCGTGCACCACCACCGCCCGGCGTTGCTGAAATTCTTATGGACAGATTTACAACATATAATTTGTTAGTCTTTCTACAGGTAGACAAAAATGTTCAGAGGAAATGTCTTCCTTGCTGCTCACCAATGTCCCCAGTTTGAAGTAATTAGCATTCTGAAGTGCAAAATGAGAAAGCACTGCCTGGACTTCTTCGTGGGTATCCATGTACTCTTCTGCCATCTTTGGGACTGTCACACACTTGGAGTAAGTGTGTGCACATAGCTATATGCTATGTTTAGTTCCTAGAGGCTTCATGTTGCAAAGAAGACAAAATTGTTCCCCTAAGGAGAAGAGTCCATAGCATATCAGTCAGAACATGTATGGAACCCAGGGTTTCAGAGTTCCATAGTGACTACTTGAATGGAGACCACAAATGCAGACATTAGAGTCCCTGCAATGAGAGGTGACGCCAAATTCTAGGGCCGCTGCATAAGAGTGTTTGGGACAGCTATTATTTATTTCATGCCACAATTCTATAAATGCTTTGTCAATAATTTGCTGATAGTAACTGGGTGAGCTGCAATTTAGTTCTGCTCTGGCAACAGGTACATTGCTGATCTCACTTCAGATATGTGTCACATGTCTCCAGAGTGACCTGTCCTTCTGACCAAGCATTCCAGAGCTCTGTAGCCTTCTCAGGCTTGGCAATAGAACTCTTAAGTATAGGGCAAAATCTAGAAAGTTTCAAAGCACACATATTGTATTACCTTATTCTGAGGAGGCTGCATACATTGAATTAGTTATTTACCAAATAACTGTAAGGCACCACCAAACATGGATGTCCATAATTCTTACTGGATTTCTTCCATCTTCAGCAATCACACCTTCACTCTGGGAATGTGACTGCTCTGTCAAGAAACTAAAAGAATAAATTAAAATGACAGAGTAGTGAAACAGTTTACCTGAGCTAATGGGAGCCCACCAACTCCCACCTGACAGCACCAGAACCAGCATAGGACCAAACTAGGCCCTCTGAGTGTGGGTGACAGTTGTATGGCTGGGGCAGACTGTGGGGCCACTGTCAAGGACTTATCCCCACTGCTTGTTCTGGCTTTTTGGAACCCATTGTTCTTTGGAGGGATACCTTGCTCAGCCTAGATAAAGTGGGGAGGGCCTTGGTCCTGCCTCAAAGCAATGTGCTAGACTTTGTTAATTCCCCATGGGAAGCCTTAACCTCTCTGAGGAGTGGGGGGTGGGGTGCAGGAAGAGGGGCAGGGAATGGGAACTGGATTTGTCACGTAAAATAAAAGATAGCTTTGATTTGTTTATTTTAAATAAAATTTTAAAATATATTTTAAAATGATACAGTAGTGGATTAGGACACTTAAAATGAAATTAGGAGGTATAGGGAGTCAGATCCTAGGCAAATGTATAGCTGAACCTCTCCAGACTGATAAGTGCAAAGTGACCTTAAACATCACGAACTTTGCCAACTTTTACTATATAGAGCTCCATTTCCCACAGTCTAGATATTGAGAGAGCGTCTAATCTTCGCTAGAGAACCATTTAACCCTCACAGCCCTGATCATAATTCACAGTAAATGGTGTCACTGCGAATGCCTTTTCCAGCAGCTGTCATTCTGTAAAAACTTTACAATGCATTTTCAAGACTGTTTGAATCTGTGGGGTTTGTTTGTTTGCTTGTTTGTTTGTTTGTTTTTAGACCATAGAGTTCAAATTCCTGGAATTTTCACTGTCTTCAACTAGACTGATTTTCTTCTCTACCAACAGTACTAAATTTCCAAATTTATAATCACATAGTATGTCTCTCTGGTGACCACTTGTCAGCCTGAGGCTATTAGGGAACTCGTTTGTCATGTTATTAACACAAAGTGTATTCGTCCCACCCAAAAACTTCAGGTTTTAGAAGTTCTGCACCAGGAATTCCCTGGGGGAAGATGAACAAGCACATATTTTGTTGTGCCACACCATCCATCATGGGTTCATTATGCCACTAAATTCTGAACTGCCTTAAATAACGGGTTTCTTAACTTACATAACATGGGAAAAGATAAGGACCATTCGTCTTCTTTTATCCAGCTTTATCTACTGTTAACATTCAGTCTTATTTGCTTACTGCATTTCCTCTTCATATGGATTCTTACCCCCCACCGTATTGTTTTCTCTGAACTGTTTGAGAGTACAAACCATGAAATATGTGCACTACTCCTAAGGCTACCATGAAATGCTTGCTTATCATATTTTGCTCCTTGTCCACACACTTGTTTACACTTATTCTATCAAGTATTTTGTTTCTATTTTGTATTGTCAGTAGTGCGCATTAGTTACTTGGGTGTTGATCTGATTAAACACCATGACCAAATACAACTTGAAGAAGGAAGAGTTTATTTGGATCTCAAAGTTCCAAGGAAAGAGTCCGCAATGGTTGGGGAAGCAGTCAGCCAAAGCAAGAAACAGGGAACATTCTTCGATCAAAGACAGCAAACAAGAAGTTGTAGAAGGCTAGAAACTCCTAAAGTCCACTCCCAATGAGATACTTCCTCCCATCAAGGCAGCACCTCCTCATAACCTCATCAAACAACATCACAAACAGTTGGGGGTCAAGTGTTCAAAACTGTGATTCTATGGGGAGGGAGTGTGCAGAGCAGGGAGGATTTCTATTCAAATCATCAAACCACCACAGCAGTTATTTTCATTTGATGGGCAAAACATGAATATTTTATATATAAAGCCTCAACCCCACTATTAATTAATTGCACCTGAATTCTTCATAAGAGTCAATAATCTCTAAAACATTGCCACATTATTCCAACTCCCTGGAGATCCCGCAGAATCTTTTAGGGCACAGCTTTCCT
>JAQHUG010000447.1:1131162-1159173 GCA_028555095.1 Dicrostonyx torquatus | reverse complement strand
CAATCCCAGAGAACTTAGACAACAATACAGACACTAAGAGAGACTTACATAGATCTAATCTACATGGGAAGTAGAAAGTATAAAAAGACAAGATCTCCTGAGTAAATTGGGAGCATGGGGACCTTGGGGAAGGATTGAAGTGGGGAGGGGAGAAGCAGGGAGGGGAGCAGAGAAAAATGCAGAGCTCAATAAATATCATGGGGAAAAAAAATGGTGCACTTTAAAACCCCGCCTTAGGAGCCAGGGTGTAGCTCAGCAATAGTGTTTGCCTTCACATATGTGAGGCCCTCGAGTTGGATCCCCAGCCCCCGCAAAAAAAAAAAAAAAAAAAAAAAAAGATTAAAATAAGTATTAAGCCCAACCTACTTTTTTTTCACTGAGAGTTAGTTCAGACAGCAAAGGGCTAGCTAAGCAAGTATGAAGACCTGCATTGCATCCCTAGCATCCATATAGCTAGCTAGTCATGGGGGAACACATGGAGTCCCAGCAGGGAAGCAGACACAGGCATCTCCCTGGGTCTCAGTGGTCAGTCAGCATAACCTGATTGGAGAGTCCCAGACCCCAACAAGAGACCTTGCCTCAAAAAAATCAAGGTATGCAGCTCTTGAGAAATGATTCTGATGTTGACATCTGGCCTATACCCCCCACACTTACACATGCACGCACACAAACATGTCCCTACACATAAATGAATACACACATGCTAAGCGGCCCCCAAAAGAACCCTCCACCCTTACATTGTTTAAAAAGGTACCAAGTATTCCCTTTAAGTCAAATATAACATTGCCGTCTGACCTAACAAATTTCACTCTTAGGTTTACATCCAAAAAACTGAGAACAGTTTAATTAAAGAAAAAAACTGCCTCATGAATATTCATTACAGCATGATTTCCAATAGCTCCCAAAGTGGAAACAACTGCCGAAACATTGCAAACATTGTCAGCTGCCGAATGGGTGAAATGGGATCGGCCCACACAAGGCAATGCTAACCAACCATCAGCTGGAGTATACATGCTGTGACATGGGTGACCCTGGGGAACCGTGAGTAAGACACGAAAAGGCACATGTCGCATCTATTGCTGGTGAAATATTCAGAATAGGCAAATCCATAGACAGAGAGCAGGTTGGTGGCTTGGGAGTGAGGGCCTCACCCTTCCAGGACTCCTTTTTAAGGATGATGAACCCCTTGAGTCCACTGGGAAGTAGTGGAAATGGGAAATTTTTCTTTTTCTTTTTTTTTTCACTACAGTAGAAAAACAAGACGAAACTCCTCGGACTGTTCTGTTGAATTTGAGTCCCCAAACTTTCCGACGGAGGGAGGAAGACAAATTAAACAATAGCTGCCACCTAGCAAACGCTTATGGATTCCCCCTGCAGAGGACTAGATCAGAGGGACTGGGGGTAGCGGGCAGCCTGCCTGATCAGACTGTCTGTCCCTCAGAGTAGCCACTGGCCCAGCTCAGGCTGCAGGAATGTCCAGGTCCAGGTTTATGGTTCTCCCTGACTTCCTTTGTTTGGCTCCAGGACACATAAGCATCATGTGGACATTGCCTTGCAGCCAGTATCCCGGGAAGGCAGTGAGCACCAACCCCAGGTAACCACAGAGTTTACCTTTCACGCTATCGCACCGCCCATCCATTCCTTGTCTAAATATTTGGTTGCCATTCAGCACTTTACTTTAAATAGACAGAAACGAAAGCCATTCATTTGAAGTGCGTCTTTTCCAGGGCCGTCTTTTCTGAACCCCGAATAGAAGTTCGCACATTGGTCTCCTTCCCCAGACCCACCCCTACCCCAGCAAAATACCGCTTCCAACTAGGGCTGGAGCCCACTGATAGAACGTACGCTTTAGTGTGTGTGGTATGCACACACACAAGGAAGATACCTTACTTTCCTGGTAAGTTTCACACTAGACCCAACACTTCAGCAAAGACTAGGGGGCCAGAAATAGCTCACACAGCCACCACTCTTGTTAAAATGGTAGGCCCATTCAGAACGCTCCCTGGGTCTACTTCTGCTTGCTGGACTCTCCTTCTCAGGCCGGGACTCTCCCTCCTGCCATCCCAGCCCCAACAAAGGCCTCCGCCTGCTTTTTCACTGCTGTTCTGGTCAAGGCAGGTTCTTTTTCTTTTCAGACCTTGGTCCTCAGGAATTAACCCTGGGTCTGGTTCTTGGAGAACAGGCTCAGCTTCCCTCCCTCTGTACCTTGCTGTTAAGGTTTGGGTTGTAAATGTCCCTCAAAGGGCCTGTACAAAAAACTCGGTCATGTGCCATTCTGGGTGGTGCACCCTTTAGGATGTGGGGCCTAGTGAGAGGAAGTGGGGTCACTGGAAGCATGACCCCCTACTCAATCTTTTTGGCTTCCCAGCTCTGGTGCACCCCCCCCACCACCACCATGTTTCTATTTTTCCGTAGGCCCAGAAGCAATGGGACTAAGTAACCATGGACTGGGACCTCTAAAACCATGAGTCAAAACAAACCTTTCTCCTTTCTAAGTTCATTGTCTCAGGTGTTTTGTTGGTGATGAAAGCTGACTGGGACATTTGAGCTCTTACCCCAAACCTCTCCACCTTAACCAATCATGCTTTCCTTCAAGAAAAGACCCTTGAGCATCCTGCACTAAAGGAGGCGCCACGCACCTACACACCCTCCCTGTTGCCGCCTCTCAGCTGGTGTTGTGTATCTTCCCCTGAAGGTTTACCTTCTTCAGGCTTGCTCTATTAACCTCCAGGACGCTTTTCTAGGGACCCACTCATTTGCTCCCCCAATGCGCTACTCCGTTGATCTTCATTCGGTTGGCATTATCCCCGCCAAGTGAAATCCGCTCATTGTTCATTTCTTCATTCACTGATTCACTGCACGAATATTTATTGAAAGTCAAAGTGTGGAGACAAAAAGAAAAACAGAAGATACGGGTGCAACTTTATATTCAAGTAAGCCAGCAATGGAGAGGTTGGGGAAACCCAGGGAAGTGTCTGGGTTGCTGCTGTCTTAGGGAGTATATTAGTTAGGATGATGGTGGGCTCTGCTGCAGTAACAAAGGGCCCACCAAGTGTTTGTGATCTGCACAACATTGATTTCTCCTTTCCAAGTATTTTTACATTGGTCAGGCAGCTCTTTAGGCTCCACGACTGAAGCTGCTTTCATCTTGTAGGTCCAGCTTAACCAGCAGCTTCCTGCTCACCAAGAGCTAGAGAGCTGTGTGCTCTTCGTGTTCAATGCTGCAGCCCAGCAGTGGTGTGCTTTTTCTCAAAGTCCATTAATTGAGTAGACCATGTGGCCCCACCCAACTGCATGGGGACTGGGAGGGACAGTCTGGGGAGCACATAGATAGTCATTAAACCGTAGGTCTCTGTCCCAGAGTGGAGCTGAGTGGAAGAGTCAGCTGTTGTTGAAGTCAGAAGGGAGGGAACCGAGATACAAGGGCGCAACAGAGGCACTAAGAGGCTGAATCCAGGAAGAGAAGGGGAATGGAGAGCCAAACAAGATGACTTTGGGAAAGGCAGAGTAATTCAAAGTCACAAAGCATCCAGGTCAGTCTTAAGGGACCTACCTGGTAGGGTTCCTGAATACAACGTAAGAAGGCAAATATGAGGGCCACAATGATACACTCTCCAGCCACAGAACTGGCAAAGCAGGCATGGAAGGCAGAATTTCCATCCCTCAGTCTCCTCCTGGCCTGCCACCTCACCAAACCATTCTCTGTAGGGCACCAAGGGAGCCCAGACGAGCAGCACTATCTGTGGCTTCAGCCGGCAGTTGTGGTGTGGGTCTCCCCGGCCCTTCTTCTCCTTCTTTGAAGCCTCGTAAAGCAACTGGCTTCCTTGTCCTACCAGAACTCTTTGGTTTTTTTTTTTCTTAAAATTTACTAACCATTTACAAAATTTTAAGTATATAGGACTGCCTACATGTGTATATGTGTACATGCCTTGTGTGTCAAATCTCCTGAAACTGGAGTTACAGGCAGTTGTGTGAGTGCTGGAAACCCAGCTCGGGTCATATGGAAGAGCAGCAAGGGTTCTTAACCACCGAGGCAACTCTCCAGCCCCTCCAATGCTCTTTTTAAGGTTCTGGCGACCGCTGCCTCCTTTTCCTCCTGCCTGCTGAATGGAGCCCTTTCCAGGATCTGGCCTCTGGTCTCTCTTAATCTCATTTAATACCTGCCCGACTATGCTTTCAGAATCCTGAGCATGAGTGTGTCTCTCAAGTCTGTTTCTGCCGACTGTTGCCAAGAGCTTCCAGCCAGTGGTGAGATGCCCTAAGCTTCTCCAGAGCTCTTGGGTTACAGTTCTGATGGATCTGTTTGTGCTCACACATAAAATACCTGGAATGGCTTCTCTTAACCGTCCATCTGATGTGATTAAGAATTACCTAAGAGACAAAGCTCTGGGCAGGTCTGAGGGTTTTCCAGAAATGTTTAACTGAAGCAGGAAGACCCATTAAGTATGTGGGCAGCTCTCTTCCGTGGGTGGGCTGGGATCCCAGCACTTATCTCTCTGCTTCCTGATGAGGCTCCTGCTAACACACCCTCCTGGCCACGATGGACTATACACTCAGATGGAGAGCCAAAATAACATTGCCTTTCTTAGTTGCTTTCATCAGATATTTGTCACGTTGCTGAGAGAAGCAACCAATACAACAGCACAGCCAAATCTGTTCAGTCCCCTGCCCCCATGCTACCAATGTCCCTTATTCTCAGAACTGCTCCATTCAGCGTTTGGGACCCTGTCTCTATTCACACCTGCATCCAGGCAATCCCCACTTCCACTTCTTCCTCCTGTCATCTGTGTCCTTCCTCTTCTCTCTTCCATCGGCCTTGCTTAGAAGTTAATTCACTTCAGGATTCCACTCAGGTTCCCCAGGGTCCTCCTGGATTTTCTTCCCACCCTCACCTTCGGTAGTGAGCTCCTCTGGGTTATCTGGAAGCTCACCCTTCCTCACTTTGCAAAGTTAAGACAGGGTGTTCTCCATGTCACAGGCTGGTCTTGAACTTATAATCCTGCTGCAGCCTCTGCTGGTATTATAGGCATACACTGTCATACCCAGTGACAGCATTATACCTGGGGCCTGTACATGCTGGCCTTCTTACTCTCCCGTGTGTACATTTCTCCTGCTCTAGGAAAACCCGTTAATTCTGGCTCTCCCAGCACATCTAGAGTCGTTCTTTTGCTGGCCCTTGATCACGGTTTTTTGTTTGTTTGTTTGTTTTTTTGAGACAGGGTTTCTCTGTGGCTTTGGAGCCTGCGCTGGAACTAGCTCTTGTAGACCAGGCTGGTCTCGAACTCACAGAGATCCGCCTGCCTCTGCCTCCTGAGTGCTGGGATTAAAGGCGTGCGCCACCACCGCCCGGTGATCACGTTTTTTCTCCTGCTAGCATGCTCCTCCCAACCCCAGCTCCTGCTGTTCAATCTTACCCATCTTTCAAGACTTTGGGGGCGGGGGTTGAGACAAGGTCTCCTTCTATAGTTCTATAGTTGGCTTTAAACTCTTGGCAATTCTCCTGCCTCAACCTCCCAAGAGCTGCAATTGCAGCATGGGCCAACACACTCATCTCTCCAAGGCTCTTTACAGGGTCGTGTCCTCCACAGGGATTTGCTTGGCTTTGTTACCAAACCGCTCCCTTATCTTTTGCTACCAGAACATTTTCTTGGCGACTCTCAGAAGCACTTGCTTTTTATTTAACCCCTCAACACTGTCCTTTACCCAGAGGACTTCCGTTGGCAGGCCTCCCAGCCAGTGGCTCTCTTCGTGGTTTCAGGAAGTGAATTGCTATGGTGTGTTTCAGGAAGCAGGCCCTTCCTTGGCACGTACGCCTTCAGTCACAAGATTAGACTCCCCACAAGTCGGGTTATTAGCAGTCCAGCCAGTGTCTAGGCCTCCTCTCTTCCTTGTTCTGTGAACACTCCAGAAGCGCTGCTTGCTGCCTGCGTGGGCTGTGTGAGGTCAATCTGACCGCTTTGCATCTGCTGTAGGGGCTTCCCAGCCAGGTGGTGCTTCTGGAACATTTCCACGAGTTCTCATTTCTGTGAAACTCATGTCAGCCTGATCACACTGGAGCAGTCAGGCAGGTGCCAGAACCAGAATGGGAATTCAATTCTTAATGGGACTCTCCATGGACTGATGAGGCCCAAAGCCTCGTACCAGGGAAGTGGCAGGTTTACAGGGTGGAAAGTGAACTCTACTTACTTCAAAGTCATAAGAAATCTGTCTGGGAGCTGAAGGAAGGCGCCACTAACTTGCCAAGGGGTAGTTGAGAGCTACTTAGTGGAGCAGTGAACTGGGGGGGGGGGGGGCACGGGGGTGGGTGGGTAGTAAAAGCTCCTGCAATGGTGGCTAGAACTGGAGTCGCCCTGTGTGTCACCTCCCGGTGGGAGCATCAAAACAAAAGCGTCAACAGAAGCATTGGTCAGGGACAATACCTCCTGGTCTAAAATGTAGTAACTAGGGCTGGTGGGACGGCTCCATGGTTGGAGAGCATGCATTGCTCTTCCAGGGGACCCAAGTTTGGTTGCCAACAGTCTTTACCAGGCAGCTGGTTTATACTGTAACTCCAGGTCCCGGGATTCTTCACTCTAGCTTCTGATGATACCTGCACTCCTATGCACATACGCACACGGCACACAGCCATATACATACATAAACATAGTTAAAAAAAAAAACAATTTAAGTCTTTTTTTTTTTTGAAAAAAAAAATGTAATGATGTGAAGCATTTTGTTATCGGAAGGCAAAAAGAGTAAAGTAGAAGGCACTGAGCTCCCTCCTCCTGCTGCTGCTGCCTAACAGGGGACTGGGACACTGTGGAGCTCTGACCAAAGCACCACAGCAGGGAAACAGGAAGAGGTGGGTGTGGAGGGGAGGTGGGGACTAAAGAATGTCTACCCATCCTCCACCTGCCCATCTCTGCTACTGCTATAGAAACTGTTCAGTCAGCCATGCTGGGCCAAACCACATTCACTTAGGTAAACTGTCTGGGGACACCTACTGCGACCCAATTCTCCCACTTTGTAAACAGAGGTCCAGAGAGATGAAAGGTGAGCATCTGAGGTCGCAGAGACTCAGCTCCCAGCTCTCAGTGGCTGCGGACAGTGGAGACCTCAGAGACTCAGCTCCCAGCTCTCAGTGGCTGCGGACAGTGGAGACCTCAGAGACTCAGCTCCCAGCTTACAGGTAGCTTCTGCATCATGGATCCTTGTACTCAACCTCCCTTTCAGTTGAGGCAAGATCCCAAATGCTAGACAGTGTCAGAAGGCTGGGGCCTATGCGTTCCCCCATGGGCTGACTGCAAACGGATGTGGGAGGAGAAAGAAAAGGAAACAGCTGTAAATGTTCGTACACAAACTGACCATCTGACCTCAAGGACTGAGACACGAGACAGGGCGAGAAGAAAACAAAACAAAGGCAAAAAACAAAACAATGCCTAATTTTCTATTTCAAATCATTTCTCATAGTTGAAAAACAATAAGTTCCCAAACAAATAAGTTCTTTGTCATGGTTTTGGGCCTTGATGTTAAGGCAAACAAATCTTTTGGTGTGTGGGGGGCACACACCTGTAATCTCAGTATTCAGGAAGCTGAGAGAAGGGAAGTCTCAAGCCCAACCTGACGTATATAGTAAAACCTTGCCAAGAAAGAAAGACAGAAAGAAAAAAAGAAAGAGAGAGAGAGAAAGAAAGTTCTCATTCTTTCTAAAAATAGAACTTTTATTATTGTTAAACATTGTCTTAGGGTTTCTACAGCTGAGATAAAACATCATGACCAAAAAGTAAATTGGGGAGGAAGGGTGTTATCCTTCATGGCGGGTAAGAGACAGACAGGGGAACAGAGAAAGAGGACAGAGAGGGGGAGAAGCAGAGACTGCCTCTTCAGAAGAACAGACAGAGAGAGAGAGAGAGAGAGAGAGAGAGAGAGAGAGAGAGAGAGAGGAGAGAAAGCATGAGATCAGCTTGCCTGGGCAGGAAGGTAGCAGGGAGATTGAGGGTGGGCGGAGCTTGTCTCTTAATGGGACAGGTTACCCAGGTGACAGGGGAGGTCAGCAGAAAAACACACGGTTCATTTGGCTTATACTTCCATATTGTAGTCCATCTCTGAAGGAAGTCAGGACAGGAACTAAACAGGACAACAACCTGGAGGCAGGAGCTGATGCAGAGACCATGGAGGGGTGCTGCTTACTGGCTTGTTCAACCTGCTTTCTTATAGAACCCAGGACCACCAACCCAGGGATGGCACCTCCCACAACAAGGTGAGCCCTCCCCTATCAATCACTAATTAAGAAAATGCCCTACAGCAGGATCTCATGGAGGCACTTTCTCAGCTGAGGCTCCACCTTTCAGATGGCTCTAGCTTGTGTCAAGTTGACACTGGACTAGCCAGCACATACATAATTAACATTTAAAGAACTTTTTTGTTTTGTTTTGTTTTTAAGTACCCAAAGCCAAAACATTCTGTAATCTCATGCCAAGGACTCCGTGGTGTCTGAAGAGGGACACCATTCGTCAGAAACTTGTTTATCATGTAGTTCCGGAAAAGCCAGCATCGCTAGTGGTGCAGGGCTTTCTACTGAGCTAGGAATTGGGTGCAAGACCCATAGACAGCAGAACAGTGACACCCGCTAAGCCCTGCAGCCCCCATCTTGCTCAGCAAGCCCCTGACAACAGTGCTAACCTGAGAACAGTGGGGGTTTGTGAGAGCCTCAGACTGAGGCCCTTGCTTTTGAATGAGAAGGACCTCATTTTTGTGATCCAATGGCCTCGAGTGACCTTGGAGGAAAATAGCAAAACTTGAGGATGTTCTACCATGATGCCTTCCTTAGCATTAGAAGAGCAGGCCCAGCCACATCCCCAAACAACTTGACTTTCTGCCTCTGCCTGGCAAGAGCTCCAAGCCCACGGCATTTTGTATTTGGTGTCTCAACACATGCTCCTGTGCCCTGCTCTCAATGTGTTCATGTTTGTCCCACTCTTAGACCACAGACCCATCCTGCAGCAGCGCTCTCCATGGAGCTAAGTGTAAGCTCCCACCATTACCCTACCTCACCTTGACACGCTTGGCCTTCTGCCAACCTCCTCTCTGTCATCTGGGCGGGCGGACCCCTCCTGCTCTGGGCTGGGTACCATCTCTTCCTTCCTTCCTTCCTCATCTTGCCATCTCCACGTCCCCTCTGCTTCCCCCTTTAGGACCTGTGCTCTCCACCCTGCCACTACCACAGTGCAACAGCCTTTCACCGGGTTCCTTGTCTGTCTTTTTCAACACTCCTGCCACCCGGACAGGGTCATACGCAGCATCCAGGCTCAGTCAGGGTCTCTACTGCTGTGATAAACACCACGACCAAAAGCAACTTCCGGAGAAAAGGGTTTATTTCAGCTTCCAGCTTCCAGTTCATCGTGAAGTGAAGTCAGGGCAGGAACTAAGGCAGATACCATGAGGAACACTTGACTTGCTCCCAATGGCTTGCTCGGCTTGCTTTCTTATACAACCCAGGTCCACCCTCTCGGCGGTGGCAAGGCAACAGGGAGAGCTAGGCCCTCCCACATCAATTGCTTCAAGGCCAAGCAGAGAGAGACATTTTGTCAATTGTAGTTTCTTCTTAGATGGCCCTAGTTTGTGTCAAGTTGAAAAAGCAAAACCCTAAACAACAAACTATCCAGCACAGGCCCTACACACAACCTGTGGAAATTAAACCCATTTTTCAAATCCTCGATCGCTGCCCATTTAGTGGGTACGAAAATCATCTAGTAGATTGCAACCAACCTTTAAAAGAAGCAGAATAGAGACCGGGTGGGGCAGCATAGTTGGTAGAGTATGGCCTGTACCCATAGGCCATAGGTTTGGTCCCTAGCACCACATAAAGCTCCAGGCACGTGCCTGGAATCCCAGCACTCTGGAGTAGAGGCAGGAGGATCAGAAGTTTGAACCTGTTTTTGTTTATGGGAGCCAGTTCAAGACCAGCCTGGACTACGTGAGACTCTGTCAGAAGGAAGAAAGATGGGGCGGGGAATACTGGAGGGCGCCCCCTAGAGTGAGAACACTGCTTTGCGATGCTTCGGGACAGTTGTTCGGAGTCTCCAGGAAAACCATAGAATGTACCATGAAAGAACCTTAACGACCCAGGCTAAATAACCAGTGAGAACATCTAGGCACCATCAGTGAAAAGCAACAGAGTGAGGGCAGAAGAAATGTGCATTTCTGTGCACAGGACCCAGTGGTCCCAGAACTCTGCATAGGTCCTCAGGGAAGGACACAGGTTTGGGGATGGTCACTGGGTGGTCTGGAGAGACTTCCAAGACCCAGTGCTGGGACTCAATTTGCATACAAATCAAAGACAGCAGTTCACTACTTGGTCAGCAAGAAAAAGCTTTTTAAAAAGAGATAGAATCTTCCAGAGACTTCCACGCAGCTTCAAAGCCCAGAAGGTGTGTCTGTCAGGGCTCAGCCAGTTTGGAAACAGTATCTTCTACAGAGGGAGCAGCAGATGTGAGGATTCCGTGTGAAGCAGAGCATGGAGCTTGTCTCCAGCTGGAGAGTTCTGACTCCACCCCACACCCTCAGCTTCGGGCAGAAACCACACTGGCCGTCACTGGCAGTAAAAGGTGAGCACATTTTCCTGGTTGCCTCGTATAAGGACGACAGGAGGTCTGAGGTCCTGGGACAGGGTCTCCAGCCAGGCCATGTACAGCGAACTGGGGCACTTCCCCTTCCTTCCGATGGGCAAGGTGCTGTAGGAGGAAGAGTGGCAGCAGAGGAATTACCCGGGGCACCCCAACACAGCCCAGCCCAGGGCTTGTTTTCTGAACGGTTCATCAGCTTGCTGCTCGTTCATTGTTCCTTCCCACTCATGTTAAGGCCTCCCTGCTGCCCTTTACAGAGGTCCTCAGAATACCTGGAGCCACAAAGCATTTCTAAGCAAACCCATGCCTGCACGTTCCTTATGACAATCCAGTCCCCTCCAGCCCTCCAACTTCAGACACAGTGATAAACGCCAAGCTTGCTCCTGCCTCAGGACCTTTGCACTGGATTCTCTTGACACTTGGTAAATATGCCAACATGCCCAGCTCTGGGTGGCTCCTTTCAATCATCCAGATTTCTGCTTGAGGGCAGCTCCTTTCCAGCCAATCCTCCATCTGACTGCTTTCAGAGCCCTTCACGATCTTAAAGGCATCTCTAGTGGTGTTTCTTTGCGGACTGTCTCCCCTGCTGGAAGAGGTGTTCATCCATCTGTAGGCTGGGTTCATCCTGACCTCTTCCCTCTGTGCCTGGAATACTCCCTGAGACAGCCAGGTTCAGCAGGGCATTTGCTGAGTGGCAGAGGCCACCATACCAGGTCCCGAGCACCATGCCAGGCTGGCCTTTCCAGCCACACACCTTCCCAGAGCCACAGAGTGATACGCTCCTGTGCCCTGGCTGCACGTCCTGGCCCCGCCCCCTGTTCCATGGAGGCTGTCAGGGCAACTCTAACACGGGGCCCCATTGTCCCGATTGCACAACACCGTGCAAATAACAAGATGTCCTAGAAAGCTGTTTAGTCATGTTTGGCTGTTTACACCAGAAAGTGACTTTGCTACCATCTTACCAATTCTAAAGATGCGCCGGGACTAAGTCCCAGTGCCTATGGTTCAGATTCTGAGAAATACAGGATCCCCAGAATCAGCTATGGTGCATGAAGCTGGGACACCAGTGTTTACATGGGACTTGGCAATCTGACGGCTCCTCCACAGACACGATTTCACCTGAGCATTAGCATAGCCCAGTGGACAGTGGACAGTGCCCCGGCAGTACCCCAGGGCAGCTGGAACAGCCAGCCAGGCAGATTTGCACTGGGGTTCAGAGTTCAGAACCTGACCCTATAAAAGCTGCTTGAGCGGTGGCTTTGCCATGTCCTCGGCCACGTGGCTTTGGCAAAGTGCCCGGCTGGCCCTGAGCCTCAGAGTTCTCTAAAGTGTCAGAGGTACTACGCTTGTAGGCTGTCTGTGGGCACACACAGGGTGCAGGTGGTAGAGATGGGCCTCCAGCCAGGTGCCTAGATCTTTCTACCAGCTGTGCCTGCTTGCTACAGCCTTGCATGCCCACTAAGAGCCTGTGACCATGAACTAAAATGCAGGCTCAGAACACCGGCAGGACAAGCTCTGCCCTATTTTTAAAAAGCAAGGTCCTGAGGAGCGGGGAAGGGGCATGGGAGCAAGCACATCATCTATTCTACAAAGCGGCTGTCATCTTCATTCGAGAGCGTTTATGATAGATAGTCCATGGAAAAAGCATAGAAGAGAAGAAAGGCCAAGTTTAGATGTCACAGGCACTCTTGAGGCTGAAGACACTGCCATCTGGGAAAGGCTGTATTATTTTGGGGACCTAATTCACCAGCTTTAAAGGCCACAGGGCACAGGGGCCTGCCAGTTCACAGCCAAGAAACACCTGTAGTTCCTACAGTAGGCATGACGTTCCCTCCCTCAGTGGAGCCTGTGGCCCTGTCCCAGGGACAGCACCTTTAACTCACTCCAGCACCGGCATGACACGCTGACTCTTGCCAACAGGATATGCTCTCCTGAAACCGCTTATCTTTAGAGCAAAACTGGGAACAAAACAACTTCTGTTCAAAATTGCAGGGCAATGTTGGGTCAGAAGTGAAATCCATGAGCAGAGCCACAGGAACAGGCTCTTAACCCAGCCGGAGGCCGTGGGGCTGCTTACTGTGCCGGCTCAATGCCTGTGCAGGCATAGCTACTCTCTCACGTGGTGGAGCTATGGGGGTGCTTTGCCAGATAAGCCACTGATGAGCAGACAGCCAGGTTCCGCCTCCAACCAGCACTAGATTAGATGGCCAGTGCACCTGGTCCCAGAGAGGGATGTTGCTTGCTTGTTGTCCTTTGAATATCTGGTGACAGGGGTCCTGAGCCCCTTCCCAGCCCCCTTCTGGAAGAGACTGTACAATTTGAATTTCTAGGGTTCCCAGGTCTAATGAGGTCTAATTGACCTCAACTACACCTTGAGAAATCCTGGCTGGTCTCCAGCTTGGAGGGTTGTGACACACATCCACACCCATACACACACAGCTGTTCTGTGCTCCCCAAGGAGATAGCCCAAGAGCTGGGGCCCTGTGTGGTGACAGCTGCAGTTGCTAGGGTGGGGTTTGTGCAGGCGTCAAATCCAGGGTGACTGGACACACCATTGCTGCTCTCGGCTAATACTCCCAAGCCTAGCTGGAGAGAGTTTGACTTCTCCTGAAAGGGGTAGAAAGGAAAGGGAAGAAGAGGTGCTACTCAGGAAAATTTCTCATCATGGGGCCTCTGAGAGATACGTTCATTTTGCAATTTTTTTGGGGGGGGGCGGGTTTTGAGACAGAGTTTCTCTGTGAAACAGTCCTGACTGTCTTGGAACTCACTCTGTAGACCAGGCTAACCTCAAACTCACAGAGATCTGCCTGCCTCTATCTCCAGAGTGCTGAGATCAAAAGCATGTGCCATTACCACCCGGCTAGATTCATTTTAATAGCAAATAAACGTGGGGTCACAGCATGGTGAAAGAGAATCAATGGTCATCAGGGAAACCAAGGCTAGAGAGACAGGGCCTTCTTACCAAGGTTACACAGTGAGTTAACAGCAGGTCATCATTGCAAGCTTGCTTCTTTTAAGAAACCGTACTAGGGAAGCTGCAGTGTGTCCCATCCTTGTACCCAGGAGAGGTCACATCCCAGGTCCCCCACCTGGTTAGATGTCTTGGAGCCTGGGATAAAGCCACCTCCACTGCCTTGCCCTCTGACTCAAGCCACACCCTGGGCCCAACATTGCCTGAGGAACATTCTCTGAGAGGTGTGGTGATGAAGCAAGCCCCTTTCCTCAGCACTTTCTCAGTAGGAAAACATGATCTGCAGGCCCTGGGAGGTGCTCAGGCACAATGGGTATCAGCAGACCACAGAAGTGTAGTCACACAGGGCCCTATGCTCAGAGGGCACACACTTAGGTTAACGCCTTGGTGTCTCAGTCTTGACCTCTTTTCAATGCTGTAAGCCACACAGAAGGGCATTTCAAGGCAGAGTTTAACTTGGTAACTTCCTGTGTGGGACCCCACTCATTGACTGGCTAAAGGCTGAATACAGGGAACCAACCCTTGAGGAAAAGCATGTGCAGGCTCTAATGTCCTCTGGGGTGGCCCAGGGAAGGACTGGCAACTACTGGACGTCAGATCTCTGTGCCTTGGTGCTGTCTGCAACCTTGACTACCACTCCACACAGAACAGCACGAATCACTAGGGACTCTGAATGCCTTTCTGTCCTCGGACACATATGAAGTGACTCGCAGGAACAAAGTCAGTAAGCCATTTGCTGTGGTCTGAGTAGACAGGACCAGCTAAAATCCACCCGGTTGAAACGTTTCCCTCTGCCCTTAGAGGGTGCTGGGCAAGAGGTTTAGGAGCTAGGGGTTTAGGGGAGTGATTAGGCCAAGAGGTTAGCACCCGCTTTACAAAACGGCTCTAGAGAGTTCCAACCACGTGCAGACCCAATGACCAGGGGTCTCACTGTGACATATGAGTCTATGACCAGAAGGCTGGCCTTACCAAATACCAAATTTACTAGCACTTTGAGATTAGCCCTCCCATCCTCCGGAACTACGGGAAATGAGCTCCTGATGTTTATAAGGGACCCGGAGTGTGGTATTTGGTTACAGTTCTCAGTGAACGAAAGACATGATTCCTGAGTGAGTGTCTGAAACTACAGTTCGAATACTGTCCAAGAGACACATCCCCTGTCCCCACAGCCTGG
This sequence comes from Dicrostonyx torquatus, assembly GCA_028555095.1. Classification (NCBI taxonomy): domain Eukaryota; kingdom Metazoa; phylum Chordata; class Mammalia; order Rodentia; family Cricetidae; genus Dicrostonyx; species Dicrostonyx torquatus. Next base: position 1,144,424 of record JAQHUG010000447.1, on the reverse strand, counting down.
CCTGCGACATACTCTGGCAGATTTCCTATCGCTCTAACCTTTAGCTGCTGACCAAACCCTGTGGTAGAAATAAAACACCGTTGCTTTCCACACTGAGTAACTGGCTGGTGCCATCTGACCCCTATGGGCCCGCAGACAAGACTGAAGGGCCAGACCCTCCAGAAGTGGGGTTCTGATGCCACGCTTATCACGATCCTACGGTGTTTGTCCTCAGCTTTCACCTGCCACCTTCTTGTTTATCTGCCAGAAGGCCTTGGGCATTTTAGGTCTTTACCCGTTTGCCATGTTGATCTTCTCAAAGGGGCACTTACACGGCCTAAGGGGAACAATGCTGGTGCCTCCTGAAAAGGAAGTACTTCTCACTGAAGTAGAGACACCATTTTCTCTTGTTACCCTAAAGGACTCCTTGATGCAGTCTCTTCCTGCGAATCCAATGTCAGATATGGCCTATGAAATCTAGGGGGCAACCAGGTTAGGAATGGATCATTCTTGAGTCTCGGGCATTCTAAACCCAGTATGGTGCTGAGTTTGAGGCCTCTCTGCAGTAGGTAAACAACCTCTGCCACACCCTTACTGCTTGTCCTGGTTAGTTTTTGGTCAACTTGACACAAGCTAGAGCCAGTTTTTTGAGATGAGCACAATTGAGAAAATGTCCTCAGCAGATTGGCCTGTGAAGTGTTTTCTTGATTAATAATTGATATGGGAGTACGTAGGCCTTGTGAGCAGTACCATGGGTGCTGTGAGAGAGGAGAGTGAGCAAGCGTGAAGAGTACACCAGTAAGCAGCACCCCTCCATGGCCTCTGCATCAGCTCCTGCCTCCAGGTTCCTGCTTTGAGTTCCTGTCTTGACTTCCCTGGATGACAGCCTACAGGCTGAAGGTTGAAATACACATTTTCCCCCAACTTGCTTTTGGTTGTGTTGTTTATCACAGCAATAGAATCCTGACTGTACTGTTCATGACAGCAGATACGGGCTCGCTCTCCAGAGCAGATAACACTTGGCAGGTCTGCCAGGATGTTTAGACTCATGCCCACCGAAAAGGATGCTGCTGAGAGCACATGTGCCCATCACCCGCCCATAACAGTGACCCTCTCGTTATCAAGGCAGGCTGACGCTGGCCTTCCTCCTTGACACTCCTGCGGATATTAATAAGATCTTGTCGGGCCGTGGTGGTACACGCCTTTAATCCCAGCACTCGGGAGGCAGAGGGAGGCGGATCTCTGTGAGTTCGAGGCCAGCCTGGTCTACAAGAGCTAGTTCCAGGACAGGCTCCAAAGCTATAGAGATACCCTGTCTCGAAAAACCAAAAAAAAAAAAAAAAAAAAAAAGAAAAGAAAAGAAAAAAGAAGAAGAAGCATTAAGAATAAGATCTTATGTAGCTCATATCAGAACATTCCTTGAAAAGAAGGCCACCTCTTGACATGTTCATTGTTGCTGACTGCCAGAGAGGCAGAGGTAGAATGATCCCTGGTCTGAGTCTCATCTGCATTTCAAAGCAAGCTCCATATGTTAGGCTAGGGGCTTTATGTTCTTGTGTGGTAGAAGCCCCTGCAAATGACATGTCCCATCTGATCAGACAGAGGACTTGGCCCCTAGCAAGCATAGGAAAAGCCTTAATAAAATCCACGTTACCCTAAGCTACAGGTGTGGATGTCTTGGCTGGCTATGTTCTTATTACTGGCCTTGGAGACATGAGAGTCACATGGAGGCCCCTTCTTGACACTTGTCCCCGTTCACTGGCTCTGCCCTGGCTAACATTGGAGGGCAACGTGGACTGGGTGTGGGTCCAGGGGGAACAGTGCTGTTGGAGCAGCCTCTGCTCCTGCTGTCCAGAATGGGCACTCAAATCATTAAGGGATGGCAAATAGCCAATGAGGGTAATTTCCAAACTAGGAGACACACTGGCTTCTGGGATGAGCTGCCTACGTTTGCCAAGCCTGTTTGGCACAAAAAAGAGTAAACAAGGGACATGTCGCAAGGAAGATCAGCAATGCCTGGGACACAAGAGACCTGTGACCTATCAGCTGACACTCAGGCCAGCGCCGAGAGGCAGACATAGGACTGGCCATGTTTTCTGAGCACCCACCAAACTGAATCTGCAGCATTCTGTGTCCCTCATCCCAACAGGCCACTCCTCCCACCAGCCAGACTTACAGGAGGATCAGCGCAGCATCCCGAGAGTAGTCCAGCAGAATCTCATTCAGCCTCACCTGCCGAAGGGACTGGGGCCAAGGAAACAAAGGTCACTTCCTACTTCCTCAACAGCAGCCCACCCCCAGCTTGACTGGAGGCAGAATTATGCCCCTAAACAATTCCTGACTCCTCAGCTCCAGGAGAGCCTCCCTGAGCTTCAGAGTGCCACTCTACAAAATAGGTGTGATCTTATCCTCCCCAGGGGATGTGGACAAGATCAAATGAGCTAACTCTTGGCTCAGTGCTGGGCACACAGAAGACCCACTGGGGGACTTTTTGGAGCAGGGGCAGGCTCCCAGCGGCCAACTTTGAGAAGGCTTTCTTTAGACACCGTGTCTGTTCAGTACTTTGTAAAGAGCCAGCTGATACCAGGCTGGGAAAATCTCCAAAGTCCCCAGGTGTGGGGTGATGGCTGGGGTCACACCTTAATCTATGGCTGTCTCAAGTCCCTCAGAAATTAAGTCAACTCCTGGGACCTAAAAGTAGATGGATACTCAGTGTAGGGAAAGGACCCAAGGCAAGTGAGTTAGTCAAGTCTGGGACTCTCACTGTCTCACTGTGGACAGGAGGGCTGCCCTGTGCATTGTAGGACATTTATCAATTCCCCTGGTTTCTATGTAGTATGTAATAGCTGTCACACACATCCCTTGAGTAGGGACCTCCAAAAATATCTCTAGATGGTTGACAAATGTCCCTACCTGGGGAAGGGTGGCAAATGGCCCCAGTTCAGGGTCCCTGACTTGAACTACTGAGAGACTAAGTAAGGTCTGCCCCGGGTGCCTGGTCTGCCCATTTATTCATTCCACCTAAAAATGTCACTGTAGCCAATGTCAAAACAGCCTCCTTCCTGCCGTACACATAGTTCTGGAAGAAGGATCCCAACCCACCAGTGGCCAGCACCGTTTACATAGCAGGAGGGCCAGTCTACCCCACCAAAGACAGCATGGGGCTCCACAAGGTCATGGCTCAGTCCTGTCATGTGACCCAAGGATATGTCAGACATTGAGAAGGGAAAGCAGGGTGGGGCCTATTGGGAAATCCAAAGCTCAGGATAGGGACACATAGCTAGGCCCCCAGACCCTGGTGAGTTCCTTCCCTGTCTTGCACCTTAATTCTGTTCTTGTTAATCTCCTCATCTGAGATCTTCCAGGGACAGTCCCTCCTCATCTCGGCAACAGTGGCCTCATCCTTGAAACCATCATTCAGGCGGAAGGGTGCAATCATGTCCTCAAACCTCTTGGTGCTGGGAAAGAAAGTACAGGTAAGTCTTAGTGACATGTCCTTGTTTCCAGGGGACAGGAACTTGGAGAAAGCTCAAGGTAGGGACACCACCCATAGGACACACTCCTCAGATCAAACCTATCCAACTTTGTCATTTTTATTAAATGACTTACATGTGGCCTCAACTCTTGACAGTTAGGTCTGACATTCATCAAATTTTTGTATGTAGTCCACTGACCTGGACCCTCCCCAAGTACTGCTTGCTACCCCACTGTCAACAAGAAAGACTGGAGCCCATCCTCACTGAACTTCTGGTCAGCTGGGCGATAGTGAGCAAATGAACACGAAGAAGCAGGTATCTGGGGAAGATAAGCCCTGAGTCCTCCGATAGGGAACAATAGGTACGGAAGACCTCTCTGCGAGCTGAAGGAAAGGGGTCCTTCTGACGTCAGTTGTGTACACAAGGCAGAAGGTTCCAGGTGGAGAAGCAGTTGAATGTGCAAAGGTCCTGAGTCACAGTGTGAAAGCAGCACAGGAGCCAGAGGGGCTGGAAGAAGAGAGGAGCAAGCAGAGGAATCTACAGGGCCTGTGCTGCTGGCCTTTCTGTCACACGGAACTCACTGCTCAGCCTGAGGCTTCTGATTGATGTCCGGAAGGATGTGAACTTCATGAAATCCCAGTCTGAACTTGCTCAAAAGAGAAATGATCCTGGAAGAGAGATGCAGAACTTAAAAGACAGTATCCATCCATTTTGATGTTTCTCACGCACTTGATGATGGGTAGCGCCACACAGAACAGATGTGGCTAGCACAGGAGGCAAGGCGGCCAGAGAGCAAGAACCATGGGTGGAGTGGCACTGTGGGAAAGTATCTGACCAGAATTTTCTGAGGGTCTGCTGGTCAGGAAGAGTCTGGGATGCTGCTAGGTTTGGGACCACACTTTGAGAAGTAAAGGTCAAACGAAGGAGAAGATGGAGAAACTGACGGGAGGAGGAAGACGAAGACAGCAACATACAAGAGCCAGGAAGAAAACCAGAAAGCTGCCTGCTAGATGGCACCAAATTGGCATCTAATGAAGAAGCCCACTGTGGTCTATGCAGTCAGGAAAGACTTCACATCTGGCTCGCTGGTACATGGTGAAGAAAGTTGCTATAGGCCCAAGGAGCTGAGACAGGGCAATGTCCACATTGGAATCACCCAAGGATCTTGCAGAACATACCTATGGGTCTCCAGCCCAGTGCTGGGTCAGAACCCCTAGGCAAAGCATGGACTGGGTGATACCCCCAGGATGGGATGTGCCTGCTGAGCTGAGGCCTACTGGACTCATTGGAGGAGGAAGTCAGTGAGCAAAGGTGGGGGATGAAATGACTGGGAATGCACAGAGCATCCTAGAAAGAAGGAGCTGAAAGGTCCAGGCTGGGGCCACTGTGCCAAGACCCCTGAGGGCTCTTGAACTTAGGAGACAAAGATTTTTTTCTAAGATTTATTTTTTATTTACATATATGTGTGTGTTTCTGTGTGTGGATGCCATGTGTGTAAGGATGCCCAGAAGGCCAGAAGATGTCAAATCCCCTGGAGCTAAACTTATAGGCAGTGTGAGTTGCCCATGTGGGTGCTGGGACTCCAACTTTGGTACGCACGAAGTCAGAACCATCTCTCTAGCCCCCTCGGTCCACTAGACCTTTTTTGTTTGTTTGGTCGGTCGGGTGGTTTGGATTTTGTTGTTGTTGTTTTGTTTTCGTTTGCTTGGTTTGTTTTTTGAGACAGGGTTTCTTTGCTAGCCCTGGCTGTTCTAGAACTGGCTATGTAGACCAGGTTGGCTTTTTCAAACCTAGAGATTCACCTGTGTCTGCCTCCCAAGTGCTGGGATTAAAGGCATGCACCACCACTGCTCAACTTGGTTTGCTTTTTTGAAACCAAGTCTCCTGTTGGTCAGCCTGGCCTCCAACTCACTATATAGTTAAGGGAGACCTCGAGTTCTGACTCTCCTGCCTCTGCTCCCCCCCCCAGCACTACGATCACATCTACATATGCAGTGCTGAGTTATTACACTCAGGGGCTTCACGCACACTCGGCAAACATAACCAGCCGTACTTCATTCCCAGAAGTAGGATTTGAAAAGCAGAGCTGTGGTGGCCCCATCCTGGAACACGTCAGGAGCCCAGCAGGCCTGGGCATAGAGACAGCAGATGGCATAAGCCCACTAAATGGCAGTTGGGACAGAAGGGTTTTTTTAATAACTGCCGTGAGAGAGACAGGCTGTTACCTGAGGGAAACACCTTGAGCTAAGCCAACCTCACGTTACCCAGCTGGCACCCAGAGCTGGGACAGGAAGCAAAAGCTTCCCAGAGCCTTCTGGTCTGTTTACTCTTTAAGCGTTCTGAAAGCCAGTTGCTTCTGTCCTCACCACTGCCCTTGGCCTTGCCAAAGAAGGACCTTTTGTTGGTAAGGTTCTCACCGTGTGTGTGGGGGGGGAGGGAGTGACAGGGACTTTACCACTGGGTCTCCCAAACTCCGAGGGTGACTAGAAAAAAGGAGAAAGGTGGAGCTCAGAGTAGGAGGAGCGATGCAGGTCAGTCCTGTCCTCAGGGCAGCACTGTCCTGGCCTAGAGCCTGCACCAGGCTCTTTTCTTGGGGCAAACTGCCCCGATTTGTCCGAGCTGGTCTTATTTTTGACCTTTAATCTTAATTTTCCTTGTTGGAAAGACACCGTTGCCCAACTCCTCCCCTACAACTCCTGCCAACTCAACACATCCACCTCCGCGACCACGCCTCTCTGTGTATTTCTGTGTCTATTTCAGGCAAGTCACCTTCTGCCTGAGTGCTGTGATTTGCATACCGTTTACCCCATGAACTCAGGTTAAAATTTAATCCTCAATGTATGTGTGTGTGTGTGGGGGGGGGTGAGACCATGAAAACAGAATCAGGTTCTGGTGTTTATGGGCAGAACCTGTGGGACATGTTTAGAATTGGACCTGGTCCTTGGGGTTGCACTTTGGTGGCTTCCTGAGAAAAAGAGAAACACACACACACACACACACACACACACACACACACACACTGCCTGTATCTTGGTTATGTCATATGTCACCATAACCTCAGGTCTCTGCCAGTAAGAAGTCCATCACAAGATGCAGCCCTTAAACAGAACCTCAAGGACCATGAGCAAAAGGAAACCTCCTTTCCTCAAGAGACAGAGGGCCTCAGGAGTTGTGTGAAAGTCATTTAAAAAGGGCTAAATAAAACACGTTTCAGAAACAAATTCTATCTTTTTTTTTTCTTTTTTTTTTTTTGGTTTTTCAAGACAGGGTTTCTCTTTAGCTTTGGAACCTGTCCTGGAACTAGCTCTTGTAGCTTTGTGGTCTCGAACTCACAAAGATCCGCCTGCCGCTGCCTCCCGAGTGCTGGGATTAAAGGCGTGCGCCACCACCGCCCGGCTCTATCTTCTAATTAAACAGAAAACAACACTTGTTGCCAAGAAGAGGTAACAATAAAAACCCACATAAATGCATCATAGTCACCAAATTCTGGCCAGATGGCATAGTCTGCCAAGCCAGTGAGCCAGGCCTGCTCTGCTTAGACTGGGCAAATGAGTTCAAGAATAACCTAGCCTTACACCAAGAAGTTTGGTAAGGATTTTGTTGTTAGTGTTTTGTTTTGTTTTTCTGATCCTTTGCTACTGCTTCTGGCCACTTAGGGTACCTCTGGGAACCGGCATCCCTGTTTGGGGGACTGTGTCAGAAAGGTTCTAAAATAAATAAAAAATAAAAATAAAAAAAGAAAGGTTGTAGTCTCGCTTCACTTACCTCCATCCTGCCTCTCACATGACTCTGTCCTCGGAGAGCCTCGTGATTCCAGCACTTACCACCTGTTCCTATCATAGTGAACACCAGGGCACCTGGGTCATCTTAGGGGGAGACAGGAAAGGGAGAGAGCTCCTGCCTGAGCCCCAGGCACCATTGCTATGGGCTGGAAAGAGCTGGCCTGGGCTTTCGGACAATATCAGGGCCACCCAGGGTCACAGGTGGGTACAGGGACAGGGAGTCAGGCAGCTTCAGGGAGTCAAGATGGCAGGTTCGTTCAGCCCCATGGTCCCCACTTACGCCTTTCTTTCTTCGTCCATCCTGTTGATCTGGCCCCCAACAAACACCCGGATCTTGCATTTGCCCCATCTCCTCTTGCGGTGCAGGAGATAGGGGATGAGGAGGGTGAGGCCTGGCAGGGACAATCCCAGGAGGCAAGAGGGACAGACTCAGGACAGAGCCCTCTGTGTTTCCACTCTCTTCCCTCTGGACCTTAGCTGTGGAGGAACTCATCAAACTAAACTGGCTTTGGTGCTCACTGGGCTGTGTTTTATTTGGCTAATGCAGGAGTTTGGGCTTTTTCTTTGCTTTTTTTTTTCTTTGAGACAGGGTTTCCCTGTCTGTCCTAGAACTCACTCTGTAGACCAAGCTGGCCTTGAACTCAGATCTGCCTGCCTCTATCTCCCAGTCATTTGGCCTTTTTGAGACAAGGTATTATTATGTAGCTGAGGCCAACTTTGAACTCTTGATCCTCCTGCCTCTACCTCCCCAGTGCTTGGATTGTAGGTATGTGACACCATGCCCCCAGCCAATGAGGTGGTTTTAAACAAGCAAGCTGGCACTGAGTACTTGGCATGTGAGGTGGGGATGGGGAGGTTGCATGTGACCATCAGGATGGTCCTCACTTATTTTCTGAAAACTGAACATAACATCTGACCAATGCGTAGGAGTCATCCCTCCCTGTCATTTCTCCACACACAGTCAAAGCCCAGCCACCATGCGATCAGCGTATGCTCCTCTGTGCCTCAGTTTCCTTAGCCCACAAGAGCACTTGCTGCCAGGCACGGATTCACATAGCCCAGCCTGCATAGGTATCAGTGAGCTACATAGTTACTCCTGGATATCTACAGGGGACTTGGCTCCAGGACATTCCTTCAGACGCCCATACCTGCGTGCCACACTCCTTCTCCAGTAAGGTGTAGGATCTGTGCAGAGCCTACACAGGGCCTTGCATATCCTTTAGGCCATTTCCTGTCACACCCGCCACAGAGCATGTACCATGAAAATTGCTCCTGGGTTTTATTGTGGAGGAAATGGTGCCAGGAAAATTAGTTTGTATATGATTGATACAGACTTTTTTTTTCTTCAGTATTTTGATCTACAGCAGGACGGGCCTGATGTGGAACCCACAAACCCAGATGACTGACATATTCACTTAGGGCAGGGTTGTGGTCTCTTTCTGACTCTGTCAAAGGTAGAATCCTTAAGTTTGAGATTTGTGTTTTAAGATCAGGACAGGCTATGGCCTCTGTCCACTTTGCTGGCTTCTGGGTCCCACCAGAGACCTCAGCAAGCATAGCCTTGAAGGGCAGGTCAGAAGAGCCAGAGACCCAGAAGACAGTCCCGGGGAACAGGGATAAGTCTGAGAGGACCTGACCTCCATCATCAAACAGCCAGTAGATGTCGATGGTCTTCTTGCCTTGCTCCGACTGGAAGATGGTGTTGGCCTGCTCCTCCTGTACCAATGCCTCTGGGGCTGCTGAAGAAGGGGCGGGTCTGAGCAGAGTCCACAGGCTCACTGCCAGGACCTGCCTGAAAACAGTCGGCTTTCCCAATGAGGTGGGCTGGCCATTGTCACCAAGGTGGGTGTGCAGTGGCCCGAGGCATCCTGCAGGCCTGGCCAGACACCACTAATGCCTTTTCCCATGCTTCTTAGAGTGAGCCCCTTCCAGGCTCCCAGCTCCACTCTCCTGGACCCTGAGGATGCGGGGCAACTCTTCCTTCTCTGAAGCAACTCTGTTCAGATGGAGCCTGCTGGTTTTCTGGTTTTTGGTGGTTTTGTGTGTGTGTGTGTGTGTGTGTGTGTGTGTGTGTGTGTGCTCCTCTTCTCCCCCTCACAAATGCAGGACACCCCTGCACCTACTGCCAGTTCCCCCCATCCCAAGTGTCCCTGAAAGAAGGGAACAGCATGCTACTCCTCTCTGTATGGCATTTAAACATGACTGAGAGGGGGACTTTCCAAGAGGTGGAACTTCAGCCCACAGCCCCGGAGCTATTACTGGGTTGGTTGTCTTCAACAGGAACCCAAAGCCTACAGCAACACGACCTCGGTCTTTAGGACACCACTGTCACGAGACAGCCGTTTATTCTTGGCCAAGTCCCCAGATGACCTGACAGGAGCAACCCCACAGTCCAAGAGCACCCCGATCTTCTGAGTGGGGGGAGCTGACCCACACCAGACACAGAGAGATGGCCCTAGTGCCGCTGACACTGACTCCCCTGCCTTCCTCTACTGGGTCAAACACTTTTAACTGCAAAAACAGGGGGTCAGCTGGGCAGGTCCATCTGCCTGGGGACGCTGGGATCCTTACCCCGTGGAGCTCCCCTAACATTAAAAGAAAGTCCCTCTGCCCTTCCCCAGGGTAACTGCCTGCTTCCCTTTGCCCTGGCTCCCGCCCTGCCTGCCCACAAGCCTGCTGCTTTGACTTCCTCTTGCTCCTCCACAAGACAGACCACCCCACCCAGCCACTCTTTTCCCAGCTCCACTCTCCTCAGCAACAGGCAGGCCTCTGAGCACCCCGCATCCATTTCCCTGGGACACTTTCAAGTCCACCATGATAAGCTTTGTCCCCAGAGGCAGCACCCTGGGTGGGGAGGGGCTTTGTGTATTCCCTGCCTACAGCAGTCGCAGCATCTGGGTTGCTGACTCTGTCACAGTGACTGCATATATTTGCTGTCTAGATGCTATGGGCAGGCATGTCCTTGGCCCCTGGTGACGATGCCCCTGCCTGCAAAGAACAGAGTCTTGCTGGCATTCTGCCAGTCCTGACCTCTCTTTGTCTTCCCCACATCTAACCATCACTGATTCAGACTCTCCACATCAGGTACAACTTCCAGATACATTCCTATTCTGAGCCCCAAGGACAGACTTGAGGTTTTGAGATGGTCCAGTGCCCATGGCCTTTAAGTATTTTCCTTGTGGTGTTTCTATGTGGGCAGGTGCCTCCTCTTTGCCTTTTTCTCTCTCCGAGCCTCTTTACCCACGTGGTTATCTGAGCCTCACAGCATGTGGGAAGTTCTAGTTCCCTGTCTGCACCTAACTGGAAGCATGACCTTGACCTGGTCACTTCCCCATTCTTGGCCTTGTTTGGAGACCACAGGCTTGGAAGATCCATTAAGGACTGGCTCTCTACAAGTCAATGGCTTCACTAATTCTTCCCTTTCTTCCTCGCACTACTTAGAAGAGTCCTAGGGTTTTGACAGGGGCTGATGGGATGCAGTGTGTACTCACTGTGCATCTGCATCACCTCGGAGACATTGAGCCCCTCCCGCATCCTCAGGACACACACGCCATAGTTGAAGTCAAAGGCATCGCTGGAAAAGAGATGTGGGGTCAAACCGCCGGCCCTGTGACCTGGCTCCCAATGTCTAGTGTTGGTCTGTGGGCCTCAGTTTCCCTGTGTGTATAGTATACAGGCAGAACTGGAGAGTCATCTGTGACACTCCTGGGGAAACCGAGTTGGGCTCTGCTTCGTGTCACACCCGTTCCTTCCCACCAGTTGATTTTGTCAACTTCTCTGCCTCAGTAGTGGGACTTGGGGCCTCTAACCTCCACTTCACCCAGGAAAACCTGTCCTGTGTCAGGCAGTAAGGAACCGAGCAGCTAGCACTAGGACTATATGGCCGGGACTGTAAGCCAATGGATAGGTGTACCCATAGGAATGTCCTCTCTCACATGACAATACCAAGGCCTCCAGCTAAGCTCCCTCATTAGACTCATTCAGTTACACATCTCTGGACTGTCTTGGACACTGGAGCAGCAAGGAGCCTGGGGACCAGATTTTCTACCCCATGTCATAATTGGGTTAAGCAGTTGGGGTGACAGCTGAGTCACACAGTGAGTTAGCAGCAGACCCGGATGTAGGTTCTAGAGCCTCAAGGCTCAGCCTTGGGTTTGGAAGGTACTTTCCCAAAGTGTGGTACAGCACTGGAAAGGCAACCCAGATAGGCATTCCTCACTCCTGCAAAGGAAAAAGCTGGTGGGGCTGCGGCTTAGAGTCAACCCTGAAATCCTCGGGCACTATCCTTGGTGGGCCTAGCTCCCCACCTCAGCTCCCAGCTCACCTGAGAGCTTGAGCCAGGCAACTGTGAGCCTTCAAAGATTTTTGCTTAACAACCACCCTTCTCAGCTACTCTGGAAAGCTGAGCATCCCTGGGCCTGAATTCTGAGGGGCACAACTGTCCAGAGCTTTCTCCAGTTTGCCCCAGTACCCACTGCTCCCCAGAGTCCCACACCTGGTCCACCTGACTCTTTGTGTTGCCTGCTGACTTCAGTGGAGACCTCGGTTCCACCTCAGCCTTCATCAGGTGACTCAGGTGTCTACACTGCTCTGCTTCCCCAGGCCCAGGGGCCCCAGGGGCCCAAGCCAACAGCTCCCGACTGCACCTTCGTGCTCACTCACTGCAGGATGCCAATGTAGTCCTCCACCGTGGCCGGGTGAGCAGACTGCCAATTTTTCTTGAATCCAACCACCAGAATGTTGGGCTTCATTCTTCCCAGCCCTGAGGCCTGTCGGGTAGGGGTGAAGAGTCAGTCAGAGGATGGAGTGGTATTCAAGCCTTGGAATCAGTGGGGGCTCTGTGCTGTGGCGAATGACCAGGGTGGGGCTCTTGCTCATCCCAGCCACAGCTACTGCCCATGCTTCAGGGGCTCAGATTTCTGTTCATCCAGAAAGTGTGCCAAGTCAGAGGACTCTTGGGCTTCCTAATCTATATATCCTCTCTCTCCCCTCTCTCCCTTTCCTTACCCTCCCTCTCTCTTTTCCTCCCTCCCACTATGGTTGATCCTCCAGGAGTCTCTGTCTCCAGTGTGTGGGGGATTATAGGAGTTCACATTCTAACAGGCTGTTTCTCCCCCTCCCACTCCACCCCCCACCCCACCAAGATTCTTTAAAACATTTGGAGTGAAATCAATACAACAAATTGATCATTTTAGAGTAGGTTATGGTGGCTCATGCCTTTAACTGCCAACATTAGAGAGGCAGAGACAGGTAGATCTCTGTGAGTTTGAGGCTAGCCTGGAGGTCTACACAGATAGTTCCAGTTAGCCAGGGCTACATGGTGAGACCCTGTCTCCAAAAGAAATTAATCATTTAAAATTATACAATTCAAAACAAATAAATGCAAATCCATATATCTATATGTAGATATCAAGCTGGGCATGGTATACACACCTCTAGTCCCAGCTATGAGGAGGCTGAGGCAGACAAGGGTTTGCTCAATGGGAGAGCACTTGCTTAGCACTGTACCTGGTCCCCAAGAACCACTATCCCCATCCCCCCAAGTATCACTATCCTCATCCCCCTCTGACTCCCAACCCCCAAAGGCAGGAGGACCTTTGTGTGAGCCTGAGGAAACTGGGGATCACCAGGAACGTGGGTCAGAAGCCTGGGTGCTCTGCATAGTAATACTTGTCTCAAGCAAAACAGAAACCCACAAAACCAAAAAAGAAGAGAAAGAAAAAAACCAAGTGTGCACTTCACTATGTCATCATCTCTATCTACTTCTAAGATCTAAAGTGTTCTCTGAACCCCTCCCCAGAAGGACCTCACACGTTTTTGTTTTTTTCATGTTGAGAAACAGTTAATACCATTGAAAAGGATGCTCAGATGCTCCACACGGAAACGTGGAGCAGTAAATCCATTGCCCGGTGGAAGGTTAATCTGAGAGATGGTTACACACCGCTGTGTGGGTCCACATACACAAACGTGTCACTTTGTGGTTACACACTGCCATGTGGGTCCACATACACAAACGTGTCACTTT
>JAQHUG010000447.1:1109062-1130922 GCA_028555095.1 Dicrostonyx torquatus | reverse complement strand
GTGTGGGTCCACATACACAAACGTGTCACTTTGTGATTACACACCGCTGTGTGGGTCCACATACACAAATGTGTCACTTTGTGGTTACACACCGCCGTGTGGGTCCACATATGCAAAACATGTCCCTTTATGGTTTTCCCTTATACTAAATGTAAGTTAGATCTGACAAATTAAACGGGAGGAAGGGTTCAAGTCACATGGGCCTGAACTTCCAGCTACCTAGGAGGGTGAAGCAGCAGGATTGCAAGCCCCAGCCTGGACAGTTTAGTGAGCCTCAGTCTCAAACACTGTATTTTAAGTAAAAAGGGCTCTGTGGACATAGTTCAATGGTAGAGCTACTACCTTATATGCACTCAGGCCCTGGACCCAATCCCAGTACTGCAAAAAAAAAAAAAAAAACAAAAAAAACTAAAACTAAACTAAATTTAACTAAAATAAAATAAAACAAAATAGAAACAGGATCTGGGTAAAGCCACAGAGTCCCCACAGGTTCCCGGAGGTCCTGGGCATTCTTGAACCAGCAGACCTTGAGATAAGCAAATGGGGGACTCCGACTGCAGCCATTGAAGCTTAAACTAGACCTGAGTGTCCTGCCTTGCAAGTTGCCTCTCTAAATAAGTCCTGTAGGAAGCCTGGCCAGGGCACCTGCATGAGAATCTGGACCCCGCTTCGGAGGTCCTCAGCAATGACATCCGAGTAGAAGGCCTTGATCTTCCTCTTGTTCAGCCACTTGGTGTGCCCACTGGCGATGTGCTGCAGCTCGGGCAGTCTCTGCTTTCGGGGTCCCTGTGGGTTAGGGACAGGTGGTATCAGGGTTGTCCCCATATCCAGCCTGACTTAGGCTTTCTCCTGTCCTAGAGGCTCCCCTGAGACTCAGAAGCATCTAGAGGTGTTCTTGGTTAGAGTAGGGGGTCAGGAAGAAAAAGAGGAAGGGAAACTAGAGGTAGTGACTCTTGGGTAAAGGTAAGGCCGCCTCAGCTACACAGTGAACTAGAACCAGCCTGGGCTTCACAAGACTATGTCCTGAAAGAGGGACCTGGCCAGACTCTGCTGGCTCCACTTGCCCTGCCCCTCCTATCCCTTGGCAGACATTAATTCAGGTCCAGTCCCCTGTTCCCTATCTCCCCCATTCCCGTCTCACCCCCAACTCCCTACTAGAGTACCAATGTCCCTCCCAACCCTCCCCAGCCCCCACCCCGAACACTCACAATGAGCACATGGCCACAGATCATGAGACTTAGGTTCTGGGTAAATGTGCTCACAAAGTCCACCAGAGCTGGGCGGAAGTTGGGGGGTCCCGTGAGTACCAGGCACTGGGGGCTAGGAAAAGAGGGGATATGGCATGAGGCATCAGGAGAGAGCCCTTAGGGCTTTCATGCTAAAGGTAGGTGCCCCTGCACTCCTGAATCCTGATGGCCCTGGGTGAGACTGTGTGCACACATTTTTCCGGCTGTGACTCAAGGAGTCTTTCAGGTGTTTTTGACATCATGATACTAAGTCTCCTTGTCCTCCTTGCTTGGGCCATCAGACTCAGCAGCCTACAGACTTCCTTTGCTCTGCCAAGCCCAGCGTGGCAAAAGCAGAGTAAAGATAAGTCACAAGGAAGCCATTGTTTACAAACTCACTGTACCTTGGCCAGAAGCCTGAACCTTTGTGTTGAGAGGCAACACAGGACTGCCATTAAGCAGCCCTGCCAATCACAGCCAGACTCAATGGTTCATTTACCAGCTGGACAAACAGGGATAGTTAACATCTCCAAACCTCGTTTGTCCTTGCCTGTGTCTGAAGTCTCAGAGGTTTGCCATGAGTGTCTGGGTCACAGGAGGTAGGGCATGAATAAATATGATTCTAGTGCGGTCAAGTGGGAGGAAGATGGGAAGTGAGCAACCCCCATCACCATTGAACCAGCTCTGGATAACCAGGCTGGTCACTGCTGGCATCCCAGGATTGTGTCCTGGGAATTGCATCAAGCAATCCTTACAGCAGAGCGGCTTCCACTGTGGAAACTAAGACATGAGGACCTCTTCCTTGCTTTGTCCCTGTCGGGCAGTGCCAAGCCTAGCTGTCCAGTGGTCATCGGCTCTTCCACCTCAGTGCTCCTACCATCCTGGATCTACCAGAGCAGAGGAGCACAGCTAGCTCCCACCTCCCAGGAGGCCCAGTAGTTTTTGATGCTCACCGGTAGTTTTTGATGTGGTCTTCCACCTCATTGAGGCCCATGTTGTAGCTCAGGGCAAGGTTGTAGGAGTGAGCCTGCACAGAGGAGCCCCAGTTCACCTCTGAGGGCAGAAAGGAAACAGCAAGATTCAAAACTGCAGGAAGCAACCAGCCAGATGGGGGACAAGGGAATGTCTACCTTTCTTAGGCCCAGAGCAAGGCCACAGACAGATGGACAGCTGGCAGCTCTAGACGTGCAGGTCTAGAGCCAAGTGCCGCATGTGGTCACCTGGTTCAAGGTTGTAGCAAAGTCTTAAACTCCCACTCAAAAACAGCCCTCCAAGAGTACCCAGAAGGCCAGGCTCAGATGTAGAGTTCTAGGGTTATCTCCCTCAGACCGAAGTCAGCTACATGTAGGTAGACCATCTTTCTCAGTGCCCACCCTCACACAGCCACCCTTGGCCACCCTGGCCTGGATGGACACACTAGCAGGTAGCTAGGAATCTGACAGGGGTCTGGCCCTGAGTGGGCGTGTTCCTTTGAGCCTCTGGCTCAGGAAGCCTCAGGGGAAGGCCAGCCTGAGTCCCATTTAAAGGCAAGGCTCCAGCTGGGATGAGGGACTGGCCTGGCTGCACAGCTGCCTGGGAAGGGAGCTGAGCCTCCGGGGAAGCATGGCCACACACCTGGCTTCTTATAGATCACGTAGAGCAGGAGGAAGAGGACGACTCCGATGGCAATGAGAGCCGCCCACCAGGTAAGCAGGAACATGATGACCACTGAGATTACTGCCCCGAACAGTGCTGCCCACTTGCTGTAGTATTGGAAGGAGGGTCTCCATCCTGGGCGGGAGGGGGGGGGTCAGTGCATCTGCCTGTGCTCAGGCCTTCTCCTTCCCAGAGCTGCAGCCACACCCATGCTGCCCTCCTGGCCTGTATCCACTAGCAGGGAATTCCTAGAGCCCCAGCAGCCCCACTCCGGGGTGGGCTAGGGAGGCTCCAAGGTGTACCACAGTCTGGCCTGTAGGGCATTTGTTTCACCATGGTGGCAAGCTATACCAGGAAGGGACACCTGGCCTTGGCCAAACATAGCCCCAACATCAGCAACAGCTCCAGGTCCCAAGGGTTCTGTGGAGCCCAGGGAATTAAAAAGATGGAGGGAGACTTGAGTCTGCCTGACTTTGTGCCAGGTTAGGGCCACTGCTAGTGAGCACTGTACCATGGCACATCTCTGAGTGTGCCGGGCACATTGCAGTCTGTATGGGAAGTGTTGGAATAACAGGCCCGTTGAAGATCTGGGAGTCACTAGCCAGACTCTTCCTCTACGCTGTTTACTGCCATCTGCTAGAAGGCTTTAGCAACAGCCCAGAAATCTGTGAAATTTAATGGCTACAGTCTGGTTAGCGCCCCCTAAGAGGTGAATCGTGAACAAATGGCTGCACCTTCTGGGACTGGGAAATTAGTCCCTTTCTGGGGAATCAGGCTTCTGACTCAGGAGAAACTGAAGAGTGGAACTAAGAAAATTTCCGTGGCCTGTAAAGGATGCACTGTGTTCGGTAAAGGATGGCTGGCTTTGTTGGGGTACAGACATTCCCTTCATGTAGTTTTAAATTAAGGTTGCTTTGAACAGCTCACCTGCAACCCCTTACCCTCCCGTTCCTCCCCCTGCCCCCGTCCCTCTGCACCTCTTCCTGCGGTGGGGGCGGGTCTGCTCACCTGGTGAGTTGGTGATGGCTCATTCCCCCCTACCTTCCCGTCTCCCCCACCCCTCTGCACCTCTTTCTATGGTGGGGGCGGGTCTGCTCACCTGGTGAGTTGGTGATGGCTCATCCCCTCCCCCTACCTTCCTGTCCCCCCACCCCTCTGCACCTCTTCCTGCGGNGTCCCCCCACCCCTCTGCACCTCTTCCTGCGGTGGGGGTGGGTCTGCTCACCTGGTGAGTTGGTGATGGAGGCGTGGAAGCAGCTGAAGTTGATGAGGGCATAGGAGCAGAGGAAGAAGTTGGAGATGATGGGGGCAATGGTGTTGAGCTCAGCTTCAAAAACCCAAGGAGAGAAGGGCAGCATGTTGGGCCCCACCACAGAAGCTGCCTGGCACCTAAGCCCGTAGGGTAGCCCCTGGCACAGCCAGGCCTTGCTACTCAGTCGACTCAACGTTCTCATCTGGGCAGCGAGTCCTTTCCCCCACGAAGTTTAAAGGGTCAGTGTCTTAGGGAACCAAGGGAGCCGGCAAGATCACTCAGCTGGCAAAGACCCTTGCCACCAAGTCTGCTGGCCCGAGTTAGAACTTTGGGACCCATGGGGTGGAAGGAGAGAACCCCTGTAAGTCATCTACTGACCCCCACATATGCCCCCTCCCAAGATAACAGATGTAATAAAAAATCTTTAGAAGAAGGTAGAAGACAGTGGGGATGGACTCTGCCAAGCGACTGACCAAGGGCAGTGACTATGATACTTTTGGACCACAAATTAATATAAGGAATACATTTGGCAACGTGAGCCAGGACCCCTGAGGGTGATTCTCAGCCTTCCAAATGCTGCAACCCTTTAAGACAGTTCCTCATGTTGTGGGGACTCCCAGCCATAATAGTCTTTCCTTGCTATTTCGCAACTATGATTTTGCTACTGCTAGTTGACTAGACTTCTCTATCACCTAGGTACATACAATGCAGGATCTAGTGTCTAGAATCTTCCCTTGGGTGACAGCAACCAGACTATTAGGGCAAGTCTTATGGGGGCTGGGGGGGGGTGCTTGATGGAGCCAGCCTGAGCAGCAGGGATCTGGCTGTAGTAGGAAGGTGCCTTTAGTGGGGTCTCCACAGCCTCTTTGTCCCCACTTCTGCATAGGGAGCAGGGCAGCAAATGGCAGGTCATGGTGTTGTCACTTCTCCTCCTTCAACGAGTTGTTTCCTTGGTTGAGCTAGCCAGGCTATGTTGGGTATGTGTTTCCGTGGGGGTTGTGCCATCACACACAGGCTGTCTGTCTGCTCATCTGTGGCTCACTAGCTATGCACTCTTGCCCCCTACTCCACAGATGAGCAAACTGTGACTCAGGGAAATGACTTATCCACAGCCACAAGGCAGGTACAGGGCAAAGCCAGCAGAAGCCAGTCAACCTGTTATCTGGGCACTTTCTCCTGGGGTGAGTCCTGAGGCTGGGTGAGAGGCTGACTTTGCCTAATTTATGTATCTGCAAAGGTTTGATTGAACTAGCCAGTTGTATCAGCTTGGCTCATCTCCACAACTATCCTGGGGGTGGGGTGATGTCCCAGCTGTCAGGCCACTGGAATGCAGAGGCAGGACAGGTAGAGAAGGTCCCTTCTAACTGTATAATGGTGGACTACCTGGAGTGGCTTCATGGCCGCCCTGTCTGGAGGTGGGAAAGGATCATGAGGCTTTTCCAAAGGCCCTGCAGGCAGGCCTTCGCCCACCCAAGGGTTACTCGGTGGAGCTGGGATGTGCCTTGGTGGTAAAGCAAGCGTTCAGTATGTGCCTGGCCTAGTCAGTTCCATCCCCAACACCAAGTGCTATTCAGAGAGTGCCCAGTGATGCCAGGGTTAACAGGAGCAAATCCTAGGACCTTCCCGGAAGACTGGGGAAGAAGCCTCTTACCAATGATTATGAAGGCCACTGCGATGATGTACGCCAGCAGGTAGCCACGCACAGGCTCCTTGTTCTTGCCATAGCCTTTGCCAAAGAAGCCAATCAGTGGGTACAGCTGGTCTTGGCAAAGGCACTGTGGACAGTATATCACACTCAAGCCCTGTCTGGGACCTGTCCCTTTCCCCTCCCCTGGGCCACCTGTGTTCTTGACTTGGCGTGGCCCACTCTCTGACCTCAGCAGGTTTCTGTTTCTGGGAACCACCTGGAGACGGGGCTGTGAGTTTGCTAGCCCTGTTCCCTTTCCCTCTACCCAGATCCATATCACATGATGACATCCTGAGGCTTCACAGCAGCCTGGGTACCTGTCTACTTGGCGCTCACTAGTCATAACCCACCACTCCCAGCGGCCTCTTTCTGCAACCTTACCTGGAAGACCTTGGCAGCAGAGACAAGACAGGCCAAGGCAGAGGACAGGGTGGCCCCAAAGATACCGGCTGTGATCAGAGGTGCGAAGGCAGACACCATGCTCATGGTCTGTGGGAATGGTAGGGGCCTGAGCTAGAACCCTACTTGTGTACCCCTTCCCGGCAGCAGGCTGTGGTCCTGACATCAAACACCCAGTGGGGACCCAAGGCCTACTCATAGGCAGGAGGTGGGGACAAGAGCCCTACTTGGGCAGGAAGCCCTACCCCAAGACTGGGCAATAACTTCCCACAGTCTCCTCTAGCCTCTAGTGCCCTTCAGCCAGGCCCACCACTTATACCTGGTAGTAGTTAATGAGGCCATAGCGGCAGCTGTGCCTCTGAGAGCAGTCCGTGAAGTTCCAGCCATAGCCACAGGCCAGCCCTTCGCAGGTGCCTGGGCCAGGAATCACTGTGTCATTCAGGTCCCCAGAGGCATCTCTCACCACACAGGAGCCTGAGAGGAAATAAGTGTGTGTTGAGGGGTGTGTGTGTGTGTGTGTGTGTGTGTGTGTGTGTGTGTGTGTGTCTTTTCTTCCCTTCTGTCCTTTGCTTTACCCTCCTCTTCCATCCCCAAAGGCCAGCCACCTCTGCCGAGGAGATACTGTGGACAGGCCAGCTCCTTCTTTATCCGGTGACAGTATTAATGGCAGCAGCAAGCATGGGTGTGTTTTGGTGTACCTGACAGTCTGAGCAAGGCAGTTCTCTTGTTGTTGTTGGCCCCTCTAAACCCAGGCAGGGAGAGCTGCAGGGACCTGCCCAGTGTCCTTAAAGCAGAGACCCGGCTCTCGAACCCCTAGTGCCTATAGAAAAGTCCAAGTCCCCTGGCCACCTGTGCAGCTTGCCTCAAAGGTGAATGCTGGAAGCAAGTGTGCCCCGAGACTCAAGGGAGATGTTTACCTGGTCTGGCTTCCCTCACCATGAAGACGCTCTGTCACTGTAGAGGGGACAGATGCCCCAGGACCAGGGCTCAAGGGCCTCGCTGCCTAGTTCCCTCTGTTAGAAGCCAGTCCCACACAGCAGCCTCCTTCAGCCTTACTACAGAGCAGATCCTCTTTTCTCTTTCTCATCATCCGTGCTTTGCTGGCTACTCACCAATAGTAGCTGAGATGGCAAGGTAGGAGATGGTGGTCCAGAAAATGGCCATGAGTGTTCCCTTGGGGATGGCTACAGCAGGGTCCTGTGGAAGGCATGGTATTGTCAGGCAGCCTGGGGGATTCCTTTGGGCCTCGGTGCCTTGGCAGAAGCCGGGGTGGGCAACAGACCCTAAGCTTGGACCCTCAGAACCTGTCCAGTATTGGAAGAAGAGGGCCCATGACTGAGGACCAACAAGATGGCCATCACCCCGTGGTCCCAGGGCTGAAATTGATGAAGATGTGACACCTTTGGCAAGGCTCACTGTGGGTCCGGGGGAGTGGGGAGACCTGTGCCTGGCTATCCACCTCAGGCTCATCTGCGAGCAGCCAGCTACAGCTGGAAATTGATGAATCGGTTGGCCAGACCCGGACCCTGTTCACCTCACTGAGTCATGGGAAATCACCACCAGCTGATTAATGTGTCTGGCTCTCCAGCAATAAGGAGACAGAAGACATGCCCCAAACATTCTCCTGCTCCAAGAAAGAGATTTCTTCCAATAATAATGATACTCCTTATCCCCCATCCCCACCCCATCCACCCCCACACAGGTCATAGCCTCCTCCTAGGCACTTTCTCCAACAGAGATGGCCTATGCGATCCCACCCAGCTAGTGAGGAACCGAGGGGAGCAGGGTGTGAGGAGGGCACCAACCTCTAGAGCCCGCCCACAGTGCTGACCCACACAGCCTCAGACTCCAGGAGCTGGAACCTGAGCAGCGGCACAGGCTGCTTTTTCTACAGTTGTCTGTGGAAAGGCAGTAACTACTCCACCCGGGAGACACAGACCCCAGGGGGAAGGCCACGTCTGCCATAAACTAATTGTCTGCAAACCTCCCCATGCTCTGTGGGGCCCAGAAGATAGGTCGCAATGTGGAAGGGTGGGGGCAGGGGAGCTGGCGAGAATGAGAGCAGAGGCCTAGAGTGGGAGGAGGCTGCAGTCTGTGGAGATTGGAATGGGTTGGGGTCTCTGTTAGGGGATCCTATGACCCTTATTAGTAGAAGGTACCCTCCATTGGAGACCCCCACCAGACCCCGGCTTGCCTGTACATGTGTCCGTGTCTTTCCTTTCTTCATTCCTTCCCTGCCCCTAGTCAGGGTTTCAGGAGCCAAGCAGAGCTGGTCCTGGTACATGCTGGGTTAGAGTGATAACTGGTGTCGTATTAGAAGAGGAAGGGACACATCACTAGAGTGACACAGATTAAAATGGCAAGCTCTGGTTCAGGGTGGCCTTGTCAGGATCCCACAGCTAGGACAAAGCTAGGAAGGACCCATCCTCAGACCTTTAAAAGGGTATAGTCATGTTGTTGGCACCTTCACTGAGATTTCCAGTTTTCTGCGCTAGAGAGGGAGGTTACAGCTTTAAGGCCCCTGGTTTGTGGGACTTTGCAGCCATAGGAGGAGCAGGAGCACCTAGCTCTCAGCCTCCACTTCCCATTCCTGTCTTGGTCAGACATCTGGAGGCTGGCTCACAAGTCAGGCCTGCCCCTTCCTAGCTGTGGGCTCTGGAAGAGACCCTTCAACATCTTGGAGACTCAGTTTCCCCATCTAGTGTAGCAAGGCCTCATAAACGGAAAGCATAGATGGGGAGCATGTCCTGCATACCACATGCCTGGCCGGCACAGCTATGTGGTACAGGCATGAGCACCCAAGCTCAGGTCTCCACACAGAGCTTGGTATGGCAATGCACATCTGTAATCCTAGGACTCCCAAGGCCAGATAGGAGGTAGGGCAGGAGAATCTCCAGCTCCTGAGCCAGCTAGCCCCGTGTGTGCAAGGGTAGGCAATGAATAAGCCCTGGCTCCAGCAGGTTGGAGAGAAAGACTAACACTCAAGGGCATGCTCTGAATACATTACATGCACCTTGTATGTGCACGTTTAAGCTTACACATATGAGTGCATGCACACACACATGTACACACTTCATATACACATAAAATATGTGAAGGTTCATAAAATGGGGTCACCGGTATAGCTCAGAAAAGCAGACCTAATGATCTGAGTTTGAGTCCCAGACCTCACGATGGAAAAGGAGAACAAATTCTTGCAAGTTATCCTCTGACATCTGCATGTGAGCTGTGGCAAGTACATGTGTGCTTATCCCACTGTTCTCACGAGAGCAGCTGCAAGGTGCCTGGGGTGCCTGCCCTCGGAAGTATCTACCCTCAGGGTGCCTACCTGCAGTCATCCTTAGGCCTGGTCTGTGTTTAGACAGCCTGAATCTTCTAAAGCCCTATTAACTGTCACCGTCACCAAGCCTCCGTCCCCATTATTCAGTAACAGGGCCAGCATGTCTCTCAGATTGGGGTGAGGTGGCGCCTTTGTTATGTCCTCTGTCCTTAGGCCTTAAGTTGACCTTCGAACATGGCTCTGACCTTCCTGTGGGCTTGTACTCAGCAGCAGAGCTCCCACCATGAGACTCCGGGCAGACTCTGTAAGCCTCAGTTTCCCCAGCTGTCAGACTAGTAGAGCCAGTGTAGATGCAGAGAGATGGCTCAAGTGCTTGGAGCAGAGACTGTGCACGTAGGGAGCTTGGGTCTCAGCACGCCAAGCATGTCAGGGGCTGGCCGCAGCCTCACAACCGCGAGGAGCCATACAATAGAAGCTCAAAGACTTGAGAGCTTTCGTTTAAACAGCTGTTTATGGCTTAAAAGTACCACTGTGTGTGCGTTTGTATGTGGGAGGTGTGCACACATGAGTGCAGGCTGTCTAAACACAGACCAGGCCTAAGGATGACCTGCGGGTAGGCACCCTGAGGGTAGGCACCCCAGGCATCTTGCAGCTGCTCTCTTGAGAATAGTGAGACAAGCATGCATTTTGGTCCCCTGGCCTCACTGGGAGATCCAGGCCTAGCCAGCTGGGCAGGCTGCTTTCTGTGTTGTCTCCAGGAACAACTGGGCTTACTTGTTCTTGGTTTTGGTTTGGTTTTTGGCCAGGCTGGCTCTGAACTCCTTGTGTAGGCAAGAATAATCTTCAATTTTCCTGATCCTCCTGCCTCAGCTTTAGGAAGCCTGGGATTCCGGGCCTGAGCCACCATGCCTAACTTGCCCAGTTCTTAATTCTGTGAGAAGCATGACTTGGGGGATACCTCCAACGAGGAGACCAAGGTCAGAGTCAGCTCTGAGTTCAACACGATGCCAGGCACGTCACTGGCTCCCTGGCTGGCACACCGCCATCCCTTTGGTTCTCCAGGCAAAAGCCTTCCATTTTTGCTCTTTGCTCTGCCACTTTGAGTTCACTCTGTCATCATTCAGTCAACAAACACACTGAATGCCTATCCTGTGTCTGACTCTAAACAGGAAATAGAGACAGACACTGGGCTGACACCTTACACTGGGAAACACACCGTGGAGGGTGGAAGGCCTGGGAAAGGTGTTGCAGGAGGGCTTTGAAAGGGGCACAGAACTTTGCAAAGTAATAAGAACAGGACAGATGAGTCTCTTAGTTAAAGGCCTGTCACGAGAAAATTAGTCTTCAGGGCAGAGCTGGGGTCCTGGGAATGATGTCAGGGTTCAGGGATGCATGTCCTCTGTGGTTCCAGATGGTAAGGATGGGGCTCTGCTCACCTTAAGGTCCCCGGAGATATTGGCTCCTGCCAGAATGCCCGTGGCCGAAGGGAAGAAGATGGAGAACATGCCAAAGAAGCTGCCATCAATGCCTCTCCAGTCAGGAACTAAGTTCTGGACAAAAATGTCCCCTGGAAAACCAATGCCCAAGTCAGAGCTACCCAGAAGGTTTGACCACCTAGCTGGGCCCTGTGGAGCCAGCAATTGGCTCCCCAAAGCCTCTGGCCCTGGGAGAAGATCCCAGCCACTCACGTCCATTTCATGAGTTAGATGCACAGACCAACTGTCCCCATCCACAGAACCACTATCAGGGCTCCTGACCTCACATACCATGGTAGTTGTAGAAGCCTTTGGAGGCCTTGTCTTCAGATGCTGGGATCAGTGTCCCAACCAGATAGTTGGCAAAGGAGACCATGATGACAAGAAAGAAGAGCACCTGGGCCTAGAGCAAAGGACACTGAAGGTCAGATGGGCCAGCCTCCAGAGGCCTGCCACAGTCCCTCATTCTAACCACAAAACTATTTCTTCATCCCAGGCAGACTGTGAGGCGTCAGGGATACGGGAGTGAGCAGAATGGTCTGAGATTAGAAACGGGTTGTGGTGGGACCAGGCTCGGGGCTACATAGCAAGGAGGCCTGGAGCAGCATCTCCCAGCCACAGACACTCAAAAGAGGAGAGTGAGTTAACCACAGGACCACCTGAGCCGGGAGGCCAGTGAGCAACACGGAGAAGAGAAACATCAGGGTCACACCCCTCCCAGACTGAAGGCTCCCTTCTGGTCCAGCCCGCTGCTGTAACCCAGCAATTCTTCTTTTGTTTCATGTATGAAACCGCTGACATTTGGCTGGATACATCGATACAGGAGTTAGCAGGATCAAGAGAATGTTTTCCTGCCTCCCTTGGCTACAAGGATGGCTACAAGACCAGGTTCTGGCCAATGGGGTGTGAGCAGGAGTGATATGTTCAACTTCTGGCTTTGGCCTAAAAGTATGGGGTAGGGAATTGCCTCCTTTCCTTTCACCCTTCCCTTTTCCTCTGCCTGGATCACAGACATGATGATGGCAGCCACTGTGGACCAGGTGACTAAGGGCCACACTCAGGGAGAGGTCACAGGATGGAAGGAATCTGCATGCCTCTCCCCATCGCTGTGGAAACCAGCATGCTGGCCCTACGCCACACTCTTTGGACTGTTACAGGAAACAGAACAGAGTCTGTCTTAGGGTCTATTTGTCCTAGCAGTAACACTGCCATCCTAGCTGACATACTAAGAAGTGGCAAAACCAGACCCAGGCCCATCCTCTCACGCCCATCACCTCCTCCTCACCTTGGACTCCCACTCCATCCCAGCCAGTGAGATGGCCAGCAGCACGGTGACAGTGACCACGCCGATGATACGGATGTCGTTGATGGGGTCTACAATGGGTGTGCCGTACTCCTGGGGGGAGCAGGCGAGCTGTGTGTCCTGTCTTCACCTGTACTCCTCCAGATCCTGCCCCCCCCCTTTACTTAGGGCATACCATTAGATGATGTTCCCCACCCCAAGGGCTACTGCATGGTCCTGGACAACATGGCCCAAAGGATCCTAAAAGGAGTTTTATGGGAATGGTCTGTAGTTAATGAGAATTTTATTGACACCCAAAGTGACCAGACATAACTTTGGTCAATGGTAGGAAGGATTAGGCAGGAGAAGGAAGGCCTGGTCCAATGTGAGGAGCAGTATGGGGAAGTTGCCCAGCTCCCTCTGCCCCAGGCCTGGCCCCTCACCTGAAGTAGGTCCCGGACAGTCTCCGCAAAGCCCACAGTGTGCATGGCTACACCCACAGCATTGGCAAAGGCGAAGATGAGGCCAATGGAGCCCCCCAGCTCTGGGCCCAGACTCCGGGAGATAAGGAAGTAGGTACCACCTAGCAGGGTCAGAGCAGGGAGCCAGAGAAAGAACAGTGTACTGCAAGGGGCAGGCAGGTCCAGGGGCCACAGGGCAGGCAACTGAGGCCATCTTGAGAAGGAGAGAGCTTCCACAAGGTCCCATCTGGAACCATTATGGGCATTATGGGGTACACCAGGGGTGGGGAGACCCAGAGCCAAAGCAAAGAGTCCAGGTGAAGATTACTCTGGGGAGAACGCACCTGACTTAACCTTGCCATTGGTGGAGATGGCCGAGATGGAAAGGCCTGTGATGGATGTCACCATGACTGACAGCAGGATGATGAGCCAGGTGAGCACTGTGTGGGGTGAATGCGAACACCCCAGAAGTCAATAAACACATTTCTCAGGTGAGAATCCATGGAGAAACCTGAGTCAGCCCCCCGGGTTCCCGTGTGACCTGAGTCCCTTTCCTTCTCTGAGCCTTAGTTCTGTCACCTGAGAAACAATGGGTCTCAGCCAGATCTGTCACCCTAGATTTGGAGGTGGAGAGTTCAAGGCCAGCCTGGGCAATACAGAGAAAGGCCGTGTCAAAACAGAAATAAGGACCTGAGTATGGCAACATATCTTTAATCCCAGCACTCAGGAGGCAGAGGCAGGTGGATCCCTGTGAGTTTGAGGACAGCCTGGTCTACAGAGCAAGTTCTATCTAGGACAGCTAGGGCTACACAGAGAAACCTTGTCTCAGAAAACAAACAAACAAAATAGTAATAAGGATTGGGATGTAGCTAGGTTGGGAGTCCTGGGTTCGAGTCCTAGCGCCACGTAACCCAGGTCTGATTGATGGCACACACTTTTAATCATAGCACTTGGGATGTGGCAGCTAGAAATCTAAGGTTCTCCTTAGTTACGTACTGAGTTTGAGACCTGGGATATACATGACTTCTGTCTCAAAATGAAAACCAAGAGCTACGGCAGCTGGGAGGTAGCTAAGCGCTCAGTGCCCTCCACAACCCACACCAAAGTCCTAGGTATGGTGGCATGCGCCTGGGAGCCCAGTGTTGGAGGGATCCTGGGGCTTGCCGATCAGTCCACCTAATTAGTGAGATCCGCACCAACCAAAGACCCGTCCCAAAGGAGGTGGATGCCTGAGGTTATTCTCTGGCATCTGCACATTCAAATACAAACGTGTGCATGAGTGTACACAGACACACGCGCACACACACACGCGCACATACACACTTCCCCAGACGAAGTTAAAGCGGTTCTATCTACCTCCTGAGCTAAGTGGGAAGTTCATGCACTAATGTGCAAATAATGTCCAGGCATGGAAGGGAAAGTATCCACCTTTGTCAACAAAATCAAAGCGAAATAGTTGCCTTGTCCTCGGCACCTTCAGGTAGCAAAGCCTGCGCCGTTTTCCTGAGCCTTGTACACTTCACAACGGCTCTATAAGGCAGGTACAATTATCAGACCCATTTTCCTCAAGAGAATGTTAGGAACCTCTACAAGGCTACCTAGCTTGGTGCTGGGCTCAGCATCTGAACCCTGGTCTTCTAGAATCCCAGTTCTGAGCACAAATACTCTGTGACAGGCGTGACTCACCAAGGAGCCTGAAAGTGGTGACTTTACAGCCAATGGTCTCTCCAGCTCCACCCTCTCCTGTGGCTGCTGCCACCTGAGAGTGTGTTGGGAAGGAGAAGGTCTAGCCTGCTGCCTCTACAACCCCAGGGGCCTTGTCCCTGAACTCAAGCTCCTCCAGGAGGCCACACTCACCAATGCCCGCCTGTGCCGTGATCCAGGGGAGCCGCAGGTAGAGGATCACACCCCAGATGTTGAGCATGCATCGGATCTGGGAGGGGGGGTAGGGTGACAGGTTTCCTGAGGGTCAGATGCCCAAGGTCAAACCCTCAAGGGCTTGTTCCCTGGCCTGGGGGACATCTGATGTATCTGATGCTTTCTGCACCCTGGGATCAGGCTGCCTGGCTTGGGAGTGGGAGAGGAGACCAGTTTACATCCCACCTCCTCCCACCCTGCCATGGAGGCCTTGAATGGGCTTCAGCCTTCCCATCATTCACCCTGTTCCAAGTACAAGACACTGTGTCTGCTAGGTCCCGCCATTGCCTTGGGCAGTTATTGGGCCAGGGCCTGGTATACTGGAAGTGTCAGCAACGACCCACATGGAGTAGAAGTCCAAGCCCAGATTGTTCCCATATTAAAGACAAAACCCAAGGTCATCACTGGGGCTGAAATTCCAAGTGGGAGGGTCTGCTATGGATTTTGGCTCTGCCAAGTACTAGGGCCTGGTAGGGGCATGTGTCCTTCACACATGAGGTTTCTGGGGGTCTTGTCTGCCAGGTGAAAACAAGGATGTGCCTGGCTCTGGACAACACAGATCAGGACACGCTCCAACTCTGGTTGTGAACCCCCCAGGGTGAGTGAAAGTTCTGGTTCTGAGGGAGAAACAATCGTAGTGGGTTTGCGGAATTAGGAGCAGAAGCTTGCCTCCTGCCTGCCAGGGCAGGACTGAAGCTTTCTCCTACAGTTCAGCCCATCACCTCTATAGAACGCTGTAGAGTCTAGGTCACTTGATTCTTTACCGTCTGAAGGCTCATTTATGCTCCATGTGGTAGCAGCAAACACTCCTTCTCCATTAGGATGCACTCTTGGGTGTGTGTTGAGGGCGGGCATGGGTTGTGGAGGGGATTGTAGACGTGTGTGTTCGTGCTGCCCTCTGGTGGCCCTATGGGGGAATTTCTTCTAATAACTCCATAGCGGGCATTGCTACAAGAATTTTCACAGCTATAAGCTAATTTAATGCTCAATTTTACAGGTGAGGAAACTGAGGCAGGGAGTGGCTACGAAGCTTTTCTAAGGCTACGAGATTAGTGAGTATCTAAGCAGAGATCTTCCTAGGGTTGGATCTTGGCCAAAAACACCCAAGATGTTTGGGAACCCTTCACCAAATACAACCGGAGAACTGTGTTTCTTCTCTCAGTCCCTAGTCCTGGCAGTGACCCCCCAACAGATTGTGGATGCTTCCTCTCCTCACTTTTGCCCCTGGGATGCCATCGCCACCATCATCGTATAGGGATATGGAGGCCCAAACTGATCCCAAGACCTAACCTGCCCACGAGGATCCGAGAGTCAAAGCTGGGGCTGAATGGGGCTCTACCCTCACCCTTTCTTGGCATCACGTTCCAGTCCACACCCACTCACCATCACCCCTTTGACCCAGCCAAAGCGCACAGGCTCCCCAGGGCTTTTCTCATTGTTGGTGCCGGCTTCGTCCTCCACAAGTCCATCAGTCAGCTCCCGGCCTGGCCGTCCGTCAAAGGCCAGGGCATGCAGGTGGCTACCCTCCTGCTAGGGAAGACCAGCAGAAGTCAGGAAATGGGAGTTGGGGGCTGGGTGTCTGTGTTCAGCTCTGCCTGCCCCACTTTGCCACACAGGAAGCCCCTGGACAGCTTCCTAGACACAATGCTGCTTGAAGCTTGGAAAGACACCAAGGAGAGCTAGCTGAGCCTTCAGAGTGCTCCTCCCCCTCTAGGACCCAGGGCTGGGAACTGACAAGCTCTCAGTCTGAGAAGGGGACAGATTATTTGACCCTTGCGAGGTAAAGCAGTTTGACTCAGGGTTTTTGGTACAGATGGACTTGAACCCAGGCCGCTACCCCAGCATGACAGGTCTTCTGGTTTGTATCCCTGGGACTGCTGCCCACACTGGGGCCGTCTGCCCTTTTCCCCAGCACCTCATCTCAGCATCCCTGTCTCAATGGGGGTCTTGTTCGGCCTCTCCAGAGGGCTGTTGTGGGGCAGAGAGGAGAGCCGGGAGGGAGTTAGGCGAGTCCCTGCTCCTGAGCCAAGAATAATTCTGTCCACTGTCAATGAGGAAGTGAGGTCACAGGGTTTTGGGTTGTCCAGTTTCCCAGAGAGCAGAGCCAGCAGGCTGACATCTGAGCGGGCCTACCATGCTCCCCTCTAACAGTCTCATGGGGGTATGCAACTGCACTTGCATGAGCAGCCACGCTATCTTTGGGTCGCCAGTGTCTGGTCCGTGAGGATCATCTGTGCTCTGAGCTTCATGACACCGCTGTCCACTAGTTCATTCGAATATCTTGATCCTTGAGGAAGATTCCTAGCCATCTTCACCACACAGATGACGTAACATGTTGGGTAATCAGACCAGAGTCACGCAGCTGGGAAGCGGCCAGTCTCCGAACTGGTACTTACCTTGAGGAATGAATGCAGGTCAGCCAGGGTGGGCCGCACCTTCCGGGGCTCACCGGGCAGAGCACTGTTGGCATAGTGTTCATAGGCAGGCACCACATCGATAGTGTTGTAACCAAAGGTGCGCATGTACAAGGTGCTGCCGTGTGTCAAGTGGCTGGGGTGGCTGCTGTCACAGGTGGCCGGTGGGGGCTCATCGCCCCCCAGCAGGGTGCTGATGGTGAAGCGCCCACTGCACAGAGCATCTCCAGGCATCTCTGTCACAGATAGCTCTGCCATGATGACTCTGGATATCAAGGGAGGGGAACAGAGTGGGCAAGGACACCGAGGGTGGCTTTATAGGCTGGGCAGAAGGCGGGAGCTTGTCCCAGACTGCCCATGACTGGTGAGCAGGGTCTCTGCCAGGGGGTGGGAGGTGGAGCAGAGCAACTGCTGTCCTGCCCCCATTTATTTGATCATTGACACGGCGGGGTGTGTGTGTGTGTGTGTGTGTGTGTGTGACTTTGGAGCAGGAGGGCTAGGCTAGCCAGAGCCACACCGCTGTGTCCTGAGGCAGCTCTTCTGAGTCTAGGGTAATAGCGGTTCTGCAGCTAGGCCCCAGGAAGCAGCAGTCATGAGAAAGGACCCGGAGAAGGCCCGCATTGCAGGTTAACAACCCTCTCATTGGGGCCATAGCATATCTCTTTCCTTTTATTTACTAGTTTGAATGAATGTCATTTTAGGACATGCATATTAAAAGGAAGTCTATCTTCTGATCTCTGTCTCTCAGTGTCTTTCCTGATATATCTCAATATATACAAGCCATTATGATTATGGCTTATGGGAGTGTATGAGTGGCCTCAGACCAGACCTGCAGCCACTTCTTGGCTGACAAACCTTGAGGGCTTGGTGCTAGCCTCCAGCCTCCAGGGCAGACACAGTGTCACGCCTGAGCTACACATCCATGGGCTTGGCCTACAGAGTTGTGGTTCATAGAGCTCCCTGGAGCCATGAAGCGCTCCCATGGAGCAGGAGGCTGGTCACTGAAGGGACCCTAGGTTTTGAAACACGAACTAGTGGATGCTTGATATATTCTACAGAAACAATGGCCATGCGGCTGTGAGGGCTCTCAGAGTCGGCTCCCACGCTGATGGCCCCACCCATAGTTATTTTTCCCCCAAGAGGCTGGGTGTGAGGCATAAAAGCCTGGCATCCTGCCCTGCCTCAGGGTTTCCCTGGATCGTCGGAGGCTTAGGGTCTACACCACAGCCTGCTTCCCTCTGCCCTCCCAGACAGGCCCTGAACGCTCACGTAGCAGTGTGCTTCTGTGGTGAGGCAACCCAGCCCCTTTCAAGACCTCAAGAAGACCATGCATGTTTACTGCCGCTTTATTCACAAAGAATTGAAATCAAGCCTGTCCATCAACAAATACATGAATAACACAAATTATATATATGCATAAATTGTGGGTGTGCACACACATGCTACTCAGCTCTAAAGAAAAAGATTAAGTTAAAAGTTTTCCAGGAAAAGGGATGGTCTTAGAATGAATGGGTGAGATCCGCAATCTCAGAAAGAAACACATTTCCCATGTGGCATCTAGACAAAAATAAATGTTCATATATGGGCAGAAGTGCTTGTGGGTACAGTATAGCAGGAAGAAAGAACAAAAAAAGCTACAAATAGGGGACGAGGAAGGACTGAATGACAGGTAATGACACGAGATATAAAATGGGGGAAAGCTAATGTTTTTCTCCTTCTAACCCTATCACAGAGGTTTTTGGTTTGGGTGGTGAATAAGTGTAAAATATATTCGCTACTAAAGGTGTGAATGCAATATGAAGTTTCCCAGCTTCCGTTTCTAACTGTGTAGTTCATTACGTTGCATCAACTTCTGGTGTGGTTAATTTGGTGTGCCATGTTTTTTTTTTTTTAAATTTATTTGCAATAATTTATTTATTTATTTTGGGGGGACAGGGTTTCACTGGGTAGACCTGGTTGTCCTGGAACTCACTCTTTAGAACAGGCTGGCCCTGAACTCACAGAGATCTGCCTGCCTCTGCTTTCCAAGTGCTGGGATTAGAGGCTTGTACCTTCACCATTTAGTTGAAAGATTTTTTTTATAATAAAGTTTATAAAATAAAAAATTAAAACTGAGATTGGAGACCTCTTGTCACCATCCGACAGGCCTTCACCAGCGCCATCCCTACCCCATGCTGTGTGGCGGGAGCCAGGCACTTGGAGAAGCCTCATAGCAGGGAAGGGTTCGCAGAAAATGACACCTAGAAACAGACCAGCCCATCTATGAGGTGAGCTGACAACTATAGGAGTGGGCCCCTAGAGAAGGGTCAAGGTGTGGACAACCGGGGAGGGCTCCTTGGAGGAGGTCTTTTAACTGCCTTGTTCCTTCTGAAGGCCTGGGATGAGCTGAAGGCCAGAAGGCTGCTGTTTACTCTACTGGGGCTCTGCTTAGGCCCAGCTCCTGCTCCAGTGTCTTCCAGAGGAAACTGGAGGGAGGGAGGCATTCCCACTCCCTCCCACTGGGCCCTGCCTCTCAGAGCCTACCCATGTCCCCTAGAGGACCTGCCCAAGGCATCTAGACCCTGGGACCTCCAAGAAGAAGTGAGCACTAGCTGGTGGATGCTTTCAGGAGGCCCAGCTGGCCCCTGCTTCTGTGGATGGACCAGAGGGACCAGGACAGGTATGTCTAGCTGGAGGTCTAGCAGAGATTGCTGAGGCCAGTTAGAACCCAGACTGTCACAGAGTCACCCAATGAGCTTGGAAAGGTTTTCAGATCTCAGTCCTCTTATTTGTGGACCGGGCATGTGTTCCCTCCAATTTCTTGGAATGGAAGCCACAAAGTGACCTTGCCCTATTGTTCAGAGACTACCTCAGGCAACTGGAGTAGCGGACAGGTGCCCAATAAATGCCTGTTGATTGACTAGAACCAATGAGGGCTAACCCAGGAGGGCAGTTCCTGACTGCAGGAGAGGGGCATACAAGGGTGCTTTGTGCCTCTACAGGACATTAGCCGTGAGGAGAGGAAAACATACAAAGGTGGACATATGTGTCCTTTTTCCCTGCCAGCTCCCAGCAGGGTTGAAGGTTTGAAGTAAGGATTCAGGCCAAGGCCCCCTCCAGGTCCATTTTCCACCTTCTTGGCAGGGAGGTGAGATTGTGAAGTCTCCCCTACCCCCTCCCAACAGGTCCACTGCCCTTGGGGCAGATCTTATCCTCTGGTTTTAAACTTCCAGCTACCTGGCAAAAATCACAGCCACCCAACATCCCCACATCCTTCTAACACTGCGTGCCCTGGCAGCTGTGGAAATATCTGATAAAGATCTTGGGGCAGAAAGGGCCAGGGCTAGTTTCCAGCCAGGGGTAAGAGGCTGTGAAATTGCTGAGTGACCTTGGCTTATCCTTTCTTCCTTTCTCCAAACCACCTGTGTCAGCTTGAAGGGTTGTAAGGCTGTTTCTAGAACCTTCTGCCCCAGTGAACTCTCTGGGGTAGGATAACTCCCTGAGAAGGCAAGGCTTGTGGCTGCTGGGATGCAGTCCATCTCATAAACCTGGGAGGGGTTCCTCTTGATAGGGAGATAGCACTGGGCCACATGGTCTTTACCCTCCTGCATTCAGCTTCTGAGAGGACACAGGACCCCCTACTCTGAATGCAGATCTGGGACTGGACATTAAGGAGTTTCCATTCTGTTTGTTTTGGGGGCACTTTTAAGTTTCCCCACTGGGTGAGCCTCAGCTACTACAGCTCCAAGGCACCTGTTCCAGGGTCAGCCAGATCCCTCCTGCCTAGCCTCAGCCTGACTCTCAGGGAACAGGGGCAGCCAAGGACCAGAGAGACTTAAGGGATCAGAAAAAAATCCTCACTGCAGCGGCTGAGCCACGAGGACAGGAGGGCAGGCTGCAGACTCCCAACTTTGGGCCTATTATCTCCAGGGCCACAGAGGGCCACTCCAAATCTATATTAAGTCCTTCTGTGACCAGGTCCTGGACTGTAGCCGCCATACCACAGGAGATGGGAGCTGAGAGGAAAAGGGTAGGGAAGGGGAAGGAGGTGGATGGTTGAAAGAACAGGGAAGAAATGGTGGGAATACAGACTGCAGGGGCTGTCTCTCCATTCCACCACGTTTATTAGGTAACTACCACATATTATTTTCTGGGCTGAGCAAGCTCCCCTTCCCCAAACAAGACAAAGCCCTGCCCCCTGGGAGCTCACATTCTAGAGGGAGAGACAGATAATAAACACACAAGCAATTGTTAGAATACACCTGGTGAAGAATGTGCTATGCAGAAAACAAAGCTTTTTCTTAGGTCTCCGAGGATGAAACCCTCGAGCTTGGCCACCCATACGTGAGCAGGGTCTGCAAGAGGTGGGGAGTCGGGCAGGAAGAGAGCAAAGGCCCCAAAACAAGGGCTTGGACTTCCAACAGAGCAGGGGGTCTGGGTGTTAGGACTAAGTGGACAAGGTGTGTACCTGGAAGAGGGAACTCGGGCCATCTTACAAGTTGTAAGATTTGGACTTGCCATATCACATTGGTGGTTGTGTAAAGAATGGACTATGGGGGCCCAGACTGGGGTTTCTTCAATATGCAGTGATTGGTGGCCAGGCCTGGAAGGAACTTTAGGGTGGTTAAGATGTTAAGTTTCCCGAAGACAGAAATGGCAGCATTAGCATCTCTATGGAGTTGTACTGAAAGACCTGAAAAATGGTCTCAACGCCAAGGAGCCCCCAGACTCAATAACCAGGCCATCAGATGCAAACGCATGAGGTGGTTTATTTCACGATTGCAATCGGGTGCAAAGCTTAGGGATAGCTAAGCACCCCGAGTATCCAGGCAAGCAAGCTTTTATAGACAAAA